>OY292317.1:39654519-40012787 GCA_958496155.1 Sisyra nigra
CTATATTCAAAAAAAATTAATTTTTCTTTAATCTATATATTAAAACGTGAAGCAAAAATTTTAAACCCCTTTTACCGAATATTATACGAACAGAGCAGTATGAAATTTGGCACAATTGAAGTTTATATGGGGAAGTTGCGTTATGAGACAATATTTTTTTATAATAATGCTTCAAAATACCTTAAATTAATGAAAAAAAACGTCACACACACTACCACGCGTTTGACACACACAGACACACAATACACACAAATATGTAGATTTTTAAATCTCAGTTGTTCAGTTTGACCACAGACTTCAACCATATTCCAAATGTCATTATTAAAACAAAATATTGTGAGAGGAATTTAAATTTTGAAATTGTAATTATTGAAATTGAGGAAAACAAATTTAACTGATTATTTGATTATTGAGTAATATTATTAAAAATATATTTAAAAGATACGTATAACTTCAAATACACAACGTTTCAACCATTTTATTTGGTCTTCATCAGGTGTTTCTTGATTATTATATAACGTATAAATAATTCATACTATATTCTTTTGGCAAAATCATTCAAATAAATTACACAAAAAATTAATTTAAGTAGGTAGGCACTATTTGAAAACAAAAGCTTAGCTTATTTCAAAGTTTTAAACAGGACTTATGCAGCCTATTTCCATTTTTTTATCTTTGGCTTTTAAATGAAAAAATCTAAACATAAAGATACTTTTGTTTTACTTTTGAACGTAGGAAACTCACTTGAAACTACTTCTGATGTTTCATAGTCATATATTTTTTTTTGTTTGTCTAAAATATATTTCAGAATACTGTAATTTGAATTGACATACAACATTATAAAAATACAAACATCTGCTACTTTCATTTATGAAACTCGCTGTTGGTTAAAAGAAATATATAAGCACCTTATAACTATACAAAGCAGAACTATATGCATACAAGTATACAACATATATGTATTTATGAATTCCCAACCTTCACCCCAGAACCGTCCTTAATCGAATTTTCCCAAGAAAAAGTTTCAAATAAAAGTTTTAGCCATTAATAAGTCTAAGAATTATCATAAACTTAAAGAAAATCTTTGCAGCCGTTTTCGAAAAAATTTGAAAAAGTTCAAAAACTCCGAGAATAAAGTGGAGCTTTCGGTTAACCGATTTCAACTAAAAGCTTCACGGCAAAACAAGATATAATATGAAGGAAAATTTACAAGTTTGGTGAAATTTGGAAAAGCGTTCGATACGATATGGCTGTCACACACAGGCACACACAGACATGTTTCTAAAAACTACTTTTTTGGACTCAGAGGACCTCAAAACATGTATGATATGAACGAATTGATATTTAGTTTTGAAATTTTTAGAGAATATTCTGAAATAATTTTGTAAAAGATTTATGGAAGAAAAAAAATAAATATTTTGAAACCTCTTACACCTATTTCCTCCCTTAACTTAAAATAAATATTTTCAATCATTATATGATGCACTTTCTTTAAATGAACCTTGAAGAAAAAATTAGTCAAGAAATTATTTCCAAACATTCGCAAATGCAATTCATTATCTGCTGTAGTTAGCTTAGTAACTAAAGTTTTTGAGGCAGTTACAAGTGAAGTGTACCCTTAATTATGTACAAATTGTAACGAATTATGGTCGAATTTCGACCACTGGGCGACCTCTAGTATTAAAAAAATGTCAAAAAATTGACAAAATATCCTAAGACAGCAGTACCTAACAACGTCCAATTTTGTTAAAAAACAACGCGATAGTCACATCTTGTCATGAGGATATTTTGTCCTAGGATCAAAGCGGCTAATACCAATTTTGTATCTATCGTAAGCCGTAATCGCCAGATGCAACCAGATCCTTACTGTCGGCTCGTGTAAACATTAATCAGCTTTTAAACAGGTGTTTCGCGAAAATTCTTGATTTTTTCTACTGTGTCGTGGGCCAAAAAAGTTTGGGAATCACTGTTATAAATAGATACGTTGTTACTTACTTTTAAGAATAATTGAGAAATGCTTTTCTACACCATTACAAAATTGACAACTGTTATCTCCTGAATATCTTTCCCTTTGACTGGTTCAAGTCTTAAGCAAATAGTACTATACTTGATTTCTAGTTTCTATTTTTAAATGCTTATTTTTAAAAAGGTAGTTATTTTAAGCATGGCATAAAAATCGGTTGTACAAATATGTACAGCTATACATACATATAAATAAAGAGAATAAAAAAAAAGAAACAAAGCCACAAGAAGCATTGTTCAAACGTTGCAAACGTGATTTAAAACGTAAACAAAAACACGCTCGACAAAAACAATTATTGTTATTTGTCGTTAATATCAAAGATCACCATAGGAAATAATGTCCTTGTCACGCGCACGAGCCACCATATCTCCATCTCGGAAAGCGCTACTAGCCCCAATTCCATTTTCCTGCTCTCATAAATAATACCACGCACTAAATGCGTACGTTTCATTTTACCTTTACTGCGTTTTTTTTTTTGTTGTTGCTTTTTTTCTTTTTTTTTTTTTGTTGTTGCAATTGTGCATAGAAAAAATGCAATCAGAATGGTAGTGGATTATTTAAGCTCTTAACCACAGAGCTGCCCTTCTGGCTTTTTCATAGTCGCCCCTCACTTAACCCCCTGATTTCCGCCATTTAATTTCCACGCTTGCAGCACCCTTGATACAAAGTTGGAAAATGTTCCCTTTGCCCCATTATTATGTGCTAGATGGTGGCCTCGGTTCATTGGACTATATATTTCCCATTGCCGATCGAATTGGTTCGTTGAAAAAATGGTTAACATGCTCGAATTTGAAGTTTCTCATTTTTTTTAAATTTTTTTGTGAAGTTAAAAGTTGAATGAATTTTTATTAATAGAAAATATTTTATGTTATATGATGACCAATTTATTTTGTCTCGCGCGTGTTGACATTTGACGTCTAATAACGAAAATTGTCGTCTGCACAACGGAAAATGGAAAATGCACATATGCAGAAAATATACGTCATGCATTCGTATCTATGTGTGTGTGTGTGTGTGAGATGCATTTGTGGGAGCGTTTTCTCGTGAAAATGGAAAATGTCATCGAGATATAAAGCCGTTTAAAACTCAAACAAAACTTTATTGTAGAAATGAGGTTAAATGGGGGATATTCGGTGGATTTTATGCTTTGCGGGGGACTAAAATATAAAAAATTGGAAGTTTCATGAAAACTTGGAAGCTTCTATAATTTGATTCAATGCTTCCAGATGTAAGAAGATTTTTCTTAACTTAAAAGAAATCATAAATTGTTCAATCATATTATTGTAAGTGGAAGATTGGACGTCGTAAAAACCGAGTTGAATCAAGAATTTCTTGCATTGAAATTATTTTCATTGGGAATAAATTTAAGTTTAATGTTCACTTAATGGTTTTAAGTACGACTAGTTACACTTCAAATATCGAGAGCAGGTAGCAGAAAAACAGTAGTAGAAAAGTTGGATTTAAATGATCATAAAAATTATACTTTTATTTATTAATATTACCACCGTTCGACGTTGATATACTCGTAATAATGATTTTCATAGATTATTTAAAGTTGTTAAATAGATGTCCAGGGAAAGTTACTAAATACATAAGTTAAAAAAGGATAAATGCATCCATATTACATAGCCACAAATAAATAATATTATGAAAATTAATTAATATATTACCAATTTCAGTAAGGATTGATATTCAAATATTAGCAGTAGTGAACTAAAGACATGACGCAGGATTGATCACTACTTGACTTGATTTTTAAGCTTCTTTACTGAAATTTGGTTTGAAATCGACTCAAACTCGAGTTAAACAATATGCAAGGTAGGAGTGGTTACCCACATTTATTTACATATAATATATCTTACTAATATTATAAACGCGAAAGTTTGTAAGAATGTATGGATGTTTGTTGCTCTATCACGCGAAAAGTACTAAATGGATCTGGATGAAATTTGGCATAGAAATATATTATAATCCGTTATAACATATAGTATACTTTATATCCAGAAAAAATGTACGGTTCCCGTGGGATAGATATTTTTTTGTTTTTACAGAGCAAAAGATTAACTTCCTTTTTTATAATGTGGTAGTTTAGGATACAGAGAATGATATAGGTTACTCCTTGTAACAAGATAATGAACGGTTCCCATGAGATAGCAAAAGATTTGTATTATATTGGATTCGTAAATTTTAAAGCAGTTTCTTTAAAGTCCACGAAATAGTGTCTTAGCTAATTTTCCTCGAGAGGGCTTGATTGAATTTCCCGTAGGATAGATATGTTTTTGTTTTGTTTATGTTTTTGCAATGTACATATTAGTTTGGGGGAGACTGATATAGGTTACTTTTAAGGCTGGAATAATGCACGGTTCCCATAGGATAGCAAACAAATGTATCCTACAGAAACCGTATATTTAAAAAATTTTGTTAAAGTTCGTGTACTAGAATTAAGCGTATTTTCCTCAAGAAGGCCTGACCAAGTTTGCACAGTAATGAAAAAAGTTCTCATAAAAGTTTAAAATAAAAAATGACAATTTCACGGAAAAATATATATGATTTCACTGTCGAAGAAATTAATTATAAATAAACGTATTAAAATAATATACAAAAATTAAAAAAAAAATTAACAATTACTTAATGGAAAGAATTTTAATAAAGTTTTATTAAAGATTTACCCTAAATCTTAACATGTTGTATATCATTTATCCTAAAAAAAAGTATGGTTTCTGTAGGATAGCAAGTTATCTATGGGGTGTTCATTAATTACGTAAAACCATTAAGGGAGGGGGGGTCTAGCCGAATCTCACCTAATCTTATCTTGTAGAATGAGAGGGAGGGGTCTCACCAAATATCACGTTTTTTTTTGCAAGGAACAGAGAAATATTACGAAAAAAAATTTAGCCAAAATGTTCCTTCACTAAAATATGACCAAATATTACACAATAAATTTATAGTGTTTTTGCAAATGCCGCGGAAGTATGGAAGTATCTTTCATCTTTTTCTGTCAAAATAGATGAATTTTTATATTTCGCTATGAATGTAGGGAATCTATTAACCCAGAAGTTAAATTTAGATGTACACTCAGCGAAGTGAGCGTATCAGCTAGTACAATTATATTGGCCAGAATTGTCCCCGTATAAGTTGAATTGTTTAAGATATATAACGTCGTTTCGTCAGGGCAGTTGCGAGAGATATTGCTGCATCCTCTAACTTCATTTCCAGTCGCCACAAATAATATTTGATTTACAAATCAAGTCAAGTATTGATTTTACAAGTAAAATTTTGTTTACAATTTAACAAATTATTTCAAAAAATGTCTTAACTCCTTGACTTAATGAGTTCCTTCCCAAGAGTTATTTGAAATTAACAATTACAAATGTCTTGGTTCAGGTAAAATTTAATTAAAAAAAATTTTTTTAATCCAACATTTCCAACGCCATTTATTATAATTTTTGCGGCATTTGCAAAAATTTGATAATTTGAATTTGTGTGGTAGGTTTTTATATAAATTTTTACCCCTCCCCCACCAACAAACGAACTTTCGATTTAAGGGTACGTTATAATGAGTAGAAAATGTTTTTAAAAAGTTATAAATAAGTAATTAATGAGTCAGTGAGGCCAATTCTTTAGTAATTTTCAAAAATTTTGTTCACCTCTTAAATAAACGAACTAAGCAATTACAAAATCAGAGGTTCGTGTAGAGACAATGTATTTCAGAAGTCTATTTTATCAATTTACTCAACTTTTTGCATTACGGAGTTGATCGATGTGTGCACTGAGCGGCTCAAATATAAAATAATCAGTAGGCAGTGGAAGGAGATACACTCTCTCTGCAGCCCATGTGCATTAAACCGTTTGCCCCACTCTATCAAAGCGACGAAAAATGCCCTTAACGCAATTTGCTTGTAAAAATCGCATTTTTTAAAACTTCAATCACTTTGTTTTTAATGAAAATATCGTGATAATTTTTTTATTAGACAAAGACCAAGTATATACGAAGTAAAACAAAAAAAAAATTGTCGAAATCTATCCAGTAGTTTTGAGTTAAACGCAAACATTGGAAAACAGCTATCATTTTATTTATATAGATAGAAATATAAAGAATCTCTGCGCGGAAAAAAATAGTGGTGTAAAATTTACAACACTAAACTAGTAATATTTTTACTGCACTTTGTGTTCACTATAACCACAAATGTAACATTACATTACATTACATTACAACACACTGTGTTGTATTGAGCTCTAACGTATAGTATTTTTACTACCATAGTATAATATATGTAGCTGTTACAACTACTGAGTGTTGTACAGTTAACACATTTCAGCGTTTGCGCATGCAACATAACGTACGCGTACAATATAACCAATAATTTTGACAAATAAATACAAGTGTCAAAAATTCAACTACATTTTTACTAGTTCGTGTTGTAAATAATACTACAGTTTTTTAATTACACTTGACTGTTAAACGTTACCTCACGTGATGTCGTCGTACATAAGACTAGTTAATGAAGTAAAATTAACAAGGAATGTTGTTAAAACTACAACACATTCTTGCCGTGTGCTTTTGATGTTTCATAATTCGTTCATTTAAGACTCAAAAATATTATTCTAAATCTAATTCTAAGTCCATTATGTTTCGAAGGAGTTAATCTTTCATTCTTTCATACATTTTTATGGCTTGCTTATTTAATGTGTTTAATTTTTGTAACAAAAGTCTCTGGAATTGTCCTGAAGTTTGCAGTAAGACGGTTTTTTGATTTCTCTCTTCACAAACATAATTTTTTTGTTTACTAGCCCTTTTCCTGAACTATTTTAATTCATTTTTTTATGTTTTACGTGAACGAAGTCATGGGTAGCCACTAGTATTCAACCAGCTGATTTTTGTTCTTGACCATGGATTCATCAAATCCAATAACTGGATATTTTTGATTCATTGAAATAAACTTAAGATTTTATCTTTGAAATGGACCTACTTATAAATGTTTTATGCTTAACTTGACTTGATATTTAAATTTAAGTCAAGTAGCAAATCAGGTCAAGTAGTCAATGCCTATTCTCTAGGTGGAGGTAAATGAAAGCACGTGTTTATGAGAATCTATCAAAATATAGTGTTAAATAGAAACATTTTAATCTTAGATTGGTAATATCGATAAGGGTTGTGTGGTGGTGATTTGGAAAAATTCGATGTTGCAAGTCAATCGTTGATTAATGGCCGCTTGTGTATGTGTGTGTGTGTGTGTATATGTGCACACATTTTGTTATTATTAGCGCAATGTGTAATATCCATTTAGCTTGGGCATGGTATCAAATAACCCACAACCTTCGCTCGAGACTCGTGAAAACAGTTCAATATTTTTGAGGGCAACGACATCGTAGAACGCGCAAAGCGCAAACCGACAACGACCGCCTCTCTTATATTCGCATGAAAAAAAAAACCTTCATCGCATCGCATCGAAGCCAACCACCACAGACACATTGTCAACGAAAATAACTCCCGTACCTACGACAACATGCGACACCTTAGGACGCTCCACGCAATCAATTACCCCAAAAAACATGTTCTGGCCGCCCCAAAACATCAAATCAGATGTACCATGCATTTAACACATACCGACAAACCAGAAAGACACCCTTATTACGAAAGTTAAAAATACTAAGAAGTCACTAAACCAAACAGACGAAACGCACAATAAAAATCGAGTTGTGGTTGGTCATGAATACGAAAAAGGCGACTAAAATGTCCAAGTGAGACGCCGTCTTAGGCTCGATTTTGGGGTGGAGTGAATACGAGGATGCATTTGTGTGCAACACAATCAAGCCAAACAACAACAATAATAATGGACCATAGTACACTATTCAAATTTCAATGGAAAAGTTCATTGACCGTCCGTCCGCCCGTTCGCATATATCTGGTAGGCGTCGGCTGGAAAGATGGCGAATTTTATACGGACAAAATATGAAGAACGGACTGCAAGACGAACGACGGACTCTCCACGAATATATAAATTCACCCTAAACCGCCCCTCGTGCCTCCAGGGCCCCGAGTGGCTTCCTTTGCCTACTATCATTAAACGTAGGGCGTTACGCGTAGTTTGGTTTCTATTTAAAGATCTAAGCCTCACTAAAAATCCCACTTCGAATTAGACCAGATTTAATACTAGACCAGTTACCATAACACTCATTCAACCAGCATTATATCTTCAGTTGCACATTGAAGATTTGTTAACGTTTTTTTTCTGTCTTAAATACGAGGCTAATTGCTATTCAAGGCCAAATTAAGTTTTTTTTTCCATTTCTTTCCCATTTCGAACTTGTAAAAGGTTAACAGCCTCTGGTTCTCTCTCGGTTGTTTGTGTATGGTTGGTCTTCGGTGCTCTCACTCGCACCCAGATTCGACAACTTTTGCAATAACCAACTTCATCATCATCAGCCGAACGGAGGAGAGACTAAAGAGGAGAGACAAATGCACACACGCACTCTTTGATACGTCTCTCTGAAAATGCATACAATGCATACACGCATTACGTGGATACACCACCGATGAAAAGAAGCCTCGAACTTAACAAGAACTATAAAACCCGAGTTCAAGAGGAACATTTTAAAAATAAAATTTTAACGAAGATAACTTTGACATTCATCCGGGCTTACTAACAAATTGATACGAAAAATATTGGTATGTGACATTTTGGCGCGACCGTTTTGGCGCTGGACGTTTTGGCGCGAATCTTAAACGGGTTTGAAGATGTCTACATAGGACGTCAAAATCGTAACCGGACTCGGCTTAGTGCATTGTTTCCTTCTAATATGTGGTCTGTCTATGAGAGAACAGTTAATATAGAAGATCTGAAGATTTGAACTGCTAACATCTTATTATAGTAGCAACTATTAACTTGAACTAGTGATTGAATGTCTTAGATTCAATTCTAAGCCCCATTAGTTCCGAAACAATGAAAAAAATTCTGCCCCCTTTGATTTCCTTGTATTGTTAATTTTTAAGTCTCCTTATGTCAAATAGGTACCAAACGGTAAGAGCCTTCGTGTAAGATCTTTAGTTAAGAACTTTTCTTGTATAATTTTACTATACATACAAGGGTTCTAGACTAAAATAAGAACTGGGTTGCTTTTTTAGGGTTTCAAATAGGTTCCGAATCCTTGGTTTCTTTGGGATCCACCAAACTCCTTTTAGAATGGCCCTATAAGTACTGACATCGATACACCTAAAGTATTAATTGCTTTTATTACTGAACCAAATTTTGATCAGTGGTAGACCTTTTAATGTTATGCTAGCAAAACTTAAATTAAGTTTTCTTTAATTTCTTTGTATTACTAGCCCTTAACTTTCCTTATTTCAAATAAGTCTATGGTAGGAACCCTGGTTTCAGATCTCTAGTTGAGACATTCGAATTTAAGATAAAATATGGATTGATTTTCTTTATGGCTTAAACAAATGTAGGTTCAAGGTTCTAGGTTTCTTTGGGATCCTACAAACTTCCCACTACCTGTGCTATTTAAGATGAAATATGGATTGATTTTCTTTATGGCTTAAGTAAATATAGGTTCTAGGTTCCTTTAGGATCCTACAAACGTTCATTTTAAACGGATCTAAAAGCATTGCCTGTGCTGTGTGCTTGAAGTTTTTATTCATGAAATTTGTCTTCTATTGAACCAAATTTTAATCTGTTAAAGATTGATCAGTAGTTGACCGATTAATAATATGGAAGAAGAGATTTCAAGGAAATGTCACGTTTTAAAAAAATTTTTAAAAATATTTTTAAAAAAATTGATCAGTGTTATGTTTAGTCTCTGATATCTAATATCAGACTCGATTGATCTGAGGGACTTTGTTACTTCAGTACCTTTCTAGTAAAGCGTGAAATTTCTTTTAAATCCCTCTTTTTAGATTGTTGTGATCATGAACTGGTCCCAAACGTTATTTAAATGGAAAATTAAAAAAAAATGGATTGGGGCAAATCTTAGTGGTGCTATTAGTTTTGGCCTCAACATTTTTATTGTAATATATACTATCAATTTTTGGAGACCATAAAAAACCAAAAAAAAATATTTTTGCTGCATTTAAATGAGAAATCTAACCCTCAATGGATAGATCCTATTTCCCCGGATTACCAACATACAATTTAGTATCATAATAACCTCTAATACCAACATAGTATAAACTATAAATGATGCTTCATATTTTGAATGCCTCAAAATCAGTAAACATTTGGTTTTGACGTGATAACGTCTTATAAATTGATGAACTACGGCAGCCAGTCTGAAAAAGAACGTCCATTTTGTCACGTTCCATTTGAGCCTGCGCGTGCAAGCGAGAACGCGATGCAAGTGATAGAGAGGCACGATATTATTTTTTTTTGGTTGTTTTAAGTTGCTTTAACAGCTAAGGTCATATCACGACTGTCTAAACACAAAAAATTTCTGTTGGTCAATTTTAATCTTAGCTCTAGGATCTTAAGTCGAGGGTTCAACGGGGATCGAACCCGTAACACTTGACGCATGAAGTGGAGAGAACTACTGCCACTGCGCCAATAAGTGGCCCGCACGATATTATTGTTGAATCCTAGACAACATGTTTTGTGTTTTTCTTTTAACAATTTACTAAGATTTAATTGATTTTTTCCTTTATAATTTTCAGTCTGATTATATTTTGAAAAAAATTTTAATTTTCAACTAACTCCTTTGTATTATACAAAATAATGATAATTCAGTGATAATAATTCAATTCATAAAAGTACGCAATTTTTCATCAATTAGGTGTTCTTTATGACGTTATCACGTAAAACTATCGTCCGTAAACCGACTTTACAGACAACCAATTTTTTAACCGACTTCAAAAAAAGAAGGAGGTTCTCAATTCGACTGTATTATTTTTTTTTTATGTTTGTTACCTCAGCATTTCCGACTGGGTGAAGCGATTTTCATGATTTTTTTTTTTATTTGAAAGCTGGTGCTTCCCGAATGGTCCCATTTTAATTTGAAGGAAATTGTTCACTTCTAAGAGGTTGAAAACTAAGGGATGAAATACTAACTTCTTATTGGATAGCTCGATTTCGATAATTCTTTTTTTATTTGAAAGCTAGTGCTTCTCGTATGTTCCCATTTTAATTTGAGGAACACCTTTCACTTTTAAAGGGTTGAAAACTAAGGGATGAAATATTAACTTCTTATTGGATAGCTCGATTTTAATAATTCTTTGAAAGCTGGTGCTTTTTGTGGGGTCCAGTTTTAATTTGAAGGAAATCTTCCACTTCTAAGGGGTTGAAAACTAAGGGATGAAATATTAACTTCTTATGGGATAGCTTGATTTTGATAATTTTTTTTTATTTGTAGAACACAACTTTAAATTAATCTCCTATCCATTTTAAAAAAAAAACTCCACTCATAAGGGGTTACAAATTAGAGATGAAATAATATTATAAATTTTTCCTAGCTAACCCGATTTTGAAAGTTTTGTTTTTATTACGTACAACGTACCTTTGAATTGTTCACATTTCAATTTGAAGAATTTCAATTTGAGAAAATAGGGAATGAAATAGTGACATTTGTACGAATTTTGATAATTTTTTTTCTGTTGGAAAGAATAATCCACTTAGTTTTGTTATTACATTTAAAAGCAAAAAATTTCAACCCTTAAGGGCAAAAAGGGATGATGTAGTAACTTTTAATATTAAACGGCGCTGCCTTATATGAGCAGCGCGTTTGGAAGGTTAACCATTTTCAAGAAAATAAAACCAGTTATCAATTTCAGATCACTAAAACGCGAGAAATAAATAAATATTATAAAAAAAATGAAAAACCGACTTCAAAATATATAAAAATTCTTAAACAAGAAATGCACTAAAAAGTAACAAAATAATGGCGTATCCTTGCAGTATCTACAACTTACAAATTATTAGGATGATACGATGTACAACTATTGTTATTTTTGGAGTTGGTGTCAGTAAAGAAAATAAATATTAATGGTAATTTGTAAAAATTGTAAAAAGGTTTAGTTGGTAATTGGTATTTTGTAGTTTAAAGGCCGCTAGATATTGTTACAGTTCGAGTATATTGTTTAAAAGTTCATTTGAAAAATAATTTGCATAAGGTATTGTCGTTTTTTGCTAAGTACCAATATAGTCGTATTTCCTTGGCTGACACCAACTCCAAAAATAACAATAGTTGTACATTGTATCATCCTAATAATTTGTAAGTTGTAGATACTGCAAGGATACGCCATTATTTTGTTACTTTTTAGTGCATTTCTTGTTTAAGAATTTTTATATATTTTGAAGTCGGTTTTTCATTTTTTTATAATATTTATTTATTTTATTAACACTGAAGATACCAAAATAACCAAGGAATTTAGGGCTCTTTTAATTTTCTTATGTTGGCAGTTCTGATAACTTCTCATATAGCTTGAACTCAGATTGTCAAACTCTTGATTATAACTTGAATTAAAATCGGGACTCTTAATAGCTTATTTTTCCATTGTTTAGTAGTTCATCTTGTTTAACATCCCTTAAATTACCGGTACTATTATTATCGGTAATTTTAATTTTTCTAGGTATGGCAGAGCCGTAATTTAGTTGTGAGAATGTCCAAACTTTTTGTTCGTGGTGTACTCACATACCCAAACAGTTGGATGGATATAGAAAAGTGCATACAAACATTGGGCTAAATGTGTGTGCGTGTGCATGTTTGGAAGATTGGGTTGGGTCTGGGTTTACAATGCACATAATATAAAAGTGCATTTGAACACACACATACACGCACACAAACATACAAACATACTCAAATCCACATAAACATAAAATTCAAATACAAATATTTCCCTCGAATGGATTTGTGTCTGTGTGTAAATTTCATGGTCTGACTGACTTGCATATGTTTCGAGTGCATAAAATCCACTTGGCATAGGTTAGGGTTAAAGCCAATACTATGGTATATATATATATATGTAGAGTAAGTTATTTACTGGACACGAATACGAATGCACCGAGGGACCGAGTCGGAGGAAATCAGAGGAAAATCCGCACGACCAACACAGCAATCCTGTTTGAAACCTCTAAATTCATTGATGATTCCCGTTATTATATCAGGAATGGGCTGCAGCTCGCAATCCATATTGTTCCAGGTCGTGAAATCTCTATATATGTAATAGGTTGGATAATAATTAGTATTTTCCACTCCCCGTGGAAGGTTTCAATATGTTATTGAGATGTGTGCGTAAAAGGGTTGATTAACCTTTTAATGAGCCTTCCCTAAACAACCAGTTAGCCATCTGTTCTCTTAACCGATTAAATATCTACGTTCTTTCATTGTGCCAACCCTCTCTTAATCGACTCTTCGTTTAATTGTATCATTGAGAAAAACCTTGAACCAAACCACTTGTTCTGTACACGCTTTTTTTTTCTCAACGATATAACGTTCATATCTTTCGAAAATTCGTTTAAGATTTGATTTTTACGACTGATTAAATTACGTCCAACGCCTCGCCCACATATCGCTGCTAAGAACATTTATTTTCATGTAAACATATCAGACAAAATAAACGTCTGGTATCGATTTTAGATTAACGATTACCGAAGACACAATAAATATAAGTAGCGGGCGCAACAACAATACATTAAAAAAAAAGAAACGGTTGAAATACACCAACAAAAAAAGCCCTCCAGACAGAATTTTCGAGGGATGAAATTTATTTTCATTTAAACAAAGAATATAAACGTCTATATAAATATAGTTAAAGACGTTGCTTTTTTTTTCCAATTATCTAAATGACTCAATTAAATTGATTCTGTTTGTTTTTAATAAATGCCAAATGTCACCCTTAATGGTGGATGGTGTTTGGGGTGGGTGTATGCATTCGTCCAAATATATATGAGGAGTTGTGCCCTCATGTTATATGTTGTCGTATATTGTGGAAAACTGCTACCGTCATTTCGAGGAAATGATAAATCGATCAAAACTTGAAGGGAGAGACACCGTCATATTAGATTTCGCGTTGTCTAAACGGTATTTAATTGGTCAGAATTTCTAACTGAATGACATAATTCTTTATTTTAATGGAGTTAATAAGGGGGGTGGTGATATTGATTAAGTTATTGTTATGGCGATGCCATCGCTATACACAAGTTCTAAATGCAATTTTTAGCCTCTGAAAGTTTGAGTTCTAGCGCAAATATTTTGTATTCCTTTCCAATTTTTTAAGGTTTAATAACTAGAAATACAAAATTGAGATAAAATGGGGACTTTTTATCTTTTTTTTGGGAATTTTCAGTCGTGTTATAAACACGAGATCAACTTGGGCTTAGACTTGGTTTGGTCACTCAGATGATTAGGTACAACATCAAAATAGAAGGGGACTCATGTAGTGCATTAAATCTATATATTAATACGTGAAGCAAAAATTTTTAATCCCTTTTACCGAATATTATACGAACGGAGGAGTATGAAATTTGGCACAGTTGAAGTTTATATGAGGAAGTTGTGTTATGAGATAATATTTTTTTATAATAATGCTTCAAAATACCTTAAATTAATGAAAAAAGACGTCACACACACTACCACGCGTTTGACACACACAGACACACAATACACACAAATATGTAGATTTTTAAATCTCAGTTGTTCAGTTTGACCACAGACTTCAACCATATTCCAAATGTCATTATTAAAACAAAATATTGTGAGAGGAATTTAAATTTTGAAATTGTAATTATTGAAATTGAGGAAAACAAATTTAACCGATTATTTGATTATTGAGTAATATTATTAAAAATATATTTAAAAGCTCTGTATAACTTCAAATACACAACGTTTCAACCATTTTATTTGGTCTTCATCAGGTGTTTCTTGATTATTATATAGCGTATAAATAATTCATTCGATATTCTTTTGGCAAAATAATTCAAATAAATTACACAAAAAAATAATTTAGGTAGGTAGGTACTATTTGAAGAAAAAAAGCTTAGCTTAATTCAAAGTTTTAAACAGGACTTATGCAGCCTTTTTCCATTTTTTTATCTTTGGCTTTTAAATGAAAAAATCTAAACATAAAGGTACTTTTGTATTACTTTTGAACGTAGGAAACTCACTTGAAATTACTTCTGATGTTTCATAGTCATATTTGAATCTCCTCAATTGGATATTATTCAAAAAAAAAAAAAAACAGTTTGTCCGAAACGTTACAATATTGTTAAAGTATACTTAGTATGACTTATCAATACAGAAGCTTTTAAAAAGTTCCACTAAGAGTTTCCATTCATAGGCTGTAGAAGTTAGCGTTCTTAGTGTTGTAACGAATTCTTCAACTTGAAAATTCTTGTAAAGAATTTTCCAATTTTTAATTTTTTCCATGTATTCAACTAAACGATTTCAACTACTTCGGTAGACTTTATGCTTGTTCGACACAACACAAATACCAACTTACATCAAGTCAAACAGCTGTGTCTTACAATGTTGTAAAACAAATACTCAATAGATAATAGTTGGTTAATTCACTCGAGCATTTTATTGATATTAAAAATCTATTTTCTCAATAACAACTTGAACTAGATCTTGTAAAGAAAATGATAAGGTGATAATGAAGAAGTTGCCTATTGTTATCGTGGTATGAATGAATTTACCACTGTATTAATGTAAGGTGACTTAAGGAAAATTCGTATTTAAGGTATTTATAGTGTATTAGAGGTCGCCCAGTGGTCGAAATTCGACCATAATTCGTTACAGTTTTTACATACCTAAGGGTACACTTCACTTGTAACTGCCTCAAAAACTTTAGTTACTAAGCTAACTACAGCAGATAATGAATTGCATTTGCGAATGTTTGGAAAATAATTTCTTGACTAATTTTTTCATCAAGGTTCATTTAAAGAAAGTGCATCAAATAATGATTGAAAATATTTATTTTAAGTTAAGGAAGGAAATAGGTGTAGAGGTTTCAAAATATTGATTTTTTTTCTTCCATAAATCTTTTACAAAATTATTTCAGAATATTCTCTAAAAATTTCAAAACTAAATATCAATTCGTTCATATCATACATGTTTTGAGGTCCCTTGAGTCCAAAAAAGTATAAGTGTGTGTGCCTGTGTGTGACAGCCATATCGTATCGAACGCTTTTCCGAATTTCACCAAACTTGGAAATTTTCCTTCATTTTATATCTTGTTTTGCCGTGAAGCTTTTAGTTGAAATCGGTTAACCGAAAGCTCCACTTTATTCTCGGAGTTTTTGAACTTTTTCAAATTTTTTCGAAAACGGCTGCAAGGATTTTCTTTAAGTTTATGATAGTTCTTAGACTTATTAATGGCTAAAACTTTTATTTGAAACTTTTTCTTGGGAAAATTCGATTAAGGACGGTTCTGGGGTGAAGGTTGGGAATTCATAAATACATATATGTTGTATACTTGTATGCATATAGTTCTGCTTTGTATAGTTATAAGGTGCTTATATATTTCTTTTAACCAACAGCGAGTTTCATAAATGAAAGTAGCAGATATTTTTATTTTTATAATGTTGTATGTCAATTCAAATTACAGTATTCTGAAATATATTTTAGACAAACAAAAAAAAATATATGACTATGAAACATCAGAAGTAATTTCAAGTGAGTTTCCTACGTTCAAAAGTAAAACAAAAGTACCTTTATGTTTAGATTTTTTCATTTTAAAGCCAAAGATAAAAACATGGAAATAGGCTGCATAAGTCCTGTTTAAAACTTTGAATTAAGCTAAGCTTTTTTTTTCAAATAGTACCTACCTACCTAAATTAATTTTTTGTGTAATTTATTTGAATGATTTTGCCAAAAGAATATAGTATGAATTATTTATACGTTATATAATAATCAAGAAACACCTGATGAAGACCAAATAAAATGGTTGAAACGTTGTGTATTTGAAGTTATACAGAGCTTTTAAATATATTTTTAATAATATTACTCAATAATCAAATAATCGGTTAAATTTGTTTCCTTCAATTTCAATAATTACAATTTCTAAATTTAAATTCCTCTCACAATATTTTGTTTAAATAATGACATTTGGAATATGGTTGAAGTCTGTGGTCAAACTGAACAACTGAGATTTAAAAATCTACATATTTGTGTGTATTGTGTGTCTGTGTGTGTCAAACGCGTGGTAGTGTGTGTGACGTCTTTTTTCATTAATTTAAGGTATTTTGAAGCATTATTATAAAAAAATATTATCTCATAACGCAACTTCCTCATATAAACTTCAATTGTGCCAAATTTCATACTCCTCCGTTTGTATGATATTCGGTAAAAGGGGTTTAAAATTTTTGCTTCACGTATTAATATATAGATTGGTTTGCTAACGGGTTTTTAGGTTATTTTATTGGTATTGAATGTAATTTTCTTGTGAACTAAATGTTGTCAAGAAAATGTTGTGGTGATAAGGAAATACGTGCCTATTGTTATCGTGGTATGAGTGAATTTTCTGCGTGTGTATGTGACTTGGTGCATTGGTGCGACAAAGACGTAGGGTGGTGGACGCATAAGGGAAAATTCGTATTGATATATTTAAGGCATTATTTTGAGTTGGTTTGCGAGTGTGGTATTTAGGCTTTAGATTTGAGTGAGGCGAGTTTGATACGTGCCCGTCTGGCAAAATAAGGTGAATGAACCCAAATGGCAATATGGCGGTGTGCGTGTGTTCCACACATATATACAAAACCTCGGTAGGCTCACACACAACTCCTATTATGTTGGGATAGGCCCTGTACGAAACGCGGACTGCGACCCTTCCATTCTGCGAGTGCTGTATATCACATCACATCGTGCCCTCCGTTTTCTTCCCTGCACCCTGTGTCCGTCCATCCAGATCGGTCTATCTGTCTGTCTGTCTGTATGTCGGCCCGTTTGTCTTTACATTGTCGTCCTCGTGTATTCCACGCGGTGTCGCTCGTCTTGCGCCCGACTTTTTTTTAGGTATACTTATGTGTGGCATGATGATTGCTAAAAAAAACGACAAAATATCCCCCGGCCCTTCAATCAAAGTCACCCTACTCTACATACATGCTCACAGCTCCTAATTACAATACAGACTTCTTAAATTGGCTCCGCTTCAATAACACATACCAGTGGCCTCCAACGTTATAAAAAATTAAGTTTACCATTGAAATCATTCTTAATCATAAACATTAGGATCCCCAGAGGTTTGCGTACCACTGATAAAAACCCACTGAAACATTTGCGACAGTGCAAACGATCATTTTTCGCTTGTTAACAACTCGAAATACAACAACTAATTACCAACTCGAATCGAAAAATGCTCACATATAAAACACTTGCAAGAAGTTTTCCACGGAAAATCCTTAATTATTTCCCACATAGTAAATATAAACCTAACAAAAATATTTCCAATGAAATAAATCTATACTAATATATAAAATTGAAGAGTTTGTTTGTTGGATTGTTTGGTTAAACGCGCTAATCTCAGGAACGACTGGTTCGAATTGAAAAATTCTTTTTGTGTTGGATAGCCTAATTATCGATGAAGGCTTTAGACTATACAACATCACACTACGATCAATAGCAGCAGAGCATCAATGGAAAATGTTGCAAAAACCAGGAAAATTTTTTCCTTTTGAGAGCGTTTGTTGCCTGCCCTGCGTAAATGGTTAAAGTTACGCAAAAAGCATGTGCAGCAAAATTGTTCTTCTTAAAAATTTATAAAAAATAGTCCACGGTGATATATGTCTATCTTTTAAGGTTGGCCCGCTATAACCTTTTTAATGGTTATTAAAGTTGTTTCAAAAATAATTCCTTATTAGCGAAATTGTTTTTAGAAACATATTATTAATTCTTACCCAAATAAATACGGTTTTTGATAAAATTTGGTATGATGATAAATGACAATCTGAGTCATTAAAAAGAATACTTTTTATAACGGGAAAATGTCTCATTTATCCGGGAAATTGAAAAACGGGTTGGAACAAAAATGCATAAACTATACATTTTTATTTGCAAATGAATATTGGTGATATTTAAGTATGATGATAGCTAAATATGTGAATCATTATCTACAATACGTTTTATTTCGGAAAAATTTCTCATTTCAACGGGAAAATAGAAAAACTGGTTTAAAGAAAAATCATGCTGAAACTAAACGTTTTTAGCTGATTATAATAGAGTGTATTAATAGTTATAACTCATAATGCCCTCAAGGCAAAAAATAATTTTCTTATCCTACAGTCTTATTTTTATGCAGGAAAAATGTGCGGTTCCCGTAGGATAGATATGTTTTTATTTCTCACAGAGCAAAAGATTACCATAATTTCTTACAATGAGGTGGTTAATTGAGAGTCCGAGAATAATTATAGGCTACCTTTTATGTCAGAATATAGCACGGTTCCCGTAGGATAGGATAAGAATGGCATCCTTCAGGAACTGATTATTTAAAAGGAGTTTCGTAGAAGTTCAGCGTTTTAAGGAATTTTCCTCAAGAAAGATTGGTCTACCTTTTATCCAGGAAAAATGTATAGGCCCGTGGGATGGATACGTTTTTATTTTTCATAGAGGAAAAATCGACATAATTGTACTCTTCCCGTGGGATAACAAGACAATTGTATCTTACAGGAACCGTGTATTTAATAGAAGTTTTGTTAAAGTACGTGAAATAGAGTTCTAGCGCATTATCCGCAAGAAGGCCTGATCTCTTTTTTATCCAGGAAAAATGTACTACTCCCATTGGATAGATATGTTTTTGTTTGTCATAGAGCAAAAGATTGACATGATTTTTTGTAATAGGGTAGTTGAAAGGTTAGAGAAAAATATAGATTATTAATTCGTATGTTAGAATAATGCACGATTCTCAAAAGATAGCATAACAATTGTACTTATCCTGCAGGAATCGTGTTTTTAAAAAACAACTTTCTCTAAAGTTCGTGAAATAGCGTTTTAACACAATCATTCTAAAAAAGTTTAAATAAAAATTACAATTTCTACAGCAAAATATGATTTTTAATTTAACATCCGATAACATCGGTAAATTAATAATGAAAATTTTTGAAACATTGAAACTTCTTTCGTTGTTAATTTTTGAATGTCTTTAATGTTTAAAAATAAACGTGTTAAATTACTATTGAAAAATTTGAACTTGGTGAAAAACTCAGTTTATTATATAATACATTCAACATTTTCGAATTGTATTGCTATTTAAAGAACACAAGTATAAGTATTTTATAATATTCATAAAAACGTATAGAACCTATGAGATAGCTCTTCTAGATAGCTATATAGAATATCTTCCTGGAAAAGTAGTTTATTTGATTTTCATGAACTTTCTATGAATCAAAGATCTAGAAATATCTATCTATCTTTTTTTGTTAATGGGATGAAAGTTTCCATTATTCAATCAGTATAATTTAGATCCGCTCAGCGAAGCGGGCGAGGACCAGCTAGTTATTAATAAAACGTCATTTTCTGTTGCAGATTTCCAGACAAATTAATCAAGTAAAGGTTAGTTTATATAACATTAGCGTTCTTTGTCATCATCTTTGATAGATATAAAATTATTGCAGGGATAAAAGGATAAAAAACTTGTTTTTAAAATTAGAAGAAGAAAATATTCATCATGTAACTAAATAAAGGTTTCATTTCAAAAAATTTCGAGGTTTAAAACCGTCTTCAAATTGTTCAGAAATGAAAAAGTTAGCTACTTGAAAAACAACATTTCTAGTAGGCACATGAAAGAAAGTTTTTGGCTCAGAAATTTTTTTCAACCCTTAAATTAAGGGTTAAACCCTTAAAAAGGAGCATAACAAAGTAGGGGTCTCCTGAAATTTTAAGTGGTTTAATATTGGAAAATTAAGAATTTTGTAGGAATGATTCTTTAGAAATAAGTTGTCTTTTTAACCCCCTTTTATAACTCCTTCAGTTTCGAAAATCTCCAACCTTATTAGTGTACTCAGGTCTGAACTGGTCATAGGGCAGATCGGGCCTGAGCTATATGAGGCAGTAAACCTCAGCATTGGCTGATTAAACGGTTTTAATGGGCAGTGTTTTGGAAGCTTACATTTCTAAAATGCTCGGACTGCTTTTAGGTTCCAGTCCTATTTGTATTATATAGTATCTGTACTATTCATAATGTCCAAAAATCAAGATCTTAACTTGAGCTAGGTATTTACAGTTCTAGTGATGTGTAACTTTCCTAAATCATTAAATAATAATAGATTGAAAATCGAACTGAGACTTTTGAAAATCCAAGTGATTTTCATTACATTACAAATGAGATTGATTATCAAACTACTTGACAACTTGCCCTAAAAAAAAAACAAAACTCAATATTAAAATATCAAGTCTAGTCAAGTAAAGTATTGAATTTACAAATTATTTCAATTAATGGTACAAATACTTGACTTGATGAATCCATATTACGATTTGTCGTAGCAAATTTTCTATTTAAAATTTCTAGGGGTAGTGGCGTAACGTGCAAAGGGGGTCTTAAAATAGTAGTGGGGACGGCTAGAAGCAGTTAACTTCAGGTACTAATCTTGTCTGCAAAATTAGACGATTTATAGCAATCAGTAAAAATGAGAAAAAATCGTAAACCAAAACTTTTAAAAGCTGCGTTCCACGATGTGGCAACAACGTTAGAAACGGTAAACAACAATCGTTGTGATGTATCGAAAACATTATCACTGACAGCATTACTTTCACTTTTGATGATTACGTAGACATTGGTCTGCGTGGACATTCAACGATCAAACATTTCACAGTCCATTCCACTTGCACTTATAATTGGTACGTTCAGTAGTTAGTAGAGTGGTCCGGGAACTTTTTTTGCCATTACCTACTCCAAAATATTGTTGCGCAAGTCGATATTACCCCTCTAATTTTGAAAAGGACATATAAGCAATATAAAAATAAATTATAATTTACAAAAGGAAAATTATAGTCATTGTTCGTCTATCCGATTTTCATTCATTAACTGAATGTGCACTTTTTGACACCGCGAAGTTTTAAAGTAAACTAAATGTTTTAACATCAAAACTATGTTGCAAATACGATTTGCAGTTATTCTATGAGAACTTTTTGTATGAGGATATTTTGTTTAACGATATTTTGCCCGGGGATCTAAAACGCATGGAACCAAAACTTTCCCCCCTTCGGATTTTGGGTAAATGATCTTGCTTTATTTTTGATATAATAAATTCAAAACTTGGGCTTTTTGATGTAAAAACAATTTCAATAAAGTTTTCGGAAATACTAACACGTTTATAAGATAGCTTTGCCAAAAAAGTTCCTGGCTACCCTCAAAAATTTAATTTTTACCCCATTTGGGGTAATTTACCCCGGTTTCCCGACCGCTGAGTTAAAGAGCATCTTTTTTAATTATCCAGGAGCAACTTCAGGAAAGATATTTTTGCAAATCTTCAAATCAGAAAAATACAAAAAATACCAATTTTGAACTTTTTTCTCCTACAAGGAAGTTATACTTAATGAGGTACTAACCCGAGTCGAAATTTCAGACCTCCGTTGGCCCTAAAATGGATCTTTTGCCCTCTTTTGGACCTCCAAAAACTAAAATGAGCCTCCAATAGACCTTAACGATTCCATCGTTCATGTATACATGAAATTTGTATTATATTTTGTGAACATATCGTCTCGTCTTTAAAAAAGGTTTATGATCATAAAACATAAAATATGGTTGTAAATTTCCTTTTTTTTTACAATACCTATTGCAAATATTATTTACTAATAACCCAAATTTTTGATCTCTCTTTTTCCTTTACTTAGATGCTTAGTATAATATTGTGTATGCTTCTATCCATTACTGGTTTGAACCTTAATCCCGTTCACTCTGGTTCATTTTTATTCAGCTTTAGTCTCTTGTTAACCGTTCGAGTGCTACACGAGTTATTATACAACAATTGAATAAACTTATTTCACTATTTGATTATTTTTCAATATTGTCTATATCAAAAGGCCTAAAAGTGTAAATGTAAAAAATTTAAAAGTGAAAAAACCGAGTTTCAAAGAAAAAGTGTGAAGAAATTTGCTTTAATTTATTATCTTGAAAGTATAATCAGAGAGATGTTATAGAATTAAATAAAATTTTTAAAGAAATGCACATGGTTGGGTATATTGTGGATTATAATAAAAGGAAATCCTGGAAAAAAATAATGGCAATGGCGACAGTAAAGGAGCTGGTAAACAAGGACAAGGAAATTAAGAACTAAGAACTGATATTTGTAATATTCTTATTACTTTTAAATTTATCGCTTATATTAATGAATAAAAAAAACAAAATATTAAAATAAAAATCTTACTCTTTTTGAAAAAAACCCTACCAATAAAGCAATTAAAAGAGAGTGACAAAGAAAGAGTGGAGAAAAGAGAGAGAGAGAGAGGTCCATTTGAAGTTTTTCCGTCAATGTCTTTTGGGCCTAAACATGGTATTTTGTCCGATAAATGCCACTTGGAGGTTCAAAGGAGGTCTAAAATTCAAATGCAAATGGTCATGTTTCAATCTACTTGAACCCAGATTTTGAGGTCTAAAATAGGTCTAAAATTTCGACTCGGGAAGTTAGGACTTAAAGACGGCATACCCCTTAGATATGTCTTCAAGTCGGTTATTTAAACAAATTATTATGAAAAATAAGTGCACAAGTTGAACGATGTCATCAAGACTTAAAGATGTTTGATGATGGTTTCCAAAGATTTTAGGATGAAAATTAGTGTAGTTACTACAAATTTAATGGTAATACATAGATTTGATTTTAGAAAACATTCTAAGAACTAAACGGTTCTTGAATGAAAATCATATAAGTTATTGAAATTCTTAAATTCGTGGTCTCTCAAATTCACCGTCTCTCCGTTATGCAATCGTCGTGGCTGAAAAGTCTGATAAATGTGCAACAAGGAAAATGCTTATAATATAGTGGAAAATGGAAATGAGTCGAACAGAGAGCACAACATGTGTGTGTGTACATTGGTACATTAAAACGCATATAAATTAAACACAATGTTGATTATGTCAGAATCAATTACATAGAAATTTGCAAACGACGGATATATAAATCAAAGTGGACCGACCCCGAGCTCTCGAGTAAATGATCAAGAGCGATAATATGGAAGACAAAAAGTTGGTAACGACATAATAATATATATGACTCGGTGTGTATGCTTTATACGAGAGAGGCACCAGAAAGCTTTTCCACTTGGCCATTTTCGAAAGAATGTATAGCACTTACAATGTATAAGTAGGTACGAGTACATAGCGAAATGAGAGCAGGTGGAGATTTCTCTAAACGAAATCTAGTAAATTAAAATAAATCGTTTCTTAAATCGTTTTACTTGAAATAGTTGGGAAGGACGTTATCATTTTTAAATTAATAATTCAATTTGAAAATTTTTATATTCGATGTCGAGGAATTTCATTTTAAAGTAGTAAGTCAATAACTTAAAGAGTTCGTTTATTTAACAATATGTTGTTCTTCATCTAAATCTAAGTTACTAATTTTATCGATAGAAAATCACTTTTAAGGATTAAAACACACCCCCAATACAACCCTTTCAAACTGCATTTTCGTAGTTTTCTTTCATTTAGATTGCTACAGTTTTCGTACTACAAAAATTATATTTTCGATTTACTCGAAACTACATAATTTTTAATGAAGGAGTAATTTTAATGAAATATCTATTTTAAGGGTTGAATTGGAGTACTTACATGGAGAAACTTGTAAACTCGAACTTTTGTTCGTTTCTGGTGCTGTTTAGAACATTTAAGGATATTTACAAAGTTGTTGGACAGAAAATATATATTACAAATTTGGTTCTTATAAAAATTTTTATATAATACAGCTAAGTGTTTAACCGATAGATCAAGATTTGTGGAAGGGGTATAATAACCATATTTAGAAATATTATTTAAACAGTAGAATTGATGAATATGTCATCAAAAACCTACCATAGGTATATAAAATGTATAGGGATTCTTATCTTGACTTGATTTTCAAGTTACTTGAATTAAACTTGACTTGAACTCAAGTCAAACTTAAGTCTTATGTTAATACTTAAATTTCAAATCAAGTCGAGCGTTGAATTTGCAAGTTATATCACTGCAAAGTTTTAATATTTAGCTCAGTTCTTTGTATATAGTGTCCAAATACTTACAATAACTTAGTGAATCTTTAGTGAATTGCGTTCTATCTCAAAAATGGTTAATTGCACAAAAATTTGATATGCATTAAATTTTGTGTATAACTCAAAATGTCCTTTAAAGCACAGGAAACCAGAAATTACGAACGTTTAAAAACCTTGTACTTTAATATCTTAAATATATTGGCACTGGAAACGGGGACTTAGAAAGACATAAACCTGGTATCATGATATTATTGCAATAATAATCAATTACCTATGAGTCATTTAAAAAGGAACAACACGTAGGTGACCTAAAGGGTTAAGGGTTCACTGTTTGAATTGATTTTCAAATTATTTGTTTGTTTATTATTAATGTGAAAAAGTCATTGAATATCCTGGTTATTTCGTTTAAAAGTTTAAATATAACCCGAGTCGAAATTTTAGACCTAATTTTGCCCTCAAAATCTAGGCTATTCAGAGGTTCAAGTAAATTGTCAAGAGGACCATTTGCATTTGAATTTTGGACCTCATTTGAACCTACAAGTGGCATTTATCGGACCAAATACAAAGTTTAGGTTAAAATGAGGTTCAAAAATTTTTTGTTTACTCTCTCATCTCTCTTTTCTCCACTCTTTCTTTGTTACTCTGTTTTATTGTTTTATTGGTAGGGTTTTTTTCAAAAAGAATAAGATTTTTATTTTAATATTTTGTTTTTTTTTTTATTCATTAAATATACAAGTTTTATTAATATAAGCGATAAATTTAAAACTAATAAGAATATTACAAATATCAGTTCTTAGTTTTTAATTTCCTTGTCCTCGTTTACCAGCTCTTTTACTGTCGCCATTGCCATCATTTTTTCCAGGATTTCCTTTTATTATAATCCACAATATACCCGACCATGTGCATTTCTTTAGAAATTTTATTTGATTGTATAATATCTCTCTGATTACTTTCAAGATAATACATTAAAGCAAATTTCTTCACACTTTTTCTTTTAAACTCGGTTTTTTTCACTTTTAAATTTACATTTACACTTTTAGGCCTTTTCATATAAACAATATTGAAAAATAAATCAAATAGGTGGTGAAATAAGTTTATTCAATTTTTTGTATTATGACGAACGTATAGCCACTCGACGGTTAACAAGAGCCTAAAGCTGAGTAAAAATGAACAAGAGTGAACAGGATTAAGGATCAAACCGGTAATGGATCATATCCCGATACACAATAAATTCTATGTTAGTAGAAGCTACACAATATTATATTAAGCATCTAAGTAAAGGAAAAAGAGAGATCAAAAATTTGGGTTATTAGTAAGTAATATTTGCAATAGGTATTGTAAAAAAAGCAGGTTTACAACCAAGTTTTATGTTTTATGATGATAAAACTTTTTAAGGACGAAACGAGGTTCACAGGTTCAGGTAATATAATAACAATTTCATGTAGATTAAAATGAGTAGGATGGAATATCGTTTAAGTTGAGATGAGGTTCATTTTACTCTTTGTAGGTTGAAATGAAGGTAAAAGATCCATTTTAGGGCCAAAATAGGTCTAAAATTTCGACTCGGGAAATTTCAGACCTCAAAATCATGGTACATAGTATCTAAATACTTTATATTCTACAAACTCCTACAAAAAATCTCCCTAATGTTTCCTTTTAAAGAAACCCCTTTTTAACTTATTTATACATACTGTACGTATATTTCTAAAAGATGTACATACATCTAGTCCATGTTACTGGACATTATTGCAATGAATTGAGTTACAAAATTTCTAAATAAAATAACTTACAAAAGCCATGGTTTTGACTTGACTTTATGTTTAAGTTTTATTTATAGTTATAAAGGTATTCCTCCAGTGGGAGTGATCTCCACCATGACCAAATTCTATCTATCAAATTGGATAAAAGGATCAGCTCTTGATGATCAATTAAGGGAAGAAAAAAAAATATATTTTAACATTTGACTTAAGTGCAATTTGATTTTAAGCCACATTGAAGGCAAGTAGCAATAAAATTAAGTCAAGTAAAGAATCCTTGATTATAAGAAAATTTAGTTTCCCTAATTTTACTTATGAGAAAACTGTTTTACCCCTAATTTCTCTACTATATGCTGTTTTTAAAATTTTAAAATTATTATTAGAATCTACCAAAAAAAAAAAAAAAAAATTACAAGGATCTCCAGCCCATAACTTTTGAGCTTTATTATTATGGTCGCTATCAATTCCATAAAAGGTGAAAATTTTCACTTTCTAGGTCTATCTCTTGAAAACTATTCATTTTCATAAAAGAAATTATAGATTTTCCTACAAAAGTTGAGAGAATTTAGGCAATTACATTGTTCATGTTTAGTTTTTAGGTTAAGAAATAACTTTTTCTGATACTGTTCCCTATTTTGCTCCTTTAAGATCGTATATATTGTTTATTTTAGCCAGAATTAAGATAAATTTCTAAGTTTTCTCATTAGGGTTAGCATGATTATAATTTTAGAGGTTTTATTTACTTGTTCCGTCTTATTAACTCGATAATTATACATTTTTATTAAGAACTTTTTTTGTTCAAAATTAATGGTAGTTTTATCCCCTATAAAAGCTATTACCCTTACATGTTATGCTAATCGCAATAGTTATATCGTATTACTGAGCCATCTTTACGAAAGAGCAAAATAAAGCAAATTGATATACTATAGTATAAAACCAATACTTCTTTGATAATTTTTTCTAATTTTCTCCTCTTTAATTGTACATCTGAATATGATACACTTAAAAATTGACCCAAGATTTGTCTAAAATCCATGTTTATTGAGCTTATCATTTAAGTATTACCATGTTTGGAGACAAATGCATTTTCCTTCATTCTATATTTGAAAAAAATCTTACAAAAACATCCTTAAATTGTCTCTTGGGCTTTATAGTTTCTAATAATAGACTAATAGTCATAAACTTGGTTCTTAAAGTAAGCTCATATACACTGCCGGCCAAAAGTTTGAGACCATATAGATTTAAGCCAAAAAAAGGAAATATTTTTAAAAATTCAAAGACAAATACAGTAAAAATGTTTATTAATATTATAGTTATAACCTTTAAACATACTTAGTATAGAAAATAAACATAAAAAATTATTCTATAAAAAAAATGAACTAATTACTCAAACTGTTTTTTCATCAAAAAATCCTCCCTTGCACTTTATTACTTTTTCTACTAGCCTCGGCATTCTACTTATTAACTTATTTATGGTTTCTTGAGAAATGTTGTTCCAGCTTTCTTGTAGTAGTCTCCACAAGTCTGCAAGTGAAGAGGGACACTCCTCTCGGACATTCCTATCAAGCTCGTCCCACAAAAGCTCGATTGGATTGAGATCCGGACTTTGCGGTGGCCATTTCATGATTTTTAAAACTCCTTCTGCTTCTTTTTGTAATAAATAATTTTTAAATAGCTTGGAAGTATGCTTTGGATCGTTATCTTGCTGGAAAATGAACCCATTGCCAATTAAACTTAAGCCTGATGGTACAGCATTTTTTTCGAGAATTGTTTTATATTCCTCTTTCTTCAAAATTCCATCAATTTTAACCAAATTTCCAATTCCATGGCCTGAGAAACAACCCCAGACCATTATTGAACCACCACCGTGCTTAACAGTTGGCACTACACAATCTGGTAACATCTTTTCTTCGGTGCTACGCCGAACGTAAATTCGTCGATTTGAGCCAAATACTTGGAATTTTGACTCATCAGTCCAATGAACTTTTTTAAAATCATCTTCTGTCCAATCTCGATGGAATAGGGCCCACTGCATCCTTTTTTTCTTATTTTGCGGCCTTAGTAAAGGTTTCCGAACGGCAACACGACCAAACAGTTTAGCGTTCCTCAACCGTCTTTTCACTGTGGTAAGCGAAACTGGTTTATTTAAAGATTTGTTCACTTCAGCACGAATTTTTGGTGCTGTTAAGCGTCTATTCCTTTTGCTGGTAATAACGATAAACTGATCCTCACTAGAAGTAGTAGCTCTCGGTCTTCCTGAACGTGGAAAATCTTGAAAACTACCCGTTTCCTTAAACCGAATAATTGTGCGATGAATACAAGTCTTCGAAAGTTTAAGTTGAGACGCAATTTCACGTTTGGATTTGCCTTCATTATGTAAAGTAACAATGGCAGATCGAGTTTCGATATTTATTTCTCGTACTTTTCCCATTTTTAAAACGTTTTAACTATAGAAACCCCAAGTTAAGACTAAATTAAATTATTCGTACAAAATGGTACATAACTTAAAAAAAAAATTTAAAATAACTTGTTTTAGAAAGTCTAAATAATAACAAAGAATAGCCAGTGCAAAATTAAAGAAGAATAGAATTAAAGAACAATTAATACGGAGCTACTTTAAATATAATGATGACCCTTCCACTGGCCAGACACCCTGCGGTCTTGGATGTTTTTAAACAGAACCCATTAATTCTATTTGTACCTGAGAAACATACCTACAAAAGTCTCTTTAGATGTTCATCAGTAATTTAAAAATATGTATGGACAACAATTTTTATTTTATTTACGAAACTTTGAATACAATAAGTGATAGCATAAATATATTACAACTGATCTCAAACTTTTGGCCGGCAGTGTATACTTCTGAAAGCTTCGTCTAATCAAAATAAAAATAGAGTATTAGACATTCATATAAAGTTTTGGGCTTTTTTAGTTGGTATTTCTTTACAAAAACTTTTTGAAAAGGAAAATTTCCGAAACCATTATCTTATTAGTTGAGTCCCCCTCAAAAATATTTTTATTAGTAGTTAAGGAAGTGTAAATTTATGAGGGTATAGTACTTGCAGTAGTCATGGGGATTACTAATAGAATAACGTTGATTGTAACTTATAAGACGAATGAACTTAAATGGAAACAATGGAATAAGCATCCAATTTTCTGGCAAGGTTATACGTCAAGAATTAAAAAAGTGAATTTTTATCCCAAAGAAGCTGCATGCAATTGTCGAAAGTGCATTCACTCGAATGTGTATGGGGATGTGAATGTGTATGTGTGAATCCATTTTCGTGTGTTAATAATGAAAGTGAACGTGACGACGTCATTGCCAAATGTCGTTTTCGTCTGCAAACCGGTCTAAAAAAAAAAAAAAAATGCACTTTCGAAGGATGGCGGAACACGAAATGCATTTTATCGCCGGCTCCACAACCTACGACAACGCATTATGTACGCCGCCGACTACCACTAGGGCAGTAAGACCAGGGGCGCACTTCGGGACGAATTCGTCGCGTAATATTTGGCCAATGCACTGGCGTGCACTTGACGACTTGCTACAACCTCAATGTCTGCAGCGGCAAAAACGCATCCGTAGCCTTGGCAAAGTACAATATGCACACACACACACACACACACACATATTCACATGTGTACAAGAAGATTGGCGGGCCGCGATTCACCACGCCAATAATAATTTATTTATATGGAAGATATATAGAGTGTGCTGGTGGATTGGGTTGTGGCGGCGGCTGTTGACGACGGCAATGGCGGCGCTGGTGGCCGCTGATCGTTTTTTGTTTTCGGCTTTTGCACGGTCAACAATCGGATTCAAGGTCACATGCGGCGCATAACACTGTCCGCTTTGGTCTTTTGGACCGGTTGTGTGATCATGTGAATTTTTTGCATTGCACTCGGTTGTGCCCTAACCTAACTTAACAAACATGGTTGTCCCTCACCGGCAGCACTACACCACCCCGCCTCACCAAGTTCCATAATATTATGCCCAAAGTCGTATTTGAAACGTAACAAAAACTTGCACCGCTCAAACACACCAATAATAGCCGCCACTTTTTGTCCCATTATGGATGGGGATTGGGGACGTAACGGCGGGGATACGAGGGGGGTTCAGAATCGGAGTGATGTGTTCCAATGCATTTTTCTTCGGAGCAATGCCCCTCTATCTGCTCTCTCACACACCAAAACGATAACACCGAACATTTCAGACATTTTTTTTTTTTGAAATTTTTTTTTTGGTTTAATGTTTTTTTTTTGTACACGATTATTTTCAAGGATCTTCACATGTTGTTAAAAAAGTAAAATTACAAAAGGAAGTCAATTTCAGATAACTTCCGAATAAGCTTTTCGAATTTTGCTTCCTTGAATCCAATGAAAAAATGAATTGAAATCGATATTATCCTACTTTCAACCCCTTATTAAGGGGTTATAACTATAAGTACTAGTGGCTACCGTAACTTAAGGAAATAAACTTGTATTAGTTGGGATTCATCAAATCAAGTAATTGGCTATTTTATGAAATGATTTACGTTTGATATTATGACTTAAAAAAGAAATAACTCGTGGATTCAATACTTGACTTTCCTTGATATCCTTACTTAATTTTATAAACGTGAAAGTTTGTAAGAATGGATGTTTGTTGCTCTTTCACTCAAAAAGTACTGAATGGATCTGGATGAAATTTGGCATAAATATAAATTATAATCCGGTGTAACATATAGTATACTTTATATCCAGAAAAAATGTATGGTTCCCGTGGGATAGATATTTTTTTTGTTTTTTACATAGCAAAAGATTAACTTTCTTTTTTGCAATGTGGTAGTTTAGGGGTCAGAAAATGATATAGGTTGATTCTTATACCGGAATAATGAACGGTTTCCATGGGATAGTAAAACAAGTATGTATTCTATAGGAACCGAGTATTTAAAGCAGTTTCGTTAAAGTTCACTAAATAGAGTCTTAACTCTTTTTCCCTAAGAAGACTTGATCTACTTTTTACTTAGGAGAGATGTACTATTCCCGTGGGATAGATATGTTTTTTGTTTATCACAGAGTTAAAGATTGATATGATTTTTGCAATGTGGTAGTTTGGGAGAGAATGCTATAGCTTACTTTTAAGGCTAGAATAATGCATGGTTCCCATAGGATGGCAAGACAATTATATCCTACAGGAACCGTACATTTAAAAAATGGCGATAAAGTTCGTGAAATAGAATTTTAACGCATTTTCCTCAAGAAGGCCTGATCAATTTTACACAATAACGAAAGAAATCTCTACAAAGTTAAAATTAAAAAATTGATAGTTTTACTTGAAAATAAATATATGAATTTCAATTTAACACCCGATAAAATTAATATTGAAATTTTTAAAAATATTTGAATTTTTTCATTGTTCATTGTCGAAGATATTAATTGGAAACAAACTTATTAAAATAATAAACTAAAAATTTCAAAAATTCAACAATTACTTAACGGAACGAATTTTAATGAAGTTTTGCTAAAGATCCTGTAGGATAGCTACTAATCTATTCTTTTGAGGGGAGATCCATTAATTAGGTGAGGCGTTCAGGGGCTGATTGGGTCGAGCCGAATCTCATAATCTTACTTTGGGTAAAGGGAAGGTCTCGCAAATATCACGTTTTTTTTTTAAGAAAACACACGTTTTAAAAAATATCACATTAGATTACGGGTTGGGGGAAAGGGTTATGCCTAATCTCATGAAATCTTACCAGAGGAGAGGGGTGGGATTTCAAAAATTGCAAAAAACGCCTTGCGCTATTAATGGATACCCCCTAAAATAGCTGAACGGTTTTAAATGACATTTGGTATGAAAGATTTTCAAGTCTTAAATAAAGGAATACAGGTACTTTTTTACTAAAAATCGTATAGCAGCTGATGTGAGACAGCTAACATCTCTTTCTTGTAAAGTTGTTTTACACATTTTGATAAACTTTCTTTGGATCTAAAGTCTGAGAGTATCTATATCATCTTTTTCTGTCAAAATAGATTAATTTTTATATTTCGCTATGAACGTAGGCAGGGAATCTGTTAATCAATCAGTTAAATTTAGATACACTCAGCGAAGCGAGCGGGCATCAGCTAGTATTTAAATATAAACATTTGATTTGATCTGATTTCAAGTCAGATTTAAGTCAAGTAGCTTAAAATCAAGTGAATCAGTATAGAGAACCGAATACCAAAAGTTGTAGATCTGCTTATTACCTACAACTTTGCCATTTTACTTCTTTGCCTAGGACTTGTAGTTTTGTCGGAAAACCCCCTCAGATTGACCGTCATTTATTTTTCTTGTCATTTTTGTTATATTCTCTTCCTTTTCCAATGGGTTTCATCTTAGTCTAATTGTTTTTAGGTAACAGTAAATATGTTTGACTTGTCTTGATATTTCATTATTGGCATTTGACTTTAATTAGATTTGATTTTAAGTCAATTAGCTTGAAAATCAAATAAATCAAATTTATTTTAAAGTAATAAACGTGTCAAAAAGTCGAAACCTTATTTATTAAAAAATGGATTAAAGACTTATATCACTTTCAAACTAAACTTAGGCTGTGAATAAAAAATAGCCTTTTATTGAACACTAGCTGATACCCGCCCGCTTCGCAGAGCGTATCTAAATTAATCTGACTGAATAATAGAAAATTTTACCCAAAATAAGAAATTAAGCTTTTTTTACAAAAAAAGATAATTAGATATTTCTAGACCTTTATTTCATAGAAAGTTCATGAAAATCCGTTAAACTACTTTTCCAGGAACTGATATAAAGTATAATCTTATAGGTAGGATCTTTACGTTTTTTTGAATACTGTAAAATATTAAGAAAATTTTAAGCCTTGAGAACCTTTCACACCAAGTTTCATATGAAATCATTTATAAATTTTAGTAGAATGGATTAGTAGCTATCCTAAAGGAAGTGTACCTTTCGGATAAACAATATTTAATGTGTTATCTTAAGATCTGAGGTATCAGGTTTGGTTGCCTTAGGTTCATTATTCTAGGATATAGTATTAAGGCCATTATGTCTTATCGGCAAGTCTGCTATTTCCCGAGGTCCAAGATTAGACAACGAATTCTTATATATTTTGCTAAATTTAATTGAAAATTAAGAATATAATTTTTTGGTAAAAAAAACAACGCGATGGTCACTTCTAAGTTGCTATTTTCATTTGAAAAATAAGTTGGGCTGAATTTCTTTTTGTTCTGGGGGCTCTGCCTAACGACTTCACCTCTCTTAGTCAAACTCCTAATCGGGATCACTTAAGTCAAACTGTCTGTTTTTGTTATTTATTCTTACGGGTCTCATTTTTGAACAAAGATGTTTATTTTTATGGATGAAATCATATTTACTGCAGAGGATTTCCTTTTCTTCCCTCGACAATTCGAACGTTTACTCAGCTGAGCTATTAATAATATTATATTAACTACCCGTAAATTCACAATGGAGTTATGGTTTCTAGGAATTTAATCTATCGCTATACTTCTATCATGGTTATAATTTTCAAATTTACGAACATTAATTTATAAGAATAACAAATTACATAGTTTAAAATCATGTCATCTCTACGATATGATATGTATATGTACATTGTATCACAACTGCCTGCCGATGTATGTTTTTCGTTGCGCAGTTTCGATAGTTTCTATTTTTTTGCTGAGGAAAATCAACATTTTTTTGGAATAAAAAGTATTTTAAAGCACTTTTTGAAATATTTACTACTTGTAGTGAAAATCTCGTTCAAATCAGTCCAGCTGTTTTCAAGTTTACCCTGGACAAACCCTGTTATTACCCTGTTTTTTTTTTTTAGGGAAAATTACAATGTAAGTGACGTTTATTTTTTTGTATTAAATATATGAAAATGTAGGCAATAAAAAGTATTCAACAAAACACCTTAAATTTTTTAGATTAAATAAAAATCTTAGCTGGGAAAAATGATTCCGTTTTTCGTTCTTTCGCGCAAAAGAGATGGCATGTTTTTATTATATAGGTATTCAAGTAGTAAAAATCTTCAATCTTATTATTAGTATAGATTAGGGAATTGTGAATAGATTTCACATGAGAGAAAACAGGGACAAAATAAGGCTATTTCAAAAGCTTCAAATTTCACCCTAATAAGGTTAGAAACCCCATAAGACATCCCTTATCATTTTCTACATATGTATATATGTATATATACATATATATACTAACAAGCAGAGTTGAGTAAACTTTTTTGAGACTTACGTAACCCAATTAGTTGTATAATTTATTATTTTTCGCTATTATTAAATGGATAAAATTTTAATTTATTTGTGGTAGATAAGCAATTGCAATATCCGGTATTTGCATTAAAATGTTTGTCATTGAAACAATTTTTATGTATTAAACCTATTTTAGAAGTATGAAATTTTTCGCTTAGATAGTTTAAAAGTGCAAAAAATCGATGAAATTTTGTCGCTATCACTGTCGTAAGCAGAGCGTGCGATGCTCATAAACTTTAATATTTAATAATAATTTACTTAATAAAAATTCACGCCAATTAAATAAAAATTTCTTGCGCTTCATATGATAATTATCTATGTACTGGATGCACCGTATATATACCCATATGCATTTATTTAAATTTCAAACGAATTAATTCAAATAATCAATTAATATTTATGAAGAAAATTCAAGATCAAAGCGAGTGCTAATTTCTTTTAAAATCTGAAAAACACTGCTATCGAATCCAATCAACGTTGAAACATATATGGGGTTTAAAATGCGTGTAGATATGTGTATGTGTGTGTGTGTGTGTACGAGTTTATTAGGGATGAAAAGATGAATGAGAATATCGGGAAAATAAGCGAGGAAAACGTGATCCTTTTACATAAAAAGGTCGTCGACCCCTAAAGCGAAACATTTTTCAAATATAAATTCAATCGGAGCTCAATGAATTCTAAAATGGTGATTTGGTGCGGCGTTATTGTTGGAAGGCGGAGATTTTTTTAAAAAGAGCAAAACGAGATTTGAAACTAGTTTTTTTTTTTTTTGGATGAAGCAGTCCGAAAATAGATGAAATAGTCGTGGGAATGAGAGTGAGTGAGAGATGGATGAGGTTTGCGAATTTTTTTGGTTCTGGTCGGACCCTCGGCAATTGTTGAGTGGCTGAAGGCCACCAGAAAGCCATGGCGCGTTTTGCCAATCACCTCGGCCTCTCCTTCTCCATACATATTTTTAAACCTGACATCAAAAGACGCAGCAAAAAAAAAAAAAAAACCAACACGAAAACATTCACCAACTCTCAACATTCCTAATACAAAAGAACCACTCTTAGACCGCCCATGGTTTCGTTTTTGCATTAGAAAAATGGCCGATTGGCAATTTGTTCGGCGAGTTAGACTAAAATTTTGCTTTAGAATTAAATACCAACTTTTCAGTTTTAATCCAAAGACTCCAGAAGAATCAAGTGGACACTTTAGGTTTAGAAAAAGGTTCTCCGAATTTTTCTGTTTTTTGCTTATAAATCCCATTAATAGTATAAAATTAGGTGCTTATGGATGTTTGTTACTCTTTCACACCAGAATGGTTTAATGGATCTGGATGAAATTTTGCAAGGATATAGATTAATTATTAGACCAGGGTAAATAATTTTTGAACAGAAAAAAAAATTATAGTAGGACTAAATCTATTGGAAAAGGAAGAGAATATAACAAAAATGAAAGGAAAAATAAATTACGGTTGATCTGAGGTGGTGAACTGGAAAAAGGGGGGGGGATAAAACGGTTTATTTTGATTTTCGACAAAACTACAAGTCCTATGGAAAAAAGTTCTATAACAAAGTTGTAGATTATAAGTAGATCTACAATTTTTGTGCTAACACTTGACTAACCTCAAAATATATGTGAAAAATTAAAATTACCAAGTTTTTGGTTTTTCATTTTTATCTTTTACGTAAAAAAATTTTTATCCACGAAATTTGGTAAAAACTTACCTTTTAATGTCCCAAATACACTTTTTTTTTATTATATAATAAAATAAATTATAATGACTTAATATCGAAAAAGCACCCTAATTTTCAATCGAAAATTCTCACGTCAAAACATCTTATTTTTTTAAAAAGCCGGTGAGCTTTTTGTTCGTTGAAACCTCTTCTTGCTGATGGTGCAACAAATATATGCTTTACAATGTTAAATGTTCCCAGAAAATGCAATAATTATAAATAAATATATAAATAATAAATTGCTCCAAATTGTACGTAACATCATTTTGAACAATTTATTAAAATTTAAACTTTATTTATTGCATTTTCTGAGAACATTTAACATTGAAATGTACATATTTTTTGCACCATCAGAAAGTAGAGGTCTCAACGAATAGAAAGCTTGCTAGAATTTTCGATTGAAAATTAGGGTGCTTTTTTGATATTAAGTCTTTATAATTTATTTTTTAATAAAAAAAAAGTATATTTAGGACATTAAGGTAAGTTTTCAACAAATTTCGTGTAAAAAAATTTCGTTACGTTAAAGATAAAAATGAAAAACCAAAAACTTGGTAATTTCAATTTTTCACATATATTTTGAGGTTATGTGAAAAAAGTGTTAGCACAAAAATTATAGATCTACTTATTATCTACAACTTTGTTATTTAACTTTTTTCCGTAGGACTTGTAGTTTTGTTGAAAATCGAGATAAACCGTTTCTATCCATAAAAACGCCCTCCTTTTCCACTTCCCCACCTCAGATCGACCGTAATTTATTTTTCCATTCATTTTTCTTATATTCTCTTCCTTTTCCAATGGGTTTCATCATACTATAATTTTTTTTACTTTTTACCATTTTGGCAAATAGGATTTTATCCTTCCTGAAAATAAGTACAGATATGTTTTTTTTTTTTAGAAAATATGATTTTTGAATAGTGCTGATTTTGGAGTGAGAAAATAACTCAGGATTTCGTTATTTTCTATCACAGAAAAATTATGGAAAAAAACTGAAAATTTGAAATAGTACACGGAAAAAAATGTGTTGCAGTTTTAACAACATTCCTTGTTAATGTTACTACATTAACTAGTATTATATAGGATGACACCACGTGTCGTAACGTTTACCAGTCAAGTGTAGTTAAAAAACTGTAGTATTATTTACAACACGAACTAGTAAAAATGTAGTTGAATTTTTGACACTTGCATTTATTTGTCAAAATTATTGGTTATGTTGTACGCGCTGCATGCGCAAACGCCAACATTTGTTAATTATACAACACTCAGCCGTTGTACAAGCTACATATATTTTCTACACTATGATAGTTAAAAATACTATACGTTAGAGCTGAATACAACAAAGTGTGTTATCTAATGTTACATTTGTGGTTAAAGTAAACACAAAGTGCAGTAAAAATATTACTAGTTTAGTGTTGTAAATTTTACACCACTATTTTTTTCCGTCTAGGGATTATCACAAAGTGTTAATAAAATGCATTTTTAAAACTTCAAATTTACATTTTGGGTTTGATGGTCACTCTAATTTTCCAGATCTCTACATAAATTTGATTTCAATCAAACAAAATACTGCAAACAGTGGTAGTACGAAAACCTACCTGTAAATGTACCCAAGTTTGAATTGTTCTATCCAGATGCTCCAGATTTATTAAAATATTTCCCAGAATTTTTGAAACATTAAGTTGGTAATCCTACTTTTTTTTTGTCATAATATGCACTTAGTTGAGGAATAATTAAAATAATTTTGTCGCAAGTCTCTCGAGTCATGAATGATGGAGAGATAATCATCGAAAAACCCCAGTAAGACATGCAATATTTTGCAACTGGAGGGCGAAAAACGCCGGCACGAAAATCTAGAAAAAAAAAGTATGGGGACCTCAACCAGATCACAGAGATACACTTTATATGTACACGGCCTGAACATAAAATTAAATACACCCGATAAAATCTTTTTCGGAAATTTAATTTTTTCCACCTCGATCCCATCTTTTGCATATTTTTCAAAAAAAAAAAAAAAAATCAATTTTCAACTTAAATAGCTCTCATTGTTTCAAATCAACTTTTTGTTTGTTCGATATCGAAAACATATAGAAAAACACGACCTATAGTCGATTCTTTTAATTCATTCCATTGGAACACTGGCAGAATGGGGGGGGGGGTCACATACACTCACTTTATACTTACACATGGATATTTTGTATTTATTTCCATTTTATTATTTGGATCGATTACAAATTTTTATTTTCATGTCATCGACAAAATGAAATGCGTGCGTTGCACTTGGTTGCACGCAACGTCCTCGCTAATAATGGCAAAATGGTCGAAATGCAGCTGCACTTGCATTTTATACATTCTGTATATATATACTATACCCAAACCAATTCGCGGTGCGTTTTTTACGTAACACAGACAACAATTTTTCTGTTGGGATAGGTAACGTACGAAAACAATAACAAAACTATACGAAAAAAAATCTGTTTTGAAATTGAAATTTCAACCCTTGGTATAATATAATTTAATGTATAGGGCGATTTGGCAACCCTAAATGTAACATGAACGTGGAGTATAGACGTGGGTTCATGTAAGAAGAGATATAACGTTTTTGAAAACAAGGAAAGGGACGTTTCGAAGGGAATTCTAATATAAGTTTGCATTCTAATAATGCATCGTAAAGTAATTACTTGGTTTAGTACAGGGTGGGCGAAAACCCTTAAAAATATTTATGGAATTATTAGTGGCTATCCGTGCTTTCGATGACGTCCAGAAAAAAGGTTTAAAGTCCAAGAAAAATTATCTACTTCTGAAAAGAGAAATAAACAAAATCACCCAATTGCAAGCCCCAGAATAATTGCAGAGAATTGCATTATAACTATTAAACAAATAAAATACGTCAGCCATAAAAATGAAGCTAAGATTTGCTCAATGATGAACTTGGAATAATTATTTTTGTCTCTTAAATATATCATATATCATCAATTTTAATATAAAAATTTCAAAAAGTTGATAGTTAAGTAGGGGTAGTAGGACTCAAAAAAAAAAAAAATTATACATAATCAGGAGACCCAAAAATTAAAATGATTTCTTTTTAATTTAAAATTATAGTAGCCTCGACTGCGGGATCATTTCGCGGCTTGGTTGGTTGGTTTGGTTGGTATAATGACCGTAGTGTTGGGAGTTAGATCTGTTGATAGTAGGGTGATTACTTCATTGACTTCCATCTTTGATTGAAGCCAGAGATTTCCAGGCCCAGCATATTCCTTGCTGAGTGGAAGAGAGTGGACAACCAGGGTCGGACCAAGTGGGGAACATCAATAGGCACAAGTCGTTCAAACTGGAGCTGTTTCCCCAGAAAAGATGTGAGCGTGGGTAGCTTTGGTATGACCCATCCTCAATCTTGTAAGGGTTACCTCTTCAACTCTGCCGAGGTTTACCAAAATCAGCCATCGTTGATCTGTCGCAGTTTGTCGAATGATAGGCTCCAACGACGTTGCCAATCTTTGATAAGGGTAGATTTTAGATTTTAGCTAACTCCGTTTGAAGCGGCACTTTTAGCTAGTTGGTCAGCTTTTTCATAGCCGTTAATTTACACTTTATTTTACAGTGTTCACAATTTGTTTAACACTCGCGATTCACTATTTATTTAACACACAATGTTCACTATTGATTTAAAACTCACAGTTCACGATTTATGTATTATTCACGTTGGCGATTTATTTATGACTGTCTCTTCGTTCAAAAATTTCTTTTTATATCGTTTTGGCCATTTTCGAGAACATTCTCTCCTATTATTATTCGTTTCCAGAATTTTCTATTTTTTTGTCTTACGATCTTTTGTCCTTTTCCTATTCATCTGAAATTACGGGTAGACACTTCCAGAAAGACTATCCTCTCTTTCATACACCTAGTAAGCCTTTGGGCCAAACCCTTCGCGCCATGGGGGTCCTATCTCTTGAGATCTTTCTAGATATTTTCTGCAACCACGTCGCTCTTCATTGGCTAGCTGATTGACTTGGCCCACCCACGGCTGAGACAGTTTAAAGACCAGGCGCCTACCCCCAAACTCACAAAATGGCGACACTCACCACCCTTTAGATCTTTTCCTTGCTCCTAAAACTTTGATAATATTGTCTCAATTTAAAGTGGTCAATTAATTTAGGAATATGGAATTTATAGCGCCTGGAGCCAGTTTTGACCCAAACTGAAAGTTCTTCTTCTTCTTATCCAACGCCCACTCTTGACATTTCTGTCATTCGGTGCCGCGCCGTCCAATAGAGGTTGGAGATAAGTTGGTTTTGGTTGTTTTCGTTGTTCTCTCTGACGTCTGCAAGTGCAGGACAATTGCCAAGATGCATGACATTCATGGGTTCCCCATTGCAGAGGGAACAGATTGGAGTCCGTAGGATTCCAATACGTTGCAAGTGTTCGCATAGGTAGTCGTGCCCCGTGGTAGTTCGGAAAACTGCGACTGACACTTGACGGGGGAGAAGTCGTGAGATAGGAGATTCCAGTAAGGATTCCCATTTTTTTCCTTGCGCTTCATTTTTTTGAGTATTGTAGGAATGCCAGTTGACAGTGCTTGCGATGTGGCTCTGAGCTTGTGTTAAAGACATAAGTGTTGGCGGTTGATTTAGAGGAGCGATGCCAGACTTTGCGAGCTCGTCTGCTTTTTCATTTCCCAAGATACCAACATGACTGGGAATCCATTGTAGTGACAGGTGCCAACCTGTTTTAGCAAGACTGTCCAAGGCGGCTCGACATTTGTTGGTACGAACGCAATCGGTGGGGTAGTTAGAGGATAATGCTATTATCGCGGCTTGAGAATCAATAAAGAAAACAGCTTTATGATAGGTCTTAACTTCGTGAAGTATAGATATAGCTAGTAAAACTGCCTCTACTTCCCCATCAAAACAGCTGAGAGGTTCTCCAACTGTGGCGCATCCTTCAAATATATCGCTGTAGTAACCAGCACCAGTTTTTCCGGATCCTGGAATGGATGAACCATCTGTATAGATGTGTAGAAATTCTGACCTTGGGTACATGGAGTGAATCGTTTCTAGAGAGGCTTTCCGTAGTTTGATGTCCAAATATGATGATTTTGATAGGTTTTGACCCATTAGTCGAAGGAAAATAATTACCAAACTGAAAGTGGTTTTGGTAATTGGACCCTTCATCAATCTGTTTTTTCCGTTGTTGAATGGTGTAATACTGTATTGAGATATATTGTTCATTTTTGTTTATATTAAGTATATATAGGTATTTCTCAATGAGTTATTCAATTTTTTTTTCTAAAAAATTTTTCCTGAGAAGACTTTTGAATTTATTAGTATAAAAATTTGTACACCTACTGTGGTAACTTTAAACTGCATTTTAACATATTCTTATATTTGTAAAAATAATAACTTTGAATGTTTCTTTAACTGACCTCCAAAAGCTCCTCTCAAAAAAGGCTTCTTACGGTGAGCACGATATATCTCTGGACTGGATCATTTAAAATAAATAACCAAACGGATTTAGTTAAAGTAATGTTCAATCTTGTAATTTATCGAAGGAATGAGTAAAAATAAAATTTTCTTGACTAAATAACAGCTTCTCAAAAATAAAATTGAATTTTGATCAAAATGTTGCCTTTAGATTATTTATAAAAAGAAAAGTAGGTGTGACAAAACCTTCGATTAGTTACTAAAAAAAATGTTCTTAAGAGGCTTGTTTTAAAATTTGAAACTGACGGTCCAGTTGTTTTTGAAAAATCTTAGTAACCGACCTTAAAAACGCGTTCAAAGTTTCAAAAGCACTCTAAAACATATAAATAGAGTGAAACTATGTCTTTACAAATTTGCATGTAACTTTTGAAAATAATTGCCAGATTGACTTGAAATTTTCTGGGTGCATACTTAAATATATGTTAACTGGAAAAATCAATTTTTTGACCCCTTTACAAATACAAAAAGGGTCTATAAATTTTCTTTGATATTGTCTAAAAAATTATATTTATATCGTTTCAAATACAATGAAGCATTGTATAAGTTTCACACCAAATTTTTTCTTCTTGTCCCAATGTCTAAGGTTTCATGAACCTCTACTATCATTCATATGGAATATGAACGAAAACCGGATTGTCTTTAAGAAATTATTTATAAAAATTCAGTGGCTCACACTTGGATACCTATAACGACATCGTCGTTCTCATTAACGTATCTCCTACCTCCGCATTTCTGAGAAAACGATTTTTTAGTCATGATTAAATACTATAAGTACTATGAAATTCTTATGAAATACTACTGATCCATAATAAAAAATACCATTTGAAAATATGTTCCTAGATTTTGTTAAGACAAACAAACAATTTTTTAATAAAACGATAAAAAATGAATTCATGCCCCAAAATCGTTAATTAATTTCAATCAAATATCCAGTTGCTTGCCTTAATTATACCCCAAATTTTAAAGATACAGAATAAAATTTAAAACATCAATTTATACATATTGTTAGTTTAATTGGTGTAGTTCCCAAGATATTTGCAATTTTTGAACTTTTATATCTTCGAAAATGTAACATCTTTATATAATTTTAGTTTTGAAATTATCATAGCTAAAAACGTAAAACGTGAATTCCCAGCTTGTAATCTTAAGATTCTAAAATTTTCACTTTAATATCGAAATATCGACAAAGACAAAGCTGTCAAGTATCCGGGGGTCTATCTCGATAGAAGACCTGGTCTGATCATATCAAAGCTAAGCTAAGAGACGCTGTCGGAGCTATGTCCTAGTCATGAATAAAAGATCGAAACTAAATACTGAGTGCTCTCTAATACTATACAGGTCTATGATAAGACCAATTACTACTTACGTCTGTACTATCTAGTTGAACACCCCCAGGGGTAACTATAAAAGGTTTCAAGCGCTCCAAAATAAGGTCCTCAGGATTGCAATCGAATCCCTTTGGTCTATCTGAAATTCCAAGATCCACAAAGAACTAAATATGTCATACCTGGAGAAACACATCAAACAGACTGCGAGCAACTTTTTTAACACCTTAGACGAGTGTGCGACTGCAAAGGAGACTAAAAAGAAGACTCCATCAGGAGTCTTTGGGAGCTTCTTTTAGTGACTAAGAGTACTATAAATTTTAAAACTTGCTTAAGAGTCGAGAACAAATATTAATAAACTGCTCGAGAATGAATGCAAACCTCTAGAGAAGTCCCAAAGTGAAACGTGCAAATGATATCCTTACAATGTATAACCATTATCCTATTGGCTGATCTGGTAGAGGACCTATTAATATGGAAAAAAATTTTTTTTCCATTTTACGGGTTTTATGGTATTCCTTCCCTTTATCACCGCGACCAAAGAGGTCTATTATGATGTGACCCGCCGTGTTAAATAGGGGAGCTAGGGTATCAGGCTCTTAAAGAAAGCCAGCACCTGCCATTGCTATCTTGCTAGGCGTCAAGTCCGTCTTTCCGAGATGCTGCAGTCTTCTTTTGAAAGCTGCCTCAGATGACCACAAAATGTGTTCCGGCGTACAGTGGCCCGTACATAGGTTTGTTAGGAGCCTTACATCCCTTTTGCTGAGTGACAATATGTCATTGGTTCCCGTTTTGGAGTGCTTTATGAATTTCTTAACCTGCCTATGCCCCGGAGTATTCCTCCGTTTTGATCTACCAAGCTAGAAAAGAGGTTTCAATTTTGTTTTTTGTAATTCCACAAAAAGATTTAGGTACTATGAGATCTGCTGAGGCGCCATTTTTGGCCAGTTGATCAGCCTTTTAATTGCTCTCTATACCCTCATGCCTTGGAGTTCACCTTAGGTTGACCTTGTTGAGAGCTGCTAGCTCCCTGAGAGTTAGTTGACATTGTCAAACAAGCTTAGACTTTAACCGTCTTAGATGACAGTGTATTTAGCGCTGCTTGACGGCCACTGATAGGTGATATTGTTGTGTGCTTTATTTAAACCCTTCGCAAGGTTTAGTCTAGCACATTCATCTATTGTAAGTAGGGAAAAGTGGGGTATTTGAGAACAATAAACTTTAAATTATCCTAATTAATAATATAAAATAACAATTTTAGTAAACTTTTGCTATAACATAAACTTTAACTTATCTACTTTAATAGTTTGATTACAAAACTTTTTTAAATTAACATTAGAATAACAAAAATATAGAATATAAAAACTATTGCCATTCCTATTTCCCCGGTAGTGTGTGGGGTAATTGAAATCAATTCACGGGGGAAATAGAAACTGCATTGGGTAATGATAATATATATATTATACATTTTAATGATTAACTATGTTTCACACAAATCACAGACGTAATTATTACACATGTATTGACCGTTCGTACATGCGTCATGGGCCCATTTCTTACATTTGGTACACATAATCCAGTCTTCTTTAGGGGGCGATTCATATTTTTCCGTGCAGAATATGCAATAATAGTCCACGCCGTCACTTTCAAAACAGTTTAATTTCAGTGGCATTGAACGCTTGAACTCGATTAAGTGACGTTGCTTCTGGAGTTCGTAGACTGATGGAGGGATGTCAAGACATGAATGAATAGTACCAGTCTTTACCAGCCATCTGAGGTTCTTGGTTAAATTTATGGCTCAATTTGTTGGCTCCAGCAAATGTAAAGGCAATCTTTCGTAGTGATCTAAGTGTTATGCCGTAAAAAGACTCGCAACAATCGAGGATGTATTTTTCCAATTGATTTTCGTGACTATGATTGAAGACAGGGTGTCGTCCTTTTTTCGGTTTCTTAAATTCTTCTAGATGCACTTGTCGAAATAATGTTGATTTTGGTACTCCGTATTTGGTTGCTGCTTTGCTTAAAGAAAGTCGTCGACATCTCACATCATGTCTCGCGCGTTGGAGATTTTCAATTGTGTACCGCGGTGTTGTTTTTCTTGTGTAATTTCTGGGCATCTAAAGAGAGAATTTTTTTTTTCCGTAGATCAATCATAATTATTGGAAACAACAGCACAAAATAAAATTGATCCAAACAAATTGATCAAACAAAACAACAACAACAACAAGTGAACAAAACGAAACGTTGCATCAGAGTTTAAAATAAGAAGATTCTTCGAAAAAATTGTAAAATAATTAATTTCTTACATATTAATAAGAAACGTCCACATTTACCCCGCGAAAATCGTTCCAAATTATCCGATTTAGGCAATTCATATTAAAATGCTCGATACTTAAAATATTTTCTTCATTTAACTTAAATAGCCACATAAAACTAATAAATAAATTGTAAATAAAAGTTAATAACAAAAATATACGCACTAAAGGTCAAGAAATAATTTTTTCAAAGATTTTTACATACGGCAAAAATTGTAACAAAAGATCAAATTTTAATTATTTACTTACCGTGACAGTATGCGAACGCCAATTTAAATATTTTTTTCTGTCAGGAACGATAAAGCACACACTTGTCAATTCAAACACTAATAAAATTCTTTTTAAATAAAGAAATAATAAAAATTTAACTGTTTTTAATTAGCCGCTGTTCTCAAATACCCAACTTTCCCCTACTTCAGCTTGGAAAATGGTAGTGCAAGTCCCCAGGGCTTGTTCAATTTGGTCATATGGCCCATAAACGCCCATTCCTGCTCTGTCATCCATAACTGAGCCGTCGATAAAAGGACCAATTTAAAAATCCTTATTTTCATTGACTCTTACTCGAGATTAACTCATATCTGAATTACCATTGAAATTTTTTTTTCTGTTTCTTTCTATTATTGGTGTAACATTGCTTGCCTATACTACGGTTTTCCTTAAATTTCGTCCAAAAAACACAAACAGGTAGACTCTTAAACCTTTGAATTAGAAATTTATTATCTAAAAAATTAACAAGCTGATAATTGAATGATAGATTTGAGAAAGCAAAATATTTAATAGAAAACATTTTTTTTAAATGTAATTTCTTTATGCTAAATTTATTCATTTGTCTCTCTTCTCAGTTTTCTATTTTAAAACAAAATTTCTAGTGAAAGAATGTACATTAGATGTACATACATAGATATAAAGTAAACCAATTTGAGTGTGCAATTTAAAAGGCAAATTTATCTTGAGTTTGTCATGAAAATTTAAAAAAATGATGAATATCTAACAAGCCAGGATATTTTAGTTAGTGTTTCAATAATTCACCGAACTGATTGTATATTGTGAATTTAGTATGTCAACATGTCTCGTATTATTTAGTTGGTTTTTGTAAGTTTTTTGACCCCTACGTTTGCATTTAAATAATGACCGGAACAACAAATTTTTTGCATCGCTCGCTAGTGTCATTGTGGCAAAATTTTCGCACAATTAGCAGGCCTGAATGGGCGCTGCATAGTTCACGCGAGTGCGGGGAGTCACCGGGTCGCGTACTTTACGACGTAAGTGTTTTCGACGTTACGTCAAGATTAAAATAAATGGGGTGGTCAATGGGAGGATGCTGCGAGAGACGTAAGATGAATGCAATTGTCCTAGTCGATGCAGCTTGCATTTAAACTAAGTATATACGTGGAATAATCGAAACACCTGCCATTGCTCGTTTTCTTCCGATTTTTAAGGAAAACGCAACAAAATAACAAATAATAATCAGACCTGAATTGCATTACGTTTCTAATTAAATCACACATGGCTGCATGTTAATTGAGTGCTCGAAAATGCGCGGCTTTATCAAAATTTGCGCGCCACATAGAGATTTAGTTGCATGCACACAAAACATGCCTATAATAGGCTTTCTTGTTCTCTGGTTTCGAACAAAACAAGACTTGCTGCTATTCGGCTATGTTCAAGTATGTCTGATATTATTTCTTGGAGATTTTTTTTTCAATTTTCAACTCATGCTGTCCTCGTCGCACGTTGTTTTGTTCGGTTACTGACCTTCCTCTACATAGATGTATGAAAGCCACAAATAATATATTGCACAAACTAAAAACATCGCACACCTGTCCCTTCAAGAAAAACGCATTCAAGTATAACAATAACGCAACAATCAAAATACCACCTCTTTAAATTTTCAATTTTCACAAGTAAAAACTACCAAACTTTCTCTTTTAGAAAACTAAATATCTATATCTAAAAGTTATAGACCTTATGATAATTAGGAACCTTAAAAATTAAATTTGTTACGACAGCCCGAGTTTTGGGGGGCGAAGTTTGGCGATGATGTTTTTAAGATGGAGTGTACTTTATTAGCAATGTACTTAAAATCGGGTCATGGTACAACGAAATCGTTTTAAGTTGCATGGCAGCAAATGCATTTACTAAAAAACTTGTCCCAACCTCTAAACAGAGAGACGAACGAACCAATAAACCGGTCCTGCGCCGTTGCACACATACACACACACATCCATATATTCTTATAAGCCAAACATCCATCATTTTTTTCCGCAGACTTTTTAAATTATTGCGAAAATCAGCGAGTTATTTAACGGCATAAATGTAGACATCTACTGGCTATCTCGCAAACTAAATACTAACTTACCTTTAGAGACATCTATGCTCTTTATTTGGTACAAATATTTTAGTTCTGAACCCTCTTTGGGTATATTCTTGCTGTTTTTATTGGACATGGTCTAGGTATAGTCATTGGTATAGTGCACCATTTTTCCTAAATCATAGAATTTTGATTGAAAAACGAAGAAATAACTGCATAACCTCGTATATTTAGGCATTGTTTAGCTTCGGGGGGGGGGGGGGGGTGTTCATTCTGCTAAGAATGTAATTTTTATATTTGTTTAAAAAAATGAGGAATTGTGCTTAAAGAAAAAAACTAGAATGGAGACCATCCACAATTCAGCGTTGCGACTTTGTACTGGAGCTTTTCGAACCATCCCCTGTTTCAGTATTCTGGCAGAAGCAGATGAGCACCCACTGGCTTATCGAAGGTGTGGCAACTGGAAATGGATTTAGTGGAAGCAGCGATACCTCTCGCATCTGCCCTGACGAAACGACATTATTTACCTTAAGCAATTTAATTTATAGGGGGCCAGTGCTGGCCACTGTAATTGTAAATATATATATATATATATATATATATATATATATATATATATATATATATATATATATGTAAATAAATAAGGGTAAGGGTGACCCCGAATTGCAGCACGCAACACAGTAGCGAGGAATGGCCATTCTTACTAAACCTGCAAGTTTTGCCTCATATTTTGGACGGCATGAAGTCGCCAAATACATCGGATCCCCTCACGAAGAACTCAACTATGGAGTAGCGGCATCCTAGACTTTGGTTGTACTATTCCATACCCGTCCCACGTCGTCTTCGGGCTCGAGCCACAGCAGCTCGTCCCCAGCGGCCCCGGTTCCACGACGGTTCCAATCACGACAGCCCAGAGTCTCACAGCCCAACGACGACAATAATCATGACCAAGTTACTAGGAGGGGAGTGATGTGGCGACTGGAAATGGAATTAGAGGATGCAGCGATACATCTCGCAACTGCCCTGACGAAACAACGTGTTATATACCTTAAGCAATTCAATTTACACGAGACTAGTGCTGGCCACTGTGATTGTATATATTATATGTAAATAAATGTGGGAACCTTCACACTTTACAAAGAAACTACGAAACAATCAAATTTTTCGTAAAGGCAGTACAAAAAACTAACAATCCATTAGTGACTGTTTTAAAAATAGTTTCTGGGCCACCTATTAGCACAGTGGCTAGAGCAGTAGTTCTCTCCACTTCATGCGTCAAGTGGTACGGGTCCGATTCCCGTTGAATCCTAGGCTTAAGATCCTAGGACTAAGATAAAAATTGACCAACAGAAAGTTTCTGTGTTTAGACAGTCGTGATATGACCTTAGCTGTTAAAATGACTTAAAACACCCAAAAAAAAAAAAAAAATAGTTTGGCTTGTGAAGCCATGATCCCATAATGGCGTCGTGTACCAATAGGAACCAGAACTAGAGAATATCTTAAAGAGCTACAAATGGAATCACCAAATAAACGGGCCAAAGGAATCCAGTCTCCATCTCTCTGGGAAAGATGGAAACCCACGGTGGATCTAACTTTAAATCATCTCCCGATAGAATCTAAACCTCCGCAACTATTCCAGAGTTTACACCTAGAACAGTTAAATGGATATGCACAACATACAAAATATTACACGGATGGGTCCGTCCTGAATGGAAAATCGGGCTGTGTAGGGGTAGGTACAACTTTTAGACAAAGGCTACCAGGTGGCACCTCGGTGTACATAAGCGAATCCGAAAAAATAAGAAAACGCCTGGAAATAGTTGTGAGAGAAGGCTTTGAAAGGCTCGGAAATCAATTAAGGGCAAAGCACTTGGTAAGGGATTCACAAGAGGAGAGAGCGTGCCTTGCTCAGATTGCATGGTACCACGTAAAGATGTTGAGTGCTCTCAATTATAGTTTACACTCTGTATAACTAGGATTGCGTAGTATAGGCTAACATTCTTACATTCAAGTATCAGCTGCTGTCTATACATTTTATTTTTATGGAATTTTAAACCATAGGTCATAATATATTATCATCGTCATAGTAATATTTGTTTACTTCAAACGTAGAAATCTCTAAAATGGCACAGAGGTCATCGTTTTCACGATATACAAATATGCACACGAACTCACTATTTGCCATACCATTGGACTCAAAGACGCAATTACGCGACCCTCCCGTCGTTCCCAAAACGTCCCAACGGGATGGCCTTTCTTTTTCGGTCCATGCCATTCCCACATTGCCTCAAGATCTGGCCAATCTGTCCAAAACGAACGTCACACTACCAGTCGTCAAAGAACGGGGTGTCAAAGAAACAATTCGCGAACTCGGAGATATTTTCAACTTGAAAAACTATAAAAACAATTTGGTTCATTTTTGGTTTCTGGATTTCATCGCCGATTGTTTGTGGCGAATCCAGGACGAGTACAGCTTACCGAATGACTTACAACGCGTCGTCATCTCCTGGATGACCTATTTCATTGATTTAATTCGAGGTTTTCCATTATCTACCTTTTGTCTAGAACTTCCACGGTTTGATTTTCGTTTTTCATTTAGATACACACAGAAACTTTAATAAGGAAGAAATTTTTGATATTTTACGAGAAACGGTTTCGATAGCTGGTGAATGTATCAATGAAGGCGATCCTTGGTTGTTGGATCCTTTAGAGTTGGTCAGTTTCATGACCATGGAGGATATGTACGCGATTAATATTACCGAAGAACGACTGTTTGAAACTAACAAATCGAATGAAGAAATTGAATATATTGATTTGCGAATCAATGCTAATACTCGTCATATTTTCATCTTGAAAGAGCCCTCAGAGTGTGACTCGTCAGAACTTAGTTTTAAAGACGGTAAGGATACACTTTCGGTCGAGTATTTGAATTGAAATATGTTCGTAGATAGATCAATAAGTGTATGCACATGCACTACTGCAAGTGAAACCCAGTCTCTGACCTCTGAGAGTAAAATGAAAATGCATAATCCTTCGAGTGTGAAACGATTGTTGTACGATTATAAGAAAATTAAACCGGTCAAATCAACCGCATCTTTAGATAGTGAGGGACAGGAAAATGCACAGATTGCTAAACTTAGTTCAAGAGCCCTTTTGGCCATTCTTGACATTTTATTTGAATAGTAAGTAAGGTGTGTAAGCAAGGTATATCTGTAATGAAAGAATGATATGAAACCTGATTAAATATTGGCAATGAGATCAAAAAAAAAAAAAAATCACCATGGTGCCTTAATAATTGGACAAAGTTCCTACTGACTGAAATTGGTTTTATTCTAAAGTTTTTTTTGGAGAGCGTGAAATTTTCATTAAATCCCCTCTGAAACGAAAACACGTGTTAATTAAGGGGATCGTCCGGTTGGCTATCTTGGATTTTCAGAAATGTTCTTAAAAATGTTGAAGCTCAGCTAATTCTTCGAATTATTGTTTTTTCTATCTGTTCAGGAAAGATTATCCATTGTTATGATCCAAAACAAAAAAAACTAAAATTGGCTTTAAAATAACGAAAAATTTATTTCAATAAAATTAAAGTTTTACTCAGGAAATATCAAATTCTATGTATATTTCTCTAATGACTCTAGTTATAGAGTTGGTTCTTTTTGCTACTTATTCGAGATAGTTTTGAGTTTAGTTTGACCTTTTTTTAAGTCCTAATTACAATTAGAAAAGTTTTGATAGAGCGGTAAAAAAGTTTTGAGAAAAATTTTAGATTATTTTTTTTTCAAATTTAGCATTTTTTTGTGCAGCTCCCGATCATTATCTATTATATAAAAATAAGTCGGGTTTTCCTTCCTGACGCTATAACTTCAGAACGCACGAACCGATTTCCACGGTTTTGCATTCGTTGGAAAGGTCTCGGGCTGGGTGAGGTTTGTAGCAAAGAAAATTCAGGAAAAATTTAAACAGAAAAGCGGAAATATCTTTTTTCACATACAGCGCCATCTCTGATGATACATAGCATGTACTACAAACCAATATTTTAAGTAGATAGCGCCGGTGCGTGATACATTGCTTGACAAGCAATGAGAGTTTTTATAGTGCAAAATTCGACATAATTGTACTCTTTCCGTGGGATAACAAGACAATTGTATCTTACAGGAATCGTGTATTTAATAGAAATTTCGTTAAAGAACGTGAAATAGAGTTCTAGCACATTATCCTCAAGAAGGCCTGATCTCTTTTTTATCCAGGAAAAATGTACTACTCCCGTGGGATAGATATGTTTTTGTTTGTCATAGAGCAAAAGATTGACATGATTTTTTGCAATAGGGTAGTTGAAAGGTCAGAGAAAAATATAGATTATTAATTCGTATGTTAGAATAATGAACGATTCTCAAAAGATAGCATAACAATTGTACTTATCCTCCTGCAGGAATCGTGTTTTTAAAAAAGCTATCCCTAAAGTTCATGAAATAACGTTTTAACACAATCATTCCAAAAAAGTTTAAACAAAAATTACAATTTCTACAGCAAAATATGATTTTTAGTTTAACATCCGATAACATCGGTAAATTAATAATGAAAATTTTTGAAACAATGAAACTTCTTTCGTTGTTAATTTTTGAATGTCTGTAATATTTAGAAATAAACGTGTTAATTTACTATTGAAAAATTTGAACTTGGTGAAAAACTCAGTTTAATATATAATACATTCAACATTTTCAAATTGTATTGCTATTTAAAGAACACAAGTATAAGTATTTTATAATATTCATAAAAACGTATAGAACCAATAAGATAGCTCTTCTAGATAGCTATATAGAATATCTTCCTGGAAAAGTAGTTTATCTGATTTTCATGAACTTTCTATGAATCAAAGATCTAGAAATATCTGTCTGTCTTTTTTTGTTGATGGGATGAAAGTTTCCATTATTCAATCAGTATAATTTAGATACGCTCAGCGAAGCGAGCGGGGACCAGCTAGTATTGATATAAAAATAAAAATTATAAAAAATCTTAAACAAAAAACTTGGTTATCTTGGTATCTTCAGTGTTAATAAAATAAATAAATATTATAAAAAAATATGAAAAACCGACTTCAAAATATATAAAAATTCGAAAACAAGAAATGCACTAAAAAGTAACAAAATAATGGCGTATCCTTGCAGTATCTACAACTTACAAATTATTAGGATGATTTAATGTACAACTATTGTTATTTTTGGAGTTGGTGTCAGCCAAGGAAATACGACTATATTGTGTACTTAGCAATAAACGAGAATACCTTTTGAAATTTATTTTTCAAATGAACTTTTATAGAATATACTAGTACTGTGACAATACCTAGCGACCTTTAAACTACAAAATACCAATAACCAACTAAACCTTTTTACAAATTAACATTAATATTTACTTCCTTGGCTGACACCAACTCCAAAAATAACAATAGTTGTACATTATATCATCTTAATAATTTGTAAGTTGTAGGCACTGCAAGGATACGCAATTATTTTTTTTTTTACTTTGTAGTGCATTATTTGTTTAAATCTTTTTTGGAGTCGGTTTTTCATTATGTTATAATTTTTTATTTATTTCTCGATTTTTTTGTGATTAGAAGTTTGCTGACTGATTTTATTTCTTTGAATATGGGTAAACCTACTAAACGCGCCGCTCATATAAGACAGCGTCGTTTAAATGTTAAAAGTTATTACTTCATCCCCTTTCGCTCGTTGGGGTTGAAATTCTTTGCTTTTAAATGTAAGTAATATAAGAAACTTTGAGGAATACTCTTTCTAATAGAAAAAAATAATCAAAATTCGATGATTCAGTTAAACGTCACTATTTCATCCCCTATTTTCATCCTTAGGGGGTGGATTTTTTTCTTTAAATTGAAATGTGAACAATTTAAAGGTACGATGTACGTAATAGGAAAAAAAATTATCGAAATCGGGTTAGCCAGGAAAAATGTATATTTTCATCCCTAATTTTTAAATCCTTATGTGTGGAGTTTTTATAAAAATGTAAATGAGATTTATTTAAAATTATGCTCTACCAAAAAAAAAAAAAAAAAAATTATCAAAATCGAGCTATCCAATAAGCCGTTAATATTTCATCCCTTAGTTTCAACCTTTTAGAAGTGAACGATTTCCTTCAAATTAAAATGGGACCACACGAGAAGCAACAGCTTTCAAATAAAAAAAAAAAGAATAAAAAGTTAATTAAGTTCTTTTTTAAGGGATATTTTATTCTTTATTTGATGTTTTTTTTTTAAATTTTTGTGCAACGCGTTTCACTACTTTTGTAGCTTCTTCAGGTACTTAATTATAAACACCAACTGTTGTGTTAATAATTTCAGCATTAATTTCTAATATGTGTTGATAGTATCCTCTCAATAATTAAAATATGTAAAATTAATATAAAATTATCAATCACTCAATTTTTTTTAAATAAAATTATTAATTAAAAAAATTTAAAAAAGCATCAAATAAAGAATAAAATATCCGTTAAAAAAGAACTTTTAACTGTTTATTATTAACTATGGATAAGAACTCGAATAATAAAAAAAGAATCATCAACATTGGTTCACCCAGTCGAAAGTTCTGAGGTAACAAACAAAAAAATTCAGTCGAATTGAGAACTTCCTCCTTTTTTTGAAGTCGGTTAAAAAAAGGTCAAATTATGCACAAAAGATTGCTTATCACTTTGATAAAAACCGCTTTACCATTGGTCAATTAGTTTCTGAAAAAAATCCGTTTATATTTCAAAAAATCAAACTTTTAAGGAGGAGCTATTTTTTATTGTATTGAAAGGATTTTTTATTGTCATGATATGATTACTTAGGGCTCGTTCACACGCTTCAACTTGAGTTGAACGATAATTTTCAATTTTTTATACCGTAGCGGGGTAAGCGACGCGAGAAGTGAAGCACAAGCGAGTTGAATGGGAAGCAAACTCAGTTTGACTGAGGCCGCGTTCACACGGTACAACTTAAGTTGATCAACAATTCACAATCTTTTAGACCGTAGCGGGGTAAGCGACGCGAGAAGTGAAGCACAAGCGAGTCGAATTGGAAGCAAATTGAGCAGACTTAGAAGAAAACTGGCCGGGGTCGACTTGATCAACAAAAGTTTGACTGAGTCAAACTTTTGTTGAACGAGTTTTGTTGATCAGTTTTCTTTCAATTTGCTTCCCTTTCAATTCGCTTGTACTTCACTTCTCGCGTCGCTTACCCCGCTATGGTCTAAGAGATTGAAAATCGTCGGGCGAGTTTAGTTGAAGCGTGTGAACGAGCCCTTTCAATTCTGCTCAATTTGCTTCCCATTCAACTCGCTTATGCTTCACTTCTCGCGTCGCTTACCCCGCTACGGTCTAAAACATTGAAAATTATCGTTCAACTCAAGTTGAAGCGTGTGAACCCGGCATTATCGCTTATATTTTTTTGTAGTCATTATAATTTATAACTCAAAATCACCAAGAACCATAGCAGAATTTTTAAGCCAATAGATTTTTTTTTTAATTTTTTCATACTTTTTGACCATACGACCCCCCTTAAATAAGAAATGAAAAAATTCAAACCTTAATATTGATATTAATAATCAAAATATTTGAACCAAATATTTATTTGGTACCAAAATGTTTGTTTTAATATATCTATTCTATCCTTTTTTGGAACCCTAATATGCAATGGTTAATGATTTCAACTGGCGACAATCTGCCTTTTACTAATTGAACTCATTTCTTTGACACTAAGATATACCTTCTTCCTACACTCATCACGCATAGTAAAATTATACTATTATTAAGGTCCCAATATTTTTAGTTTTGGAAACGAATTTCAATTTTATCTCGTTCGTACTGTGCTAGTAAATCCTCCCGATTATATAACCGAGACTTTAAACTTATATCATGTGCCTAAAAAATTGAGTTCCGAACCAATCCGAGAAACATTTTCATCGCAAGACCTCGACGTTGAGCACAGTTCCGAATTAGTTAAAGGCCTTAGCTACGCGGAAAAGGTGGAATTTTACGCCGACAAAGACGAAACCAAATACAAAAAAGCCTTGGAAGTATATGAGCGATACAAAAATTTTATATTCCCCCTAAACTCGGCGGCCACGCCGGAATTGTTCATGGGCATGTTTAACTTGACCAGTGAGGAGTTTTTGGCAGCGCGTCAAAGCAAGAAAAAATAATGTTTGTAAAAAAATAATTTTATTTATTCTATATATTTGTCAATTACATGTACAATCGGCATTTTCCATTATAACTGTTGAATAATCGCCACATTTCACAATGCAACTGTCGATGTCGAATGTTTGGTACGTTAACTTTTTCATTTCACAAATTTCGGGACGATCGATTTTTTTACCTAATTGAAAATATTTGTTGGACCCGGTACCAAATAGTCGTCCTTCCTCTGAAAACGAATAAAAACATTTAGTTTTTTTTTGCGGGGGGTATGGGTAATAGTCAGGTCACTGAAGTTGGCCTTACATAAAACTTTTTTTAAACTAGGCTTCTTGGGGCTCGGATTACCAACTAATGATAGTCAGAAAAAGTTTAATTGATAGCAAATAATTTCCAAAATATATTTTTTCATTTTAGTAACAATAGACATGATTAAAAAGTAATTAAAAATCACTGAAATTATGTATTTATTTATTGAAACTTAAATTATGGAATACAAAACTAGCATTTATTCTCTTATTAAAGCAAGATTGATAATTATTTTGATAAAATAAAACTGCAAAATTTGACAGTTCGCCATGTTTTGTTACATACCAATCAGAGCGAATGACGTCAATGTTGAATGCAGCGAATTTAGTAGCAGTTGAATGTTGATAAACAACAATAGGTGCTCACTTTGACTTTGACGTCACTCGGATGATCGGGTTTTAGATCGGGTATGATCTTTCTGACGTTTTTGACAAAAGCCATTAGCGGCCTTTATCTGCCTTAGATATATATTTTTTAATTCCCGCGTCTGTCGATAATACCAATGACGTCATTTTCAGAGATCAAAAAAACCCTGCCTAGCCAAATGAGTATACCTTATAGTTCGAGAGCTAGCGACGTCAAAAAAAAAGAATTTTAGAATTGCGCATCGCACCTGTACAGGTAAAATATTGAAAATTTGAATCATTTTAAAAAAGTTATTTTTTTTTTATTATTTCAATTGAACTTTTTGACACATCTATTATTGCCAGACATTTTTATCGTCGCAAAAACTGTGCCTGACGCTTTTTTTTTTTGACGAAAAAACATTTAAAAAATATTATTTCTAGTCCGGAAGGGCTGATTTTTTTATGCAACCTAAAGACCGTCATTTCTAAGACACTGCTAAAAAATTATCCCACCCCCCAATTATCCAGGAATCTTGGAAAAATAGGTTTTCTTTCTAGTTTTCCTTATAAAAAGAAAACGGCTCGCAATTCGTGAAAAAGTTTCAGATAAAATTTGTTGAAAATAACATTTTACATAAAAAATGGCCAGTGACAAAATTTCGTAAAGTGGCTAGTTTGCCCGCTAAAAGCTTGGAAAGGCTGGCTCGATCTGACGTCATTTGAGTGGTGGAAGAATGCCAAGCGAACAGAGAGATACAGCCGTTGTGCCGACAATCGACATGTATACAATGAGCTTTACAAGCTTGTAGCGGGCAAACTAGCCACTTTACGAAAATTAGTCACAGGACATTTTTTTTGTAAAATGTTATTTTCTACAAATTTCATCTGAAACTTTTGCATGAATTGCGAGCCGTTTCCTTTTTATAAAGAAAACCAACTTTTCCAAAGGTTTCTGGAAAATTGGGGGGCTGAGTGTAGCAGTTTCTTAGAAATGACCGTCGCATCAAAAAATCAGCCCTCCCGGACTAGAAATACTAAAATATTTTTAAAAAATGTTTTCCTCAAAAAAAAAAAACGTCTGGTACAGTTTTTGCAACGATAAAAATGTCTGGATTCATGTGTCAAAAAGTACAATTGAAATAATAAAAGAAAAAATTAACCTTCTTAAGATGATTCAAAATTTCAATATTTTACCTGTACAGGTGCGATGCGCATTAATAAACGCAACTTTTACCGACAGCCCGTATGACGTCCGGGATAGTGCGAGAGATAACATATATAAAAACTGGCCGACCTAAAATTCTCTATCGAAAACGTTGCTAGCTCTTAGACTATTATCTATCTAATAATCTTGGATAAAAAACAAAATCTTGGATAAAGCCAAGCCGACAACTAGCAAACGACTAGTTTCAAATTAAACGACTAATGAACTTCTAGTTACTAGCGCGTCTAGTATTGGTGTTTATCAACCAGCGTTCAAGTATGACGTCACCAGCAAAGCCATTACAGCAACAAGGCGTTTTTTTGGCACGAATTTAAAATCTAAAAACTAAAATGCCATTTTTTCTTACTGAAACTTTATTAACTGAAGACATATAATTCATTGCAAATAAAATATGTTTCTGAGCATTATTGGGTAGTTTTTAAAAATTTGTCATCATGCCTATTATGAGAGAGTTAGGGTAGGTATTACAGTGGTACCTCGACATACGAGTGTCCCAACTTACGAGTTTTTTGAGATACGAGCGAGTGATTTTTTGCTTTGAGTTACGAGCGAAATTCGAGATACGAGTTCGGTTTAGCAGGCCGAAGGTCTCAAAAAGTTACAACAGGTCGTGCATCTGATCTTTTTAATAGAGATAAAATCCGAGATACGAGTAATTCAAGATACGAGCAAAGTTGCGGAACGAATTAAACTCGTATGTCGAGGTACCACTGTACTTATGTCTTAAAGGTATCTTTTGTCAAAAATATATCTGAATATAAATGGAATTTATACTCCTAGGTTTTATGAAATGCTGAGTTCGCAACTCTCAACTTCAGTGACCTGATTAGACATACTTGTGAAGACGATGGTATGTCGCATACCACATCCAATTTCTTTGACACAAGTGTCGATGTTGTCATTGATATCGACGACTTGTGGATAGTTTAAAACACCAATCGAATTTGTTGGCCTATTTTGTCGATACCGATCGACGTTTTCGTTGTAAAACCCTAACTGTCCATCGACGTTCCATCCCCAGGTATATAAATCTCCGCTTTGACTAAGTGCGGCTGAATGCCATCCCCCAGCCGCGATTTTCGCAATATTTATCCCTTTCAATCTTTCCACGACCCTCGGCTCGAGCTCATCCTCCAACACCCCATGACCCAATTGTCCCCTAGACCCACTGCCCCACGTATAAACCTCCCCCGATTCAGTCAAATACATACCATGTTCCCGTCCACAAACCACGTCAACTATCGACGAATCACTCACTAACTTGGACGGAATACTAAATAAATTCCCTTTACGATCCACCGCCAAACTCATTGTCAACCCACACGCTATCCTCACAATACTATTATCATCATCATTCTGATACTCGGTACTTATAAAAACGGGAATTCGGCGCGATATAAACGGTGCTATTTCAATAACGTCTATATCGGACGTATCGTACAAAATCAAAACTTTGTCTCGATTACATGAGATTTGTTTGATTTTCGATGTATCACAGTCGTAGGGGACATTTTGATGGGACCTTCCATGGACAAAACCCCTCAAGTAGATTCGTTGATTTGTCACGATTACATTGTAGGCGAATGAGGGCTCGAAAAAGAGGATTTTTTCGTCGGGGCTGGTTTTGATTGGTATCAACTCGTGGATCACCTTGTCGCGGTTGTTAATGTCGTACTGTCCATAGACATTAACCCCCATACCATACACGTTCATTTTATTGATTATTTCTTAGTAGTGGCTCGTGCTTAACTACGTCGAGTCGATCTAAACGTTCTTAGTCCTTCTGCAAGTGTTTTACCAATTAGTTTTATCAGTTCAAGTGAAAAATGGTGAGTAATGTTCAAGTATAGATTCACTTACACTTTTAGTTGTCTTCAGCTTAAAATTAAATAAAAAAGCAATAAAAAAAAATTAAAAAATTAAAGGTAAAATAAATGTCAAAGAAAACACAAACTAAGTTGCTATAGTGACAAGAAACCGACACCAAAACAATCCGCCATTTTGGCAAACCACAAACAGTTCTAGTATAGTCTTACATATTTTTGATCGAAAATTTTTCGTCAAAATCTAAGTCAAATCTACAAGAAAACTTGACAAAAAGTTTTCAAATTCTTAAAATTTCAATTTTAAATGGTGAAAAATGGGGTTTATAAGTTTAAATAAGACTTACTGACATAATTGATTTAGAGTTCTATTGTCATTGAGTGACCTATCTAATGGCGGGGATACTTAAATTGACTTGAAACATTACATATTGAAACTTTTTTTTTATTTTTACTAGTTTAACTTAGTTTTTCTAATTGAAAATTTTCTTTTTATAAATCAAAAACTAGTAGTTGTTGAAAATTATGCTTAAAAAACACTTTTTAGTGGAGAAAATCGTGCGTATCAGTTCCTCAAGTTTACTCGGTTTTCTTCATAAGAATGATTTTTTGGAAGATCTAAAATTTAGATTATCCAAAAAATCTAGATTTAGAATAATTTAGATTCTAAATAGACAAGAGGGGTAAATAAATATATCTCTTATAATACTGAAGATTAGGGACTTATAACAGGAATAATTGAATGTATAGAATCGAAATAGACATAGGTATACTTTTAGTCATCTATGAAAGATATATAAGTTTCGTATAAAAACATTACGCCCTACAATTTTGGTTCACTTCATTTTTATCTTCAATCGCCACCAATTTTCCAAAAGCCAAATTTTCGTATCTAACTGTTACAAAGGATCTAGCCCAATAGCCATAAGCAAAGTGCCCCAGGCGGTTTTTGAAAAATGCTTCCGTGTGCTGATTCCTCTCCATGAAAAACTTATTGTCGCGCAATTTTAACCCGCTACCCCCACTTGTATTGGAGTTACGAGGGAAACTACCCCAGACGTTAAAATGTTTTTTCAAGAAAACTATTGAAGATTTTTTCATGAAATTAAAACTGTACGTAGATATTGATAAAACGCATAATATATATTTTTTGAGGGTGGTTTTTTACATCAACCCTTAAAGTGACACCTCTTTTTAAAATGTGATAAGTGCATTTATTATCTATCTTTCATTTAAAAAAAGTCGCTTCAAGAAATTAGTTGTCGCTCACCACCAAAATAAGGTCATCCAGGGACAGGTTTGTAATAAACAGCCATGAGTCAATGCATTTCGTAAATGCATTTATTGCTTTATGGCTTGTATATATATGCCATAATATGGATTTCGTCAAGAAAAAAAGTCCTGAGAACGAAATTAATTTTTGAAATTATTAATAGGCCTATTAACAATATATTGCTGGGATCTTTTATCCATTCTTTATACTAATAATAAATTCAACGAAAGTTTGCTAAATAATACCTACTTGTAATTGCTTATGGCTATTGGGCTAGATTCTTTTTGAATGTTGTTTGTTGAAAACCAGTTTGGGATAACCAAATTATTAAATATTTTATAAGAAAATGTATAAGAACTATTTTTTGTTCCTCCTCATTTTTTACTACAACCCCTAAACGCCATAATATAGTTAAGAAAAACTGACACAGGATGAGGAATTTTAACAATTAGGGGATGTTTTATCAACCTGAGAGATGGTAACCTTTCTAAATCTTATTACTGACCAAACAAAGGCTTGCTTAAAGACCAAATTATTTTTCAAATTATAACCCTCATTTGATTGTTTAAAATTTAAAATCAATAATCAAAAAGTTGATGAACGAATCTAATTAAGTTGTATTGAATCTTTGTTAGATATTTATTAATTTGTTATTATTAAGTTTAACGATGGAATCGGTAAGTTAACTTCAAATCAAACATTAATTAAATTTACGATATGTAGTTGAAACTTGGTATAATGGTACCCTAAAAAACTGAAGAAAGTGGCATTAAAATGTCAAGTTTTCTTAAGATTTGCACGTGGTTCAAATGGAAAAAAAATCTGCTAATTCATTTTTTTCAAGGGCTTACTTTCTATATTACGTAAAATGCGTAGTTCCCCCGAAAAAGAGGTTCGAATTCTTCTTCTCGGCCTCGACAACGCCGGAAAAACCACACTTCTAAAATGCCTAGCCTCGGAAGATATAACAACAATCACTCCAACGGCTGGTTTCAACATAAAATCCGTGATGTCCGTCGGGTTCAAATTGAACGTCTGGGACATTGGAGGTACCCGGAAAATTCGACCATACTGGAAAAATTATTACGACAACACAGATGTTCTTGTAAGTATTGGTAATTGGATTAGGGTCATTAAGAAAATTTAATTTTTTTTGGGGTAAGATTTACGTGGTGGATGCTGCCGATTTAAAACGTTTAGAAGAATCGTCTCTGGAACTTTTAGAGTTGTTGGAAGACGAAAAATTAGCAGGAGTTCCTTTGTTAGTCTATGCCAATAAGCAGGACTTAAACGAGGCACTACCAGGAGCTGAAATTACTCAGTCTCTGTCACTGCATCAAATCAAAGACCGAACTTGGCAGATCCAAGCTTGTTCTGCTATCAATGGAAATGGGTTAAAGGCACGAAGAGTAAAATCTTCCTAACAACACGATCTAATTATTTATTTCATTTTTAGGAGGGAATGGATTGGATTTGTAAGAATTTCAAACGAAAATAAATACTCAAATATTTATTTCAACAAAATGTTCCGTCCTAGACATATTCAATCTTTTGTTAAATTAACCTTAGAATAAAAAATATTTTTTATTTAAATCACGTCTTAAATAATTACATCTAACAAATAATTAACTTAAATATTTATTGACTTAGATCTATTTATTGAAGTGAAATCCAAAAATTAATACTAAATCATGTGCCCTAAATTTGTATCTTGTATCTTTGTAAAAGTCAGTTCTTGGCTTCGATGGTTAGAGCTCGTTGTGATAGTACTCGGTGGTGACTTCGATTTCCTCAGCATGAAAATTGCTGCAGTCTACCGGGTATTTGTGCTGTGTAGGAAAAAGATGACATTAATCATTAGAAAATTCGGTATTGATATCAGAAAGATGGCATAATGTTATCTTTTATCGCTGCTAACGTGGGTTCCTCAATGAAGGTTCCCCGAACTTTATGATATCTTTTTGATGAGTTCTAAAAGATGTCTCTATAATTAACTAGTAAGAAAAGTTTCTGATACTTTTAGGTTATCTTAAGGGTGACCAACTTGTATGTCAAAATGATTTATTTTTGAACCCCTAAGAGCTTACCTGACAATTTCCTCCATCCATTACGGCTGAGTAGAGCTCGACGAAAGAGGTTCCCGTGCGATAGCTCAAGAACCAACTTGCTACTATACTTCCTCCTTTGCTTAGGAGCAGTTTAATATTTTGCAAGTACAACTTTTGTTTGGGATCCGGTTGATTGATCAGACACATTACATATTTGTCACATTGCGGCGTTTTCTTGGCGAATCGATAAGCGCGAAACACGCGTAATCCAGGTTCGATCAATTGCAAGTTTAATGTATCCGTGATCTTATTCGATAACTCCTTGGAAGCTAGGCCATTTTTCAGATAACTGCCGTGGGTCTGAGCCATCGTTACTAAACTTTGAACATAGTTAACGATTGGTGTTACATAAGTTGACGAATCGATTTTCAATTGGAAGTATTTCTTGATGAAAATATTGAGGAAGGTGCTAATCGTTTCTGATGGACGATGGATATCGAATAGGGCTTGATTTGGATAGCCTTGAGCCTTCAAGAATGAATTCACCAAGAACTGGGTTTGTAAGAGATATCTAAAAGAAAATGGATGATGAAATTTAAAAATGATAATTTAGGGCGGAAAAACGTTTACTTTTTTTGGTTTTCTGGATCGGCAATACTCGAAACCAAATCGGCTAAAAGATTCGTAACCTTTGCAATCCAGAATCTTCGGAACGAATGATTTTCGACCATCGAAACCAATTTGTCAAAATCAAAGTTTCCATCAGCGTCGACCAGTTTCGCTAAGACTTTATCGAGACCGAGATTTTTGTTTAAGGTTTTGGCGAGGTCTGACTCCGTAAAGTGGTCCCAGAAGATATGCAATTTCTCGATCATGGGCGGTAGAAGCCAGGAATGTCCTGCATGTTCGTTAGCGTGATGTCTCGCATCCTCATCCGTGTAAGACATAACCGCTTGCCACACCAATGGAAGGTAACCCATGACTTTTTCAGCATACTTTCCGGCTAGTATATTCGAAACTAATTCGCCGAGGACACTGCCCACAGTCGGTTCGTTGGGATTATCTCGAAGTGCGGTTCGTCGAAATTCTTCCGGAGAGATTTCATTGTCCTCATCGTTAAACATTCCCATAACATTCCCGATCATTTCCGGATTGATCCCATTTTCACCCTCGAACAGCGTGTTCAAGCTTCCATCCATCAACATGCCACTCAACTGTTTACCACCCTCGGACTGCATCAACGAGCTTAAAACACCCCCCATCGATCCGATATTAGCACCGCCATTTTGTTTCATAAATTCCGTGGCTAGATCCATCAAAGGACTTGGTTCGTTGGCATTTTTATTTTTGGTCGTATGTTGTTGGGTTTGTACCAAAAATATCGACAGGAGACAAAATAGAATTTTGTAGAATTGAGACTCCATGTTTCCCTAAAACAGAACAATACGATAATATTCTTTGTTTCTTTACAACAAAACGTTTTTATTGCTTAAGAAATTTTAAAGATTAGATTTAATGGAGAGGTATTAGTTTCAACGGGGACGTGGGTTTTGGTCAAATGTATGGAAAAACAATTAGAAATAATTACTAAGATAAGAGCACCTACTCTATGACTTAACAAGAATGAGTTGGATGAATTTTGTTAATTTTTTTTTTTTATATAAACTATTCAAGTGGGGTATATCTTTAGAGTTTTTCTGAGTAAGATTAAATAATTAAAAAATTATTGAGATTAAAGATTTTTCTTATTACGCACCCAAAAAAAATGTTTAGGGCTTTTTCGTGAAAAACGAGAAACAAAACATTTTTTCTCCATGTACCATATTCATGATAATAAATGTACAAAAATTATGTTGCAATATTAGGCCTTTTACAGGGGATATTTTCATTTTACTGACCATAATTTTGTATGTAATTTGTAGCTTTGTATGGGGTCACAAACAAATTCAAAAATTTTGTCAATTTTTCACACAAACTATTATTGACGTATAACGTATTTAGGCTTTTCCGTTGCGAGGCTGAATAAATCAAAATAATGAAAATCTTAAACCTAGGCTTTAAACATTTTGCGACAATTTTTTATAGAATTTTTCTCGGTCTCGATCGACTCATGAGTTTTCTTTGCCACAATTTGATATACAAAATAAATAAATATTATAAAAAAATGAAAAACCGACTTCAAAATATATAAAAATTCTTAAACAAGAAATGCACTAAAAAGTAACAAAATAATGGCGTATCCTTGCAGTATCTACAACTTACAAATTATTAGGATGACACAATGTACAACTATTGTTATTTTTGGAGTTGGTGTCAGCCAAGGAAATACGACTATATTGGTACTTAGCAAAAAACGAGAATACCTTATGAAAATTATTTTTCAATTGAACTTTTAAACAATATACTCGAACTGTAACAATATCTAGCGACCTTTAAACTACAAAATACCAATACCAACTAAACCTTTTTAAAATTTTTACAAAATACTATTAATATTTATTTTATTGACTGACACCAACTCCAAAAATAACAATAGTTGTACATTGTATCATCCTAATAATTTGTAAGTTGTAGATACTGCAAGGATACGCCATTATTTTGTTACTTTTTAGTGCATTTCTTTTTTAAGAATTTTTATATATTTTGAAGTCGGTTTTTCATTTTTTTATAATATTTATTTATTTTTCGCGTTTTAGTGATCTGAAGTTTGATAAGTGATTTTATTTTCTTGAAAATGGTTAACCTTCCAAACACGCTGCTCATATGAGGCCGCGCCGTTTAATATTAAAAGTTACTACATCATCCCTTTTTGCCCTAAAGAGTTGAAATTTTTTGCTTTTAAATGTAATAACAAAACTAAGTGGATTATTCTTTCCAACAGAAAAAAAATTATCAAAATTCGTACAAATGTCACTATTTCATCCCCTATTTTCATCCTTAAGGGGTGGATTTTTTTCTTCAAATTGAAATGTGAACAATTTAAAGGTACGTTGTACGTAATAGAAATAAAATTTTCAAAATCGGGTTAGCCAGAAAAAAATTATAATATTATTTTATCTCTAATTTTTAACCCCTTATGAGTGGAGTTTTTTTTTTAAATGGATAGGAGATTAATTTAAGATTGTGTTCTACAAATAAAAAAAAAGAATTATCAAAACCGAGCTATCCAGTAAGAAGTTAATATTTCATCCCTTAGTTTTCAACCCATTAGAAGTGGAAGATTTCCCTCAAATTAAAACTGGACCCCACGAAAAGCACCAGCTTGCAAATAAAAAAAAATTATCCAAACCGAGCTATCCAGTAAGAAGTTAATATTTCATCCCTTAGTTTTCAACCCTTTAGAAGTGAAAGATGTTCCTCAAATTAAAATGGGAACACACGAGAAGCACTAGCTTTCATATAAAAAAAAAATAATCGAAATCGAGCTATCCAATAAGAAGTTAGTATTTCATCCCTTAGTTTTCAACCACTTAGAAGTGAACGATTTCCTTCAAACTAAAATGGGACCATTCGGTAAGCACCAGCTTTGAAATAAAAAAAGAATCATCAAAATCGCTTCACCCAGTCGGAAATGCTGAGGTAACAAACATAAAAAAAATACAGTCGAATTGAGAACCTCCTCCTTTTTTTAAAGTCGGTTAATAAGTGTCAATTTCACTTGATTTTTAAGCTATTTGATATGAATTTGACCTTAAAACTAAGTCAAGTAGAGCAATGCATTTTCAAGTTTTTGCATTTGAAAGTTTAAAATTAAGTTCAATATTAAGCTGAATTCATTGCACAAAGCAGGTCTTTAACCTTTTAAATCTCATGCACAATTAAATGGTTCCCAATAATTATTTGAGCATCCTCAAACGGGTGGTATCACCCATGAGGAATCACATATTAATGTGATCTTAAGCGCAAGTAATGACGTCATTGATGACGTTTTCAACCAACACTACGATCGTGGCTAGGGCAGAAAAAAACGTTCCTAAACTATGTTTTTAACGTTGTTACCCCTTACTGGAACGCAGCTTTTTAGCAGGCTTGTACATTTCAAAAGCCATTATTAAAGTTTGTAATTTTATATAGAAATAACGAATAGTTTATTGAGTTCCAACAATGTTTCTTTCAAATATTCAAAGTGTTTTTTTTTTCTAAAGTGATAGAATGACACATAGATTAGAATGGGTCTCATTTTTACAGATTTAGATAATCTCTCGAGGAATTCTGCTGGAATTTTCTTTATTTCTTAATCGAATAAACGCTATTGCTTATATATCCATATCTACATTATAGTACTAAAAGACCTCCCCGTTTTGTATAAGGTTAACTAATCTTTATATATAAAAAAAACTTCTATGCGTGTGTTTGTAATTACCTAAATTCCTCCTAAACGGCTGGACCGATTTTATGGAAATTTTTTTTGTGTTCAAGTGGTTTCGAGAATGGTTTTGATTTACAATTAGATCATTTTATTTTTCAATAGTGGTTTTGATTAACAATAACCTCGATGTTTTTTTTTAAATTGTTTTTCTTTTTTTTTCGGGAGGTAGCGCTGAAATCAAATTCAGGAAAATTTTCTTTAAATTTGTTACTTTTTGGTACATCAAAACAGTCTATATTACTACAGCTTATTTAAAATAAATAAATATTATAAAAAAATGAAAAACCGATTTCAAAATAAATAAAAAATCTTAAACAAGAAATGCACTAAAAAGTTATAAAATAATGGCGTATCCTTGCAGTATCTACAATTTACAAATTATTAGAATGATACAATGTACAACTATTGTTATTTGACTGACCTTGACTGACACCAACTCCAAAAATAACAATAGTTGTACATTGTATCATTCTAATAATTTGTAAATTGTATATACTGCAAGGATACGCCATTATTTTGTAACTTTTTAGTGCATTTCTTATTTAAGATTTTTTATTTATTTTGAAGTCGGTTTTTCATTTTTTTATAATATTCATTTATTTCTTGCGTTTAAGTGATCTGAAGTTTGATAACTGATTTTATTTTCTTGAAAATGGTTAAACCTTCTAAACGCGCTGCTCATATGAGGCAGCGTCGTTTAATACTAAAAGTTACTACATCATCCCTTTTTGCCCTTAAAGGTTGAAATTTTTTGCTTTTAAATGTAATAACAAAACTAAGTGGATTACTCTTTCCAACAGAAAAAACAATTATCAAAATTCAATGATTCAGTTAAATGTCACTATTTCATCCCCTATTTTCATCCTTAGGAGGTGGATTTTTTTCTTCAAATTGAAATGTGAACAATTTAAAGGTACGTTGTACGTAATAGAAACAAAATTATGAAAATCGGGTTAGCCAGGAAAAATTTATAATATTATTTCATCGCTAATTTTTAACCCCTTATGAGTGGAGTTTTTTTTATAAAAATGGATAGGAGATTAATTTAAGATTGTGTTCTACAAATAAAAAAAGAATTATCAAAACCGAGCTATCCAGTAAGAAGTTAATATTTCATCCCTTAGTTTTCAACCCATTAGAAGTGGAAGATTTCCTTCAAATTAAAACTGGACCCCACGAAAAGCACTAGCTTTAAAATAAAAAAAGAATTATCAAAATCGAGCTATCCAATAAGAAGTTAATATTTCATCTTTTAGTTTTCAACCCTTTAGAAGTGAACGATTTCCTTCAAATTAAAATGGAACCACACGGAAAGCACTGGCTTTCAAATAAAAAAATAATTTTCAAATCGAGCTATCCAACAAGAAGTTAGTATTTCATCCCTTAGTTTTCAACCCCTTAGAAGTGAACGATTTCCTTCAAATTAAAATGAGACTATTCGGGAAGCACCAGCTTTCAAATAAAAAAAGAATCATCTAAATCGCTTTACCCAGTCGGAAATGCTGAGGTAGCAAACATAAAAAAAAAATACAGTCGAATTGAGAACCTCCTCCTTTTTTTGAAGTCGGTTAAAAATAGGACATTTTTGTATTTAGGACGTGTGTACAGGACGTCTGTTGGGTCCGCTAGTCTTTATAATGTATGTAATTTTGATTCTCGGGCATTTTAGATGCCTATAAATACAAAGGGGCATCTCAGATGCCTATGGATGAAAATAATAAAAATTGTTTTTATTAGAAAATTTACAATATTAGAATTACAAGACTTTTGAATCGATTTCTTTATTTTTAAGGTAATTTTATATTTTAATTTATTTAAAAATAATTGTATATTATATTTAACTAAATAAAAACTTTATTTTTAAGAAACTCGACAAAAATCAATAAGAAAATTAATTTAACCACATTAAAAACCGATTCAAAAGTCTTGTAATTCTAATATTGTAAATTTTCTAATAAAAACAATTTGTATTATTTTCATCCATAGGCATCTGAGATGCCCCTTTGTATTCATGGGCATCTAAGATACCCGAGAACTAAAATTACATCTATTATTTTTATTCATAGGCATCTGAGATGTCCCCTTGTATCCATGGGCATCTAAGATGCCCGAGAATCAAAATTACATACATATATAAAAATCTTCTGTGCGTGCGTTAGTAATTTACCTTCTCCTAAACGGCTGGACCGATTTTTTTTTGTCAAGTGCATCTAATTTTCTGTTTTAAAAGTTATAAAATATTTGAAAAATAAAACATTATACTAATATATAACCAAAATTTTGATAAAATCTTTTGTGTGTGTTCAAGTGGATTCGCGAATGGTTTAGATTTACAATTAGATCTTTTTTTTTTACTTATGCTAACATTAAAGACACTTTCATACAAAATTTGCAATATCTTTCCCATAGGAACCATTGAATTTTAAGGCATAGAATACTTTATAAGTGTTCTTTGGGAAGTATTCTCTGCACTTTTTCGTTCATTAACTTAGGCAGTGCCGGAAAAATAAAGCGGATTTGTTGTTGCATTACATAATCTAGAATTAACAACCCTATTTGTTGTTTATATCTCGTAATATTTATCCATTTGTTTGGGATAAACTGCAGCATCTACACACTTTGACGAATATAGTTTATATGCAAAATTCATGTTGATATTCTGTGAGACACAACATCTATCCTGCAGGAACCATACTGTTATTTAAGTACCTATATGCAATTTCTGACACCTCCCCTGTACTTATAAAGACCACATAAATTAATTGTTCAGTTCAGATTTTAATCTTTTAAGTCAAGTAGCTTAGAAATCAAGTCAAGTAGTTTTCAAGGGTATTCTAGTCTAAGATTTTGAAAAAATCGAAAAAAATTTTTTTTCATAATCCGATAGTTTATATATTCAAAAATATCTCCCTAGAAGGATTTTTCAAAATTCAAATTATTTCCAAAGTTATAGCCGTTTTAGTGTCGTTCCAACTGGACCGGTTGAGACTTAACCTAAAACTTTAAATGCGTTTTTCTCGAAACTACTTTTTTCGATGCGGTCGCCCTAATATCTCAAGTTCTAATCAGCCGATTTACTTGAACTTTTGCATGAAAATTCTTTAAAGATCTCTCTATCGCATGAACCAACAAAAAATGAAAATTTTAAATTTGTAATATCTTTTAAAAATTCGACAAAGTTAAAAAATGAGTAAAAAAATCGACCTTTATGTTTGAGTAGCCGCCATTTTATGAAAAAAAATTTTTTTTTCAGTTTTAGAGGTTCAAGCGATAGCGACATTTGTACTTATAAAGAATCCATCATTGTTTTATTTTTCAAATGACCACAAGGGTAGAAATCATGGCGACGAGAACACGGTCTTTTTTTTTCCATCTACTTCAAAGACGCATAACTCAATGAAAATTTTTTTTTTGTTTTGAAATTAATTTTGTGTACTCTCTGAATATGAATAAACAAATGATAAAAAAATGGATAGTAAAAATATCAAATGCTTTTTTTTATCAATTGCCAAAAAACGCTCAAAATTCGGGCCTCTAGACTAGAATACTCCATTAACAATTAAACTATAAGTACCAATACTGTAGAACTAAGCTGCAATAATCTAACATTTAACAAAATTTGGTTTTTGACCTAGTTATATACATTTTTATGTAATTACTTTCTTAGGTGGCTTTTTTGATAGTTAAGGCTAAGTTTTTCCGTTTATTTATTTCATATAAAGCAACGACAGTATTTACAATCTAATACATTTTATAGGTGTTCCGCGTGCAAATGATTAAAACTTATTAACGTATTAACAAAAGAAACACATTTGTATTGAACTATAAAATTCAGTCATAGCACACTAAAAAAATCCAAAAGTAACTTAAAAGTTGCCATCTTTTAACGAACTTCGGACTATACAAAATGCATTTCATATTATTATTATGTAAATTGCACATTTTTGTAACTCACCGGACGATACACAAACAATTTGAAAAATTTTTAATTTAAAATATGTCGCAATAAAACTTTAATGCCTTAATATTACACTTGACAAACAATGAATTCAATCAAATTTCGTAATAATCCAAACAACATTTTGTTTAAAAATCGATATCACTTAAATCGTAACAATGCACATGAAAATTTTAAACAATCAATTTTTGAATTTAAGTGTAGTTTAAAGAGAATTTTTTTTTTTAATTCGAATCGTTGCCTGTGATAATAATACCGATAATCACATAACTGTTAAAATTAACAGTTACCGATTCAGATAGGCCCCGGTCTGAACGGTGATGAGCCTTTGCGAAAAATAAACAGTTACTTAAGAAAATTTAAATCAATGTGATTTTTAACATAAATAATACATGTGAATTCAAGACTAAATGCGAAATACTTACCTACGTTTTTTTTCTCCTTCGATGCCTCGTTTCAAATATGAATTCTTCAGCACTTTTCCAATGTTGATGAATCAAATGACTAACTGACGGCGTAGACGTCAGCACAGTATATTATGTATATATATATTATGATCACAAGAAAATCCACGTAATTGTTAGTTGAAATGTGTGAAAGAGGTAGAAGCCATAAAGCGAAAAGAACAGTAGAGAATGAACCGTAGATGCGGAGCCCCACTTAGCATCCACAACGATTACCTGTCTGAATTTTACTGGATGGCCACAAACGCAGAGCTCTTTCTTTACATGTGGTTACAAATTTACCGTTATCGTAAGAAATTTTTTTCGTGTAGGTAGAAGATTACAATTGAGCGGGGGGAGGGGGGGGGGTGTGGAGATGGAGAGTAGTCGAACAAGTTCCCAATTATATTTCTCTTTCGTTACAGCATTGTCTTCGTGTTAGACCTTTCGGAGGCCACTACACCAACTTGACCTGGTCAACCAATTTTTAAAAAATTATCGTATTTAAATAGACTTAACACAGTGGCGTAGCATCACATAACTGACAACATTTGGGCCCTCCCTTCTAACGACCTCCCCCGTAAATAGAGAAAATAGTGCAAATTATACACATAGCTTCAATGTTTTATGTATTAAAGGATTGATGTTTAAATGGTAGAGATTGAAAAATCATCAAAAATGAATATAATGGAACATTTATAATTCCAATTGCCAAGTCATATTTTTCAAGTTACAGAGGTATTTGATTTAGGAAGTTTTCGAATAACTACAGAGGCGTGAAAAAGTGTTAAAATGATGAGGTTTTGTCGCTTACTTAGTTCTAATTATTTAATTGTATAATATTACCGTTAAAGCAAATAATCCCGTTAATTCATGGAATAGCTAAGTGGACATTGGACAGCCATTGAAGTTTTGAATGGGAAACTGGAATTGATAAAACAAGAAGTTTTGTATAAATCCCACCCCGCATAGACTTAAGACCCCAGAACAAAGGAGCAAACCCTTCCATTGGGATATTTCATTCCATATATTTCATGAATTACCTAGTTATTCCATGAAATAACGGATTACACACTTTAACGGTAACATATACACTTATAGACCAGGGTCGATAATTTTTGAACCCAAAAAAAATTATAGTAGAATGAAACCCATTAGAAAAGGAAGAGCATATAACAAAAATTAAAGAAAAAATAAAATACATACGGTCCATCTGAGGTCGGAAGGTTGAAAAGGGAGGGTTTTAAAGGGTAGAAACGGTTTATCTCGATTTCCGACAAAACTGCAAGTCCTATGGAAAAAAGTTAAATAGCAAAGTTGTAGGTAATAAGTAGATCTACAACTTTTGGACCAAAAGGTTTTTCATATAACCTCAAAATTTATGTGAGAAATTCCAATCACCAAGTTTTTAATTTTTTTATTTTTACCTTTTACAAAACAAAATTTCATGAAATTTTGTATAAACTTACCTTTTAATGTCCCAAGTACGCTTTTTTTATGATGAAATAAATTATAATGACTTAATATCGAAAAAGCACCCTAATTTTCAATCGACAATTCTCACTTCAAACAATCTGTTTTTTATAACCAAAAAACATGAAAAAAATTTTTTTTAGAAAAAAGTGTTGGTACCAAAGTTGTAGATCTTCTTATTACCTACAACTTTGCCATTTAACTTTTTTCCATAGGACTTGTAGTTTTGTCGGAAATCGAGATATACCGTTTCTACCTTTAACAAACCCGTCCTTTTCTACTTTCCCCCTACCTCAGATCGACCGTAATTTATTTTATTCTCTTCCTTTTCTAATGGGGTTCATCCTACTAGGTACAATTTTTTTTTTTTTACCATTTTTGAACCCATTATAGCTCTGGTCTATTCAGTGGTCGGATTCAGGGGAGGGGTCACAGGGGCATGACCCCCCTTCAAGCTTTTTTGCATTAAAAAAATTAAGCTTATTATTCAACTGTCTACCAAATTAATTTGGTATATCTTTTCTTGAGGTAAAGTTTTCTTTCTTACTTAGATGTACCACTTGATTTTAAGCAAACGTTTTTGAGAGATGAGTAATAACCCCCCACTAAGATACATCCTAAATCCGTTCCTGGGTCTGTTATTATATATAAGAAGTACCCGACCTTTTCGCCAAAAAAGTTTGTTTGTTTTGGAAAACGATTTAGCGTCTCTTTGCGAGTCCCACTCGAAACGTATAGATACCCCTCTAACTCCCCGCTTCACTCTCCTGCTGATCTTAAGAATCGATAATTTCTTCACCTCTATGAAAAATGTATTTCATCAGAATGTTTGTTGTGGGTGAAAATTTATAGCAAGAAATTTCAGATGACACCCACACAAAAGTGATAAAAATATTGCATGATATTGCATTTTTCCTTCCACCAACAATGGTGAACAATTACCAATTAAAAATTATGCGTCACAAGTCCACAAAAAAATTTTAACAAAATTTATGCGGCTCATTTTCGGGCTTACATGTCGTTAATTAAAACTCAAATGTTGATAATGCGAATATTATCTCTGCTTTTTGAAGGCAAACGTCTAAATGAAGAAGTTTTAAGGTCACAAAAAACATGTAAACTAATTATATGCAGTGGAGATAAGATACAGACTTTCTAAATGTGTAAGTTTAAGCCTTTCCGAGATGTATGGACATACGTATTGATCACAGACTGGACGATGGCGACAGTTCACTCGCAACGGATTGCTCTAAACTCGGAAAAGCCGGAAGAAATTTTATTAAATCGTTATTTTTTGGGGGTGTCACGAAAAGGCTACGCCCGCTATGGCCCTAATCGTGTGTGCATGCCAATTTATTTCGATCGATTTGTCGATCGAATTGCCAATTTGCAAGTGAACGACTCGGATATCTTCACAATTTCTTTCCCCAAAACCGGTAAGTCTTCATCAAAAATGTCATCTTTTATTACATAATATTTCATAAAAGAAAAATCATTTATGAAACCCCAAAAAATTATTTTATCTAACATAAGTCATAAATATTAATTACAAACATTAATTCTTAATTATTTAAACCAATATATTATCACAAAAAAATAATTAGCCGCAAATGAAAAACTTGGCAATGAAAATTAACAATGTATGTTATAGAATAATTTTCCTTGTATTGTTATTTGTCTTTTCTTTATCTTATCATTGACTCATTTTCAATGAAAATATTCATAGACTTGTAAAAAAGAGGTAGTAAAACTTTCTTATGATATTAAAGTGGCACTGATGAGTTAATTTATATAATTAACCCATAAAAACAAAGTTTTTAAAACTCTCTCTATTTCTCTTTCTCGTTTGCAGTACCTACAGAACCAGTAGTGAAAATATTTCAAAATCCAGAAAATAATTACAAGTGTCAATTTTAAGGGTTAAACAGCATTTCTCCATAGGATTGGGATTGAATTGATTTTAAAAAAAATTAATTATGGTAGATTCCCCTGAGGTGAAATTTTAATCGAATGCATTGTCATCGACAAAGAATCTACCTGCTAAATTTCAGCTCGATCCGATCACAGAGAAAGGGGTCATTTGCCGTCGCCAAATTTGTGTGGCACATACATACAACAGTCAAATAAAAATAGAGATAGTTAAAAGGAAATCCTCTTTCTCGTATTGTTACGATTTGAAAGGATTTTTCAAAATGGCATCTTACAGTGGTTCAAAAAGGGGTTATAAATTCACGGTCCTTATTGATCAATTTTCTAAAATTCTAATTTTGCTATAAGGCCCTTGAAAAGTTACATTTGGGGTTGCAGCAGTTAGAGGGCGCAATTTTTTTTTATTTCAAGAGCGGGTCAGTGTAAAGTTAAATCCAAGTTTCTGGGGTCGCAAGGACTCAGGATCCAGTTGTGCTTCCGATATCGAATTATTGATTAAAAATGGATAATGAAGTTGCGTTTTTGTTGGAAGTTCATGTTCAAAATCATCATCTTCGATCAATTTTGGTATCTCCGTAATGGAGATCTTCCCAGAACGATAAAGACCCACTGCAGAAAATTTTAGTCCTACCTTCCGACATCCATACGTTGCTTCACAGTTCTCTTTACATCAGCAGAATATTAGCTTTAGAAGTTCAGGGGGTACTGTAGGTTTTGAGCTTTGAATCGGCATAAATATTTGGCCATATTTTTTCCAGCCCAAGTCTTGAGGGTTGTTATAATTCTCGAGCCGTGACTGGATTGATGATTAAATCGAAGCAGGCGGTGTCTTGTGTTGAAAGAATTGAAGACCAAATAAATGTGTTCTCTGCCACTGACTTGGCGAATCATTGGTATCTAAAACTGTCAAGAGAATCATCATCACTATTACCACCATATAAAGAGATGAAAAAACATTCGCCAACAACAGAGAGCAAAGTAAGGTCGGATTTCTTATTGAGGAATAATGCTGTTCCACAAGTTAACTCAGGACGTTTCTTCAGGGATGTGAAAAATTTCATTTGGTTGATGTTGTAAGCTGCTGAAGCCATGTCACTTCCGGATTAGTCATTCGGCTGTACGTTCTTTTGTAGTTTTAAGTTATACGGCTAAAAGTTACTGAATCAAAGTTGTAGACAATTTAATTTGCAAGAAAAAATATTCTTATACATTTTCTTTGCGACAAATAGTTGGCCCGCTATAGCAAAAAACCATTCACATCCCTTTTTACGCTGACCCTCTCTTAACATTTTTTATTTATTTTTTTTTCTTTGCCATCAGGACAACCGGAAAGAAGTTAACGTAGAACTTTTATTTTTTTTTATTAAACTCTATGCCAAAAATTGCTCCTCAAATAACCGTTAATTAGTTATTAAATTTTTTTAAAAACCAAAAGCTCAACAATTTAAATAGCTATAAAATCCAAGTAAATAATTTTTTCTTAAAGTTTTTTCGTTCAAAGAAATTGCACCTCGAATGCTCTTTCCGGATCCACAATTGCTCCAAGTATATGATTAACCGTTAATTAGTTATTGAAATTAAAAAAAAAAATAGACATAACCTAAATCCAAATTAATAACTTTTTAGTAAAAATTTTTTCTTTCAAAAAATTGCCCCTCGTATTTTCTTTCCAGATCCACAATTGCTCCAGGTGTAAAGTTAACCGTTAACTAATTATTCAATTTTTAAAAAATTAAAAAACTCAACAATTAAAATCGCTATAGAATTCAAGTTAATAATTGTTTCTTAAAGTTTTTTCGTTCAAAAAATTGCTCAATAAATGCTCTTTCAGAATGCACATTTTCTCCAGGAGTAAAGTTAACCGTTAATTACTTATAGATTCAATTTTTTAAAAATTAAAAAACCCAACTATTAAATTCGCTAGAAAATCCAAACTAATTTTTATTTTAAGTTTACTTTTTCAAAAAATTTCTGCTTAAATGCTCTGTTCAAATAGACGATTTTTAAAAATTAAATAACTAATTAACGGTTAATCATACATCTGGAGCAATTTTTGAATGAAAAAACTTTGAAAAAAAAATTTTTAATTTAATTTCTTAGCAATTTTAATTGTTGATTTTTTTAGTTTTTTAAAAATTGAATAACTAATTAACGGTTAACTTTACACTTGAAGCAAATGCAGATTCTGAAGGAGCATTTGAGGAGCAATTTTTTGGCATATAGTTTAATAAAAAAAATAAAAGTTCTACGCTAACTTCTTTCCGGTATCAGGACAGTGGTGCTTTAATCCAATTTGTTGTGTGAATCAGGCTTGATAGAGAATACCCTCAGTGGAGTATCTCCTTATACCATAACGGGGCACTTTCCTCTTTATTCACCAACTATTTAGAGACATGGGTTCGGGTGTTGGTGGATTTTTGCGTAGGAATTTGTGGCACTTATAGTCTCAATCTTACTGGCTACTGGTATACTTGTTAAGTCCGTACGCAAGGCTTCATTGGTCATGTACCAGGAGTGTCTGTCAGCTTTTAGGTAAGTATTTTTAATTGAGCTCTTTCTAATATCTTAATGTTGGACGTGCTGGCAGAGCTCTATAACTCAATCCTGTACGTCCAGATTGGGACAATTATCGAATTTCGAGCATTTTTTCAAAAGCCAATGTAGATTCTTAAACCTCTTGCAGATCGTTTTCCTTTTTTGGGTAATGTGGTGTTTCCAAGTAAGCCTTCATTCCAGATATCTATCACGGTATTTAACACTGTCTTATGCGGGCATCCTCATTTTTGAGTTCTAAAAAATAAAACTGTGTCCTCTGACTTTTGCACGGTAACCCTGAAAAAATGTACCTACCTAATATTTCAATGGACTATATTATAAATCAAGGTGCAAATATCAAGAACAAGAATCCCTTTACTGTTAAGTTTTAATTTTTTTAATTTAAAGGCTGAAAAATGTACCTAAATCCTAATCAAAGCTTATTATCTGATGTTGAGTTGATATTCACGTCCTGAATAACTAGTCGCTTCATCAACAGAAATATATTTCAAGAGCCCGACCTATGTTTAGTAATTTAATTACATTTGACGTGAATCAAGTCACGGGTAGCCATTAAAAATGTACATTTTGAAGTCTTAGATTAGATATTTAAATCTTAGAGTATACGTCCTACTAGTGATGTAACGAATATTCGCATTTGCGAATATTCGCATATTTTTTAACTTTCGCGTTCGCAAGAAACGAAGCGAATGTTTTTGACAAACCAAAAGGAAAATATATGGAATGATAATACAACTGATAACATTTTTTTATTTTTTTTTTATTTCATTAAAACATTTGAATAATTAAATGATCAGGGAACAGTTTTGAGATAGGCCACTAAATTAAAAATATTTTTTTATATTCTTGTTAGTTTAGTTAATAATGGAAAAATCACAACTAAAATAAAAAACTAAAATCCTTCCTTTATTACGTTAAAAAAAACTCCATTTCTAAATTTTTGTATAAATTTTGAAAAACCAACTTGAGATTCCAATCAAATAAGATGGTAATATTATTCTAGGTCTAATAAGTTTTGTTGCAATCTATGTATATTGTAAGATTTGTACTTATTAAGCAGATTATAACTAGGATTTTAATTAAATAGACTAGAGCTAAAGCCTTTGAACATGGTAAAAAGTGAAAAAAAAAAATTATAGTTGGTTGAAACCCATTAGAAAAGGATGATAATATAACAAAAATGAAAGGAAAAATAAATTACGGTTTATCTGAGGTGGGGAAGTGGAAAAAGGGGGTGTTTTTAAGGATAGAAACAGTTTATCTCGATTTCCGACAAAACTACAAGACCTATGGAAAAAAGGTAAATGGCAAAGTTGTAGGTAGTAAGAAGATCTACAACTATTTTGCTAACACTTTTTTCACATAACCTCAAAATTTATGTGAAAAATTCTAATAACCACGTTTTTGGTTTTTATTTTTATCTTTTACAAAAAGAAAAACTCATGTAATTTGGTAAAAACTTACCTTTTTATGTCCCAAACACACTGTAATTTTTGTGATTTAAAATATTTATTTTTCGCCTTATTTTGACTTAATAATGAAAAAGCACCCCAATTTTCAATCGAAAATTCTCACGTCAAAATATCTACTTTTTTAAAAAATTCGGTAGGCTTCTTGTTCGTTGAAATCTCTACTTTCTGATGGTACAAAAAATATATACATACATTACAATGTTAAATGTTCCCAGAAAATGCAATAATTAAAGTCTAAATTTTAATAAATTGCTCAAAATTGTATATAAAAAAATATAACAAATACTACCTACAACTTTGAGCAATTTATAAGAAAAGTAAAAGTATTTTTTTTTAAAGTAAATATTATTTACAAGGGTGCTCTCTCAATATTAAGTCAAAAATGGTGAAAAAATTAATATTTTACATCAAAAAATTACTAAAAAATTATTGTAAAAGATAAACTTGGTTATTGGAATTTTTTACATAAATTTTGAGGGTATGTAAAAAAGTGTGAAAACAAAAGTTGCAGATCTTCTTATCACCTACAACTTTGCTATTTAACTCTTTCCCATAGGACTTGTAGTTTTGTCGGAAATCGAGATAAACCGTTTCTACCCTTAACCCCCCCATTTTTTCCACTTCCCGAACTCAGATCGATCGTAACTTATTTTTCCTTTAATTTTTGTTTTACTTTTCTCCTTTTCTAATGGGTTTCATCCTACTATAGTTTTGTTTTGGGTTCAAAAATTATCGACCCTGGTCTATAAATAATAAAATTAAAATATCTTTTTACAGAAAACAGAAAAATTTAACGAAAGTTAAACTTCTAGTAGGTATCCAAGTTGATTTTTCGCTTTAATTATAATATATTTTTCTGTTTAAATAATTAATAAACACAAAAAAAAATCAAAACAATAAAAATTATAAGCATAATTAAGATTTTACGTGCACTTTATTTGAAAGTCAACATTTGCATTCGCGAATGTTGGAAAAAAATATTCGCATTCGCGAATATCAAATATCGGACATTCGTAACATCACTACCTACATTAATCTTTAGAACTTGATCTCAAAAAATTTTTAATCTTTTAAAAATTTTTTTTTTAAATCAATGGCAATATTTTTCCAACATTGAAGTTTTTCTCAATTTTCATAAATATTACGTCATAACAATTTAATTCTCAAACATATTTAAAGTCTATAAAACTTAAAAGTTTTCACGCACTAATCGATTAAATGATATTGACTAATTTCTTTTACCTTTGTCTTTTCCACTTACGTTTCACGTGTTGGCTATAAAAAAAAAAAAATAAATCGAAAAATCTACATTATGGGCAATATTTCATATAATCGAAAACAAGAATCGACACTTAAACAATATAATAAACAGACACAATCGATAGTAGGAGTTGGAAGAATGAAGCCATCAAATAAAGAAATACAACGTTTATAATATTTTACTAAATGTCAACTTTTCAAAATTATTCGATATTTCTTTATTCGATATTTTATTATTTCATTTTTCCTAAATATTTAATTTTTATTAACTCTTCCGGACAGTGGTTTTATTGATTTTTCTATTGCAAGTTTATTTTCTGAAAATAATAATATTAGTATTTGATTAAAATGAAAACTTTTTTCTTTTGTATAATTTTTTTTAAAGGTCTAAACTCTAAAGCCTTGAATATTTACTATAAAATGTTACGTTTTTGCTAATTAAATTTAATTAACGACCTAACGAATATCTTTAAGCATGAAATAATTAAGTTGAATACTTTTATTATCATAATCAGGCTAATGTCATTTTTAAAATTTTTTTTTCTGGTAACCTTTAAATGTAAGAGTAAGGAAATATTTCTTGATTGTAGATATTTTTATCAAGGAGCTAAGAAAATGTTAGTAATGTCCTGAAAAAATAGTCTTATCTATGAAACTATTTGATGTATAAGAAAAAAAATTTGATAACTTAATTCTTGATACTCGCCCACTTCGCTTAGTATATTTTAATTAAATTGATTGTTTAATAGAAAATGTTATACCAAAATAAAACATTGCACATATATTTCAATGGACTGAAAAAAAATTTTTTTCCTCCTCATTGTTTTCATGCTTGATAACATTATTTTTGGTGTTCTAAACGCGGAATTTTCTATAGAAATAAATACAGCACATGCCCTATTTAAATAAAAAATGGTATTATAAAAGGAAGAAATATTACAAAAAAGTTATAAAGTAGTTTAAGTTTGACAGAAAAATCTGATCTAGCTCATAAATCTATCTCATTATGATGATAAAATCCAATTTATTTTGTAGTTTTGTTCTATTTCATTGTTTCAATCGGAGTTTTTGCGATGAATCGACCTACAGAAATTGGCAAGCATTGCTGCTAACTTTCCCATTGTACAGTCTTTTAATGTATAATATATCCTCGTGAAACCTTTCACCCTGCTCATCAGTTGGGGAAGTGGAAAGGGGGGGGGGGGAAGGTAGAAACGCTTTATCTCCATTTCCGACAAAACTAAAAGTACTAGGGAAAAAATTTAAATAGCAAAGTTGTAGATATTAAGTAGATCTACACTTTTTGTGCTAAAACTTTTTTCACATAATATCAAAATTTATGTGAAAATTTCCAATAACCAAGTATTTAGTTTTTTATTTTTATCTTTTACAAAAAAAAAAAAATGTTTTCTTGAAATTTACCATTTAATGCCCCAAACAAACTGTATTTTTTTTAAATATTAATTTTTCCACCTTATAATGACTTAATATCGAAAAAGCACCCTGATTTTCAATCGAAAATTCTCACATCAAAACATCTGATTTTTTAAAAAAGTCTGGACACTTTTTGTTCTTTGAAACCTCTACTTTCTGATGGTGCAAAAAATAAATACATTACAATGTTGAATGTTCACAGAAAATGCAATAATGAAATTGTAAATTTTAATGAATTACTCAAAATGGTACGAAATAATTGTACATAAGACAATTTTGAACAATTTATTAAAATTTACACTTTAATTATTGCATTTTCTGAGAATATTTAACATTATAATGAATATATTTTTTGCACCATCAGAAAGTAGAGGTTTCAACGAACAAAAAACTCACCGACTTTAAAAAAAAACTTTTCGAAAATTTTCTATTGAAAATTAGGGTGCTTCTTCGCAATTAAGTCATTATAAAGTGAAAAAATTTATATTTTAAATAAAAAAAATACAGTGTGTTTGGGGCATTAAAAGGTAAATTTTAACAAAATTTCATGAAAACAATTATTTTTTTTGTAAAAGATAAAAATAAAAAACTAAAAACTTGGTTATTGGAATTTTTCATATAAATTTTGAAGTAATGGGAAAAAGGTGTTAGTACAAAAGTTGTAGATCTACTTATTATCTACAACTTTGCTATTTAAATTTTTTCCATAGGACTTGTAGTTTTGTCGGAAATCGAGATAAACCATTTCTACCCTTAAAATCCCCCCCCCCCTTCCACATGCCCACCTCAGATCGACCGTAAATTATTTTTCCTTTAATTTTTGTTATATTCTCTTTCTTTTCCAATAATTTTAATATCCTACTATAATTTTTTTCACTTTTCACCATTTGCAAAGTACTAAAAGCACTGGTACAAGCTCTTTTTCTTCTATTTTTAACTTCGAATTATAAGCTTCATCCGTCCTTAGCTCCCGTATTTGCGGACCTACAAAATTTTTACTTTTATTTTTTTCCCTTTATCACCACGACCAATGAAGTCTATTTTGATGTGATCCTCTGTATTAACTAGGGGACCATCAGGCTTTTAAAGAAAGCCAGCACCTGTCTAGGGGCTGCCATTGCTATTTCGCCAGCCGTCATGTCCGTCTTTCCGAGATACTGCCGTCTTCTTTGGAAAGCTGCCTCACATGAGCGCAAAATGTGCTCCGCCGTTTCTGCCACTTTCCAACAGAGACGGTATATGTTGGTGTTGGCTTTACCAATCTTGTGAAGATGGTAATTTAGTGTACAGTGGCTCGTATAGAGGCTTGTTAGGAACCTTACGTCCTTTTTGTCGAGTGACAATATATCATTGGTTCTCTTCTTAGAGTAATTTTTGAATTTCTTAGCTTGGAGTATTCCTCCAGTACGAAGCCTTGGTTTTGGTCTCCCAAATTAGGAAAAGCGTTTTTGACTTTGCTTTTTTTGATTCCACAATACGATTCAGGTTCTATGAGGTCTGCTGCAACGCCATTTTTGGCTAGTTGATCGGCCTTTTCATTGCCCTCTATACCCTTATACGCTGGAGACCATCATAGGTAGAAATTATTACAAGTTACCAGCTCCCTGAGAGCTTGTTGACATTGCCAAATAAGCTTAGACTTAACTGTCTTAGATGACAGTGCCTTTAATGCTGCCTGACTTACAATGTTGATGTGTGCTCCATTTAAATCCCTGCCCTCCCTGGCAAGGTTTAGCCTGACACATTCATCTATTGCAAGCACTTCAGCTTGGAAAAGGGTAGTGCAAGCCCCAGGGGCTTGTTCAATTTCATTTCAGTTTCAATTTATTACAGCTTCGCGTCACTAATTTGGAGATATTTATTTTGAACATACTCAAAGCCTGCGCCATTCGTATTCACTATCCTTATAGCTTTTAATAAATATTTATGAGGAAACTAGCTGGTCCCCGCCCGCTTCGCTGAGCGTATCTAAATTATACTGATTGAATAATGGAAACTTTCATCCTATCAACAAAAAATGACAGATAGATATTTCTAGATCATTGATTCATAGAAAGTTCATGAAAATCAGATAAACTACTTTTCCAGGAAGATATTCTATATAGCTATCTAGAAGAGCTATCTTATTGGTTCTATACGTTTTTATGAATATTATAAAATACTTATACTTGTGTTCTTTAAATAGCAATACAATTTGAAAATGTTGAATGTATTATAAATTAAACTGAGTTTTTCACCAAGTTCAAATTTTTCAATAGTAATTTAACACGTTTATTTTTAAATATTATAGACATTCAAAAATTAACAACGAAAGAAGTTTCAATGTTTCAAAAATTTTCATTATTAATTTACCGATGTTATCGAATGTTAAATTAAAAATCATATTTTGCTGTAGAAATTGTAATTTTTATTTAAACTTTTTTGGAATGATTGTGTTAAAACGCTATTTCATGAACTTTAGGGATAGCTTTTTTAAAAACACGATTCCTGCAGGAAGATAAGTACAATTGTTATGCTATCTTTTGAGAATCGTGCATTATTCTAACATACGAATTAATAATCTATATTTTTCTCTGACCTTTCAACTACCCTATTGCAAAAAATCATGTCAATCTTTTGCTCTATGACAAACAAAAACATATCTATCCCACGGGAGTAGTACATTTTTCCTGGATAAAAAAGAGATCAGGCTTTCTTGAGGATAATGTGCTAGAACTCTATTTCACGTACTTTAACAAAACTTCTATTAAATACACGATTCCTGTAAGATACAATTGTCTTGTTATCCCACGGGAAGAGTACAATTATGTCGATTTTTTGCACTATGAAAACTCTCATTGCTTGTCAAGCAATGGATCACGCACCGGCGCTATCTACTTAAAATATTAGTTTGTAGTACATGCTATGTATCATCAGAGATGGCGCTGTATGTGAAAAAAGATTTTCCCGCTTTTCTGTTTAAATTTTTCCTGAATTTTCTTTGCTATAAACCTCACACAGCCCGAAACCTTTCCAACGAATGCTAAACCGTGGAAATCGGTTCGTGCGTTCTGGAGTTATAGCGTCAGGAAGGAAAACCCGACTTATTTTTATATAGTAGATAAATAAATACATAATTATAAAGCTTTTTGAGATACATTTTCAACTACAGCTGTTAAGCTTGTTCTAAAAACTATTTTGAACGGGCAGCGGGAATAGTTCTTTAGCATTAAAACCTTCATATTTATGATAACATTATTTGAAAGAGGATTTCGTTGCAGACCAGTGTTATCCGACTACAAATTAAGTCTGTGGCCAAATTTTGATATTTAAAAAGCAAATCAAGTCAAGCTTTAAATGCAAGCTATTTAATTTTAAAGTACAAAAAGCAAAAATTATAATATATTGCCCAAAACTCCAGTTTATTGGCTTGAATCTCGACATTTCATTCTTCAAACTTTTGATCATTTTCTATAAGAAATCATTCATATAAAAAGTGGGGTTTGCTGTCACAAAGAAATTTTTTCTCTAATTAAATAACTGAAGCATTAAATCACGTTGTTCATGCAAAACCGCAACAATATCTCAATTTTCTTCCTGGTAATTGTTTCCCCTAAAAACTAAATGATATAAATATCCTTGTAAAGGCTTTGATTTTTCCATTGTCTTACTAAAATGGACCAAAATTTCGAGTTGAAGAAAATCCATAACAAAGTCTTAGATAAGTATTTCACGTCTATATTTCGAACCGGATATTTACGTGTTAATGGCTTCATAATGCCAGAAAATTATCGAAAATTTGCACTTCGAGTTCGTGATTTGAACGTTTCCAACTCAGATGTTTTAATTTGTAGTTTTCCAAAAACAGGTGAAAATTTTTGAAGGTGAAAACTTTACTTTCTAATCATTGGTTGTTTAACATACACAGGTACAACATGGACACAGGAAATGGTGTGGTGCATTGCGAATGACATGGATTTTAAAGGGGCTGAACAGGAGTTGGCTGTTCGATTTCCGTTTTTAGAGTGAGTCACATTTTGGAAATGTTCAAATAACAATCATTGTCTCTTAATTTTTTCTAGTCATTCACCTTTATTTGATTATTCAACGTTGATGAGTGAAAATCCAAGTTGCACCTTTCCGGAATTTGTTTTGGATTCGGTTTCATACATTGAAAAAATGAAAAGTCCACGTTTCATCAAAACGCATCTACCGTGGGAGTTGCTTCCTCATCAAGTGCAAACAGGAGCAACAAAAGCAAAGGTCTAAAAATCTTATTTCTAAAATACCTATACCAATAAGTGTTAATATTTTTTTTAAAAGATTATCTATGTGACTCGAAATCCTAAGGACACCTGCGTTTCCTACTTTCATCACTGCCAACTTCTAGAATGTTTTACGGGAAATTTCGACGATTTCGTTACGCTTTTCACTGAAAACTTAGTCTGCTTCGCTCCATACTGGCGCCACATTCAGACCTATTGGTCCCATCGAAACGACCCCAACGTCCTTTTCATCCGCTACGAAGACATGAAAAAAGATCTGCGCCAAATCATCCGCCAAGTCGCGGCATTCTTAAACAAAACATTATCCGAGGAGCAAATCGCTGCTTTGGAGCAACATCTCAGCTTCGACTCGATGAAAAACAACCGGGCTGTCAATTACGAGGCCGCGGTTGAAATCAATAAAAAGTACAACTTGACTGATCGAGATGGACAATTTATGCGGGCAGGCCAAGTGGGAAACTATAAAACCCTAATGACACCAGAAATTGTTAAAAAAATCAATCGCTGGAGCGAGAAACATGTGGATGAAAAGTATCGAAACGATTTTAAAGATTATCTTTTATAAAGTTTCTATCTTCTTTCTCCCAGGCTTTTCCCTATTCGGGGTCGCCGTTCCGTATCTTTCCCCACCATCCTCCTGTATCAGTCTCTTTTCTCTCATATCTTCTGAGATACAGTTTTTCCATCTCTTCCTCGGTCTTCCTACTGATCTTCTTCCTTCCACTTGAATTCTGTCCACTCGCTTCCCAACATAGTCCTCTCCTCTTCTCGTCACATGTCCAAACCACTGCAGCCTTCTTTCCTGTATTTTCTTTGAGCACTCTACCACTCCAACTGTCTCTCTTATCCTTTCATTCCTGATCCTATCCTTTCTCGTCTTCCCCAGCATCCACCTAAGTATTCTCATCTCTGCGACATCCAACTTCTTCTCGAGGGTTCTCTTGATTGCCCAAGTCCCACTACTATAGATGAGCGCTGGCCTCACCACCGTCTTGTATAATCGGCCCCTGGCCTTACTGGCTATTCTTACATCACACAGCACTCCTGATATTCTTTTCCAGCTCCTCCACCCAATCTGAATTTCCCTGCCGAGGTCGCCATCTGTTCCATCCATCTGTTATGAACGACCCCAGATATTTAAAAGATTCCAATTTTTTTCCCTGTAACTCTATTTATCCCCGTTGTTGCCACTTCCTCCAAATCACAGAGTATATTCAGTAGTGTATTCAATTTTCGTCCTGCTGATCCCGAGCCCATCATCTTCTATAGCCTCCCTCCCCTTTTCTAGTTGATCCTCAACTTTCTCTCTCTCTTCTTTTTATCGAGTTTCTATGAATAGTTTTGTACTTTAGACTAGCCGTACAAGGCGGGTTAATCCGGGTTTAATAAAAATCCTGGTTTTATTTGATTGTATATTTGATAGATATTAATATTAATAGTAAATGAAAGATTTTTTTTTCAAATTTCATAACTTAAAAATGTTTGGAAAAATTATGACAAATAAACGAACATTCACAAATATTGCCTAATTAATACCGAATTTGTTCAGTCGATCTTCAAGACTTGTTGGATCGATCCATGGTCGAAACCTGTATCAATCAAGACAGGTTCGAACCTGGATCGATCCACAAGCCAACTGGAAATATTTGGGAACTAAGATGGCGTTTACATCCGGCCATGAGGCGATTCATCTCATTTTTCGATTAGTCTACAGTCGATACAGCTTACGTTCGATATTCTTACATTATCTCCACTTTATTCTATGTGTTTTTGAGTTTTTTCAATTTTTTTTCGAAAACGACTTCGACGATTTTCTTTGAATTTTCTACAGTTCTTAGACTTATTGATGCTGACAACTATTATTTGAAACTTTTTCCTGGGAAAATTCAAATAAGGACTAAGGTTCTAGGGTTAAGAATGAATGGTATTCCATATGTTAAGATCTGAGGTATCTTTAACAAAATTTCATTAAAATTCGTTCCGTTCAGTAATTGTCAATTATTTAAAAATTAGTATATTTACGTTTATTTCTAATTAATATCTTTGACAATAAACAATAAAGAAATTCAAAAATATTTTTACAAATTTCATTGTTAATTTTATCGGGTGTTAAATTGAAATTCATATTTATTTTCCTGTGAAAATTGTCAATTTTTAAATTTAAACTTTGCAGAGATTTCTTTCGTTACTATGTAAAATTAGTTAGGCCTTCTTGAGGAAAATGCGTTAAAATACTAATTAACGAACTTTAACGTAATTTCTTTTAAATACACGGTTCTTGTAGGATTCAATGTTATGCTATCCTATAGGAATCGTCAATTATTCCGGCATAAGAAGCAATCTTTCTCATTCTCTGTCCAGCTAATAACTACCACATGGAAACGGATTATATATTGTATCAAAATTTGAACTCAATTGGTGTAGAATTATTCGAGTTTTGTCCTAGAAATGAACCAACATAATATTTTTACACATATAAAAAGAAGATATCAATAAAACAGCCACTACGTACGCCGTACAAAATAGCTAGCCGTTCTGTTGACACTTTTTAAATTTATGATATCTTTTAAGATATTTATTTTGATGATGTATTTTATAGGGCAATTATGATCTACATAAAATGGACAACGTATCAAATGCATTTAATTGGGTAAGGAATAATACTGTATTGTTTAAAATAGCTTGATAAATAACCAATAATTTTTTTGTAATATATGTAAAAGATAAAAATGGTTCCTGTGGGTTATCCTTAATAGATAGATATATACCGCCGGGGACTTTTCTATCAACCTTTTTAAGATACACAATTTCGTTGCATATAAGTTTGATCTATCTCGTAAGGTTTAGCCAGCGTTTGCAATGCAAGTGCATAAAAATTTATTTGCTCTGACATCACATTAGAAATCTTTGGATTTCCCAACTTTTCTCTACTATAATATGTATGTTTTATACTTACAAAACTTCTTCTTGAATCACTCTATCAATTGCTGAAAACTGAATTTAAATCTGATTTATAGTTTTAAAGATCTAACGAGCGACTTTGTTTGATACTATGTAAAGATATCTAAACAGGTTTTTGTAAGAACATTTGTCACAATCCAAACTTGTTGTAAATTTTAAACAACTTTGGAAATATCCAAAAAAATTTCTAAACGCACAGGAAATGAGGTAAAAAAAAACTTGGCTAGCTTTGAGATTAAATATCTAAAATATCTGAACACACGCACATGAGATTTTATAAAACTTTTACAGCAACCTCACCAATATGAAAAGAACGATAAAGGAAGTTTTGATATCTCAAATTTCAACGACAAAATTAACGACATTTAAATGGAGTCACAACCTGGAATATTTTTATAAAATTTTATATTTTCTATCAAGAAATGTGTGAAGAATTTTTAACATTGAAGCATTACATTTGAATTATTGCAGTTAGATAAGAAATAAGCTATTTATCTCGTGAGTGCATCGCAAATGCTTTGAATTCTTTTTTGAAAAATTTAACTTTTAAGCTATATGAATGTCCTTCACTTAAAACTATTGAAATAAATCATATGATAAATTAATCATTTTTATTCGATGGTTACTTTTATTGAGATAATGAAGCTTAATAGGAATTTTTATGTTTCTAAAACAAAATTCAAACAATTATAGTTTCTGTAAGATAAGAAATAGGGGTGAAGAATGTATAAAACACTTAAACTTGGTGAAATTATTTTATTATCTGAAACATGGCGCGAGTACATTCTGAAAAAATTGACTTGAACTCGGAAGATCCGGCCGAAGTTTTGCTAAATCGCCACTTTTTGGGAATACTACAAAATGGTTATCGTCGTTATGGCCCTAATCGTGTATGCATGCCGACTTGTTTCGATCGAGTCGTCGATCAAATCTTGGATTTGGAAGTGAAGGACTCGGATATTTTCACAATTTCCTTCCCTAAATCTGGTATGTGTTGCACTTAACCTTTTATAAATAGTTTTCCTAAGTACGTCTTTCCCCATTTCTCAGTGATCATTCTCAATCTGGGTATTACTAAAATAAATCTGAAGGTTTTAAAATAAGTATAATCATATGGAAAAAAGGGAATATAATGGCGCGGTCACACGAGTCAACTTTAGTTGACCGATTTTAGTTGATCGACAAAAGTTGAATGAAAAACTTAGTGTGAACCTCTGTTTCAATTAAGTTGATCGATCGCCAATTGAGAGGTCTTATTAATAACATTTTTTTGAAGCTTTTTTAATTGTTAATAGCACAAGTTTGTAGGTGTAAATTGTTGATTGACTTCTGCTCTAAATAGGTTCAACATGGACCCGTGAAATGGTTTGGTGTATTGCAAATGATCTGGATTTTAAAGGAGCAGAAACATTAATAGGCTTGCGATTCCCTTTTTTAGAGTAAGTCAAAGGTGAATATTCACCTGATAAATGATTAGTGTCCTTTTTTAGCCATTCAGCTCTATTCGACTTTACTACATTTACCAGAGAAAATCCAACGGCTCATATTTCTGATCGCTTTTTAAATTCGATTTCCTACGTTGAAAAAACGAAAAGTCCACGTTTCATCAAAACGCATTTGCCTTGGGAACTGCTTCCTCGTCAAATTCAAACAGGAGCGAAAAAACCCAAGGTCATTTATATGAAAAAAATTTATTTGGTCTTTCATATTCAGTTGGTATACTTTTAGATTGTTTATGTAATGCGAAATCCTAAGGATCTGTGCGTTTCATATTTTCATCAATGTCGAAATTTTATGGGATATACCGGTAATTTCGATGAATTCGTAACTCTCTTCACTGAAAACTTGGCCTATTATGCTCCATACTGGTGTCACTTGCAGACTTTCTGGGCCCACCGTAATGACCTGGACATCCTTTTCATCCGTTTCGAGGACATGATAAAAGACCTACGTCAAGTGATCCGGAAAGTCGCCACTTTTCTTAACAAAACGCTCACTGAAGAGCAAATCTCGGCATTGGAACAACATCTCAGCTTTGAGACGATGAAAAACAATCCAGCTGTTAACCAAGCGATGGTAAAGGAGAAAGCCAAAGAGTATAATTTACTTTATCGTGGCGACAATTATCAGTTTATAAGAGAGGGTCAGGTTGGCAACTATAAATCGTTAATGACGCCGGAACATGTTGAGAAGATCAATCGCTGGAGTGAAGCAAATGTGGATGAAAAGTTTCGAGACGTTTTTAAAGATTATTTGATTTAAATTGTTATGATAGAAATAGTTCTTAGAAAATTATATGATTTAAATAGTTATCCTCCCGAGTGTATCAAGCGTAATTTCCGTTTTTCAAACAACTTGTTTCCATTAATTAAAAGTTTAAAAGGTAATTTACATCGACATAGTTTTTTGGCAAAATTATAAATTTTTTTTATTCGAACATATCGATTAAATGGTTAGAAGTTTAAATTTTTAGAACATTGTCCTCAAAACGTTCCTGTACGAAATAATGTGGTTGTTTGAGGAGTCTTTAACTTTGCTACTGCGGAATTCTTGTGTTCTTTGGCTTGTATACATTGGTCCTTCAGCTGATCAATCCTTGATTACAATTGTATCAACTTACTCATTGTTTCTGATGCTTGACGACGCTGAAGACGACAAGTTTTTCAAAGTGTACGAGGCTGATAATTCTAGGTTCTATTAGATGAAGAAGAAATGCTTTTTTGTTGTATAAAGTACACTGGGAAACTAATGGAAGAATTGAAAAAAAAAAAACACGAAATTATACTTATCTTACCAATGAGTATAAAATCGTTGATATTATTCAGGAATCGGTAAAAATATTCACAGCAATCGAGCACTGAACTTTCTAATTGTTCTTCCTGAATTTGATTGAAGACTTCTATTTGACCTTTATTTGTTTTTTATCTATACCAATAATAAGATTGAAGATTTCTGCTTTTTGAAAAGTTATATAGTAAAAACGTTACGTCTTACCTGCGCGAGCGAACAAAAACGGAATTATTTTTCTCAGCCGAGATTTTTATCTAATCTAAAAAATGTAAGGTGTTTTATTAATAACTTTTCATTACCTACATTTTCATATAATTTATACAAAAGAATTAATGCCATTAATTTTCCCCAAAATAACTTGTTTGTCCATGGTAAATTTGAAAATGGCTGGTCCGATTTGAACGAAATTTTCACATACAGGTAGTAAACATTACAAAAAGTGCTATAAAATACTTTTCATACGAAAAGTTTTGATTTTCTGAGCAAAAAAATAAAAAATATAAAAATTGCAACGAAAAACATAGGGGAACCTGTTGTACCTTGGACAGAGTTGTACCTAGAACAATCATATTTTTTTCAAAAAGGCCACGTTTTTTAGAACCGTTGTCTATGGTATTTGAAACGGTATTTGTCAACATAAACGTGTAGTTAGTTACGATTCGCCGGCGTCGTATGAGCACAGCTAAAAAAGGTAATGTATTTTTTTACACTCAAAAAGTACGTTTTTTAGCCTTTACTTCATGCCAATTTATTGAAAGTGAAAACCCAAGAAAAGCCAATTTATTGAAAATATCTAGCTATTAGGCAGCATGAGTGTCGGATCCTAATCTTAATCGCAAGTCGGTTTATAAATCATGTTAAGTGAAGTTGTCGCGATGTTGTACCTTAGCCACCCAACTTACGATGTACCTCGGTCATTGGCCAAGGTACAACAATTTGGTCGGCAATAAGTCATTAATTATTTACATACGTTTTTATGAGTATAGTTGCATTAAATTAAAAAAACCTACTTATCACATTGTTGTAGGTAAAATGCCGCGAAGCAAGGAAAACATTAAAAGACCTGTGCTCGACACAAAAATAGTTGAAAATGCAGTACATTTAATAAAAGCGAAGAAATTTACACTTCATGGTGCTTCCGTGCATTTTCGTATTTCCCGATCTACCTTAAGACGGCACTACCGCCACATGATGAAAGAAGGTACCTCAGTGCAAGATTTGCGTGAAAATCTTGCAGTCAAAAAAGTATTCAATCAAGAGCAAGAAAAAATGCTAGTGGACTACATCAAGGATGCAGCAAATCTTCAGTTTGGTTTAACTTTGAAAGACGTCAAAGTACTGGCGTACCAGTTCGCAAAGGTTAACCAAATTAAATACCCCTCTCCATGGGACTCTAATCAAATGGCAGGAGAGTACTGGCTGCGTTTATTTAGGAAACGTTATAAAGAAGAGCTCTCCCTTCGTAAACCAGAAACCACAAGCTTGGCGCGTTCGTCGGCATTTAATAAACATACTGTTCAACTGACGTACAATAATTACAAAAAAGCTCTGTCACAATGCCCGTCAGATTTGCAAGCATTAATATCTGGAACATGGATGAGACAGGATTGTCTACAGTGCACGTCCCTCCAAAAGTTCTGGCACCAACTGGAGTTAAGCAAGTAGGATCCGTGACAAGTGCTGAAAGGGGAAACACTGTTACAATGATAGCTGTTTGTAATGCTGATGGAGGATTTATTCCACCAATGCTTATTTTCCCAAGAGTCAATTTTAAAGACTTTATGATTCATGGAGCACCAGAGGGCACTTTTGGTGCTGCCAATCCATCAGGATGGTCTAACGAAGCTACTTTCGTGATGTTCATGAACCATTTCATAAAATTTGCAAGACCTTCTAAGGAGCGGCCTGTTATTGTTCTCATGGACAATCACTAAAGTCATATTTCTGTTCCAGCAATTCGCCTGGCAAAAGAAAATGTTGAGCCAAATTCTTCAAAACTTATCACCTCTGAAATAATTCGTCCACATCCAAAAGCCGCACCTCGAAAACGAACACAGAAAAGCAGACCAAAAGGCAAATCTAGAATACTAACGGACACACCAGAGAAAAACACGATTGAGGCTTTAAAAAAAGTTAGCGTTAAAGATGAACGTAAGTTAAAGAAAGGCAAGAATAAGAAAAACAAGAAAAAGATAGAGTGAAACGAAAAATCCTGATTGAGTCTGACTCTGAGGAATCCAACTACTCCGTCCACGATACTGATGACTCTTGTGGTGAAAATGAAAACAGTGATAGTCCGGTTGAAGAAGATAACATCAATTATGAGAAAGGAGACTTTGTGATATTTATATACGAAGAAGAATATTTTGTAGGTAAAATAGAATATCTTTGTGATGAGGGAGTTTTGATAAATCAATGAAAAAATCTTTGAAAAACTAGAAATGGCCTGATAAGGATGATTTGAATTTGTATCCATACCAAGATATTAAGAAAAAGATTAACCCACCAAAGAGAGTCAACACAAAAAGAGAAGTTTATCGTATTCCAGAAATTGATATGTACTGGAATTTTTGTTAAATACCTACTATTTAATTATATATAAGTAATAATTGATCTCAAAATAGTAATTGAAAGTCTGAGTCTGACATATTTTTTGTAGGTACTTTCTTAAGTTTCTTAAAGTTTATTTTTGTTATAACTTCTTAAATTTTTTAATGATTTATTTTTGTTTAATCCAGCGATAAGAAAACGATAAGAAAATTAAAAAAAAATAGTTAGGTTGCAAGTTAAAATTATGTGATTTGATGCCAAAATATTGTTAACAACAATAAGCATAAAATAGATGAGTGAGGTTTTTAAAAAAGCAATACTTTTACTTAAATATTGTTGTTAATAACTGTAAATATTGTTGATTGCAAATGTTAATATGATTAACTAATTATTACTAATATTATTTCAACAGAAAATAAATAAATTATAGCTAATAAAAGTGTTTATCACAATTTGAATCTGCTCTGTCCAAGGTACAACGAACACGGTCCAAGGTACATCTGGATTGTTGTACCTAGGACAGTTTTCCCTTTTTTTTTTCAAGCGGCTAGTGGTCCCAGATTTTTGAAAATATACAGTTTTTTTAATGAATTATATAGTTAATTAAATGATCTTTGCATACATGCACAATGGTCAGGTGTAGCTAATACCATTATTTTTTAAAAAATCAAAATAAAAAAAAACTGGCCTAGGTACAACAGGTTCCCCTACATCACCAAACTTGAAAAAGCTCAGCGAAGCGGACGGGGATCAGCTAGTTGTTTATTATATAACTTGATTAATTTGTCTAAATGCAATTTTAGCTCGAATATTTGCCCAAAGTAAGTCACCTGCAACACCATGTCTTTTACGTTGAAGATATTCAGTTTTATCCGTAATTTCAAAGTATCTAAAACTGTTTTAACCGTTTTAATAATGTATAAGAAGGTGGTAAAGACGTTAGCTTTCCGGAATTATGTTATTACACGGAAAATGGTGACCGTTCATTCATAAAAAGTTGACTTGAACTCGGAAGACCCAGCCGAAGTTTTACAAAATCTTCATTTTTTGAGAATGTTACGAAACGGTTATGGTCGTTATAGCCCTAATCGTGTGTGCATGCCGACTTGTTACGATCGAGCCGTCGATCAAATCTTGGATTCGGAAGTGAAGTACTCGGATATTTTCACAATTTCCTTCCCTAAATCTGGTATGTGTTGCAGATAACCTTCTTTTAATAATTGTACTAAGTACGTCTTTCCTCATTTCTTGGTGTCTGGATCATTCTCAATCTGGATATCACTCCAGCAAATCTGAAGCTTCTAAAACCGGTACTAGTACGGTAACAAAGAGATCTTTTAGAGTTCTTAATGATAACATTTTTATAGATCAGCATTTAAATAGAAATTTCTAATTTAACATTAACATAGAGGTATCAGAAATTAATAAATTTTGATATTTTTATTAATATAAAAAACCAATGGCTCTTTTAATAACTAATTATTTAATCATTTTTAGTAACATTCAACTATACGTAACAAGTCTATGTAAGAGTTTTATGACATGTTACGATATTTTACTATTACAGAACAGTGGTTGAACTTTTTTTCTATGGGATGATCAAGTTTTCTTTTGGAATCTTTCTTACAATTTCTATTATCAGCGCAGAAATTTAACGGTAAACGGTTTAGAAAGTTATCATTTTGATTCCCTAGAGACATCTATATAAAAGCTATCTTTTAGATATATTTAAAACAACTTCAACACACAAATGTTGAATTGAACACATTATTCTGGGGTGCAAATTGTATAATTTTTTTTAAGGTAAAATTACGACATCTCCCTGTCATTTATACCAGAAACAAAAAGTCTTTTGCGGAATAAAACTTAAACCTATTACATTTAATTGTACCTAACCAGTACAAGTTTGCAGGTGAAAACTGTTGATTAAGTTCTGCAATTAACAGGCTCAACATGGACCCAGGAAATGTTATGATGCATTGTAAGTGACTTTGATTTTAAAGGAGCAAAAACACCAATAGCTTTGTGAGTTTCTTTTAACCGATTTCGAAAATGGAGGAAGTTCTCAAATCGACTGTATTTTTTTAAAATGTTTATTACCTCAGAACTTTCGACTGGGTGAACCGATTTTGATGATTCTTTTTAAAGTTATACTTCTTTAGGCGCGTTATGAAAAAATTATGAGAGTGAAAATTTAAGATGCGCGCGCATTTTCAGTCAAAAATTAACAAAATGAATTTAGTCGCAAAACCATTGGGTTTCCTGGCGCGCGTAATTTGAATTTTTGTTGTATTTATTTTCTAATTTATTTATTTTTATATTTAAATTAAAAATAATTATATATACAAATGACACATATTATCAATAAATAAGTTATTATTTTTCTCGAATTTTGTAGTAGCTGTTATACTATTTGAAATTTAATGATGAAAATGACGTCTGCATTCCATGCATATTCTTAGTTATCACGAAATCTGGGATTCTGAAATGATTCAACCATCTTAGATTAATAATTTAGTAACACAAGATATGAATAAGATTAAGATATTTACTTTGAAAAGTAGCTACTTACCTTATTTCGCAATTTCTATGAAGCTTCGTTTTCATGACATGCATGAATTGTTAACCAGAAAAATGATCCTGACAAATTTTATAAACGTCTTGCAGCTTTCTTTGGATATAATTTATTGATACAAATTAAAATATTATTCTCTTAATTTTATTTTTAATAATTATATCTTTAAATATATATATTATTATTATTAAATATTAAATTACAGTTTTTTAAAATTGATTATTTGAATAAAATTAATAAAAACTAATTTTTAATGATACCAAAAAAGTATAACTTCTCACGCGCGTATATAAGTACACGCAACCACTTTTTTATTTGAAAGCTGGTACTTCCTGTGTGGTCCCATTTTAATTTGAAGGAAACCGTTCACTTCGAAAGGGTTAAAAACAAAGGGATGAAATATTAACTTCTTATTGGATAGCTCGATTTTGATAGATTTTTTTTGTAGAACATAATTTTAAATTAATCTCAAATCCATTTTTTATAAAAAAAAAAAAACTCCACTCATAAGGCGTTAAAAATTGGGGATGAAATTATTTAAATTAAGTGAATTAGTACGGTAGTAATTAGTAGGTGAATATTATTCGGATAAACATATCTAACAACGGGAGGGCACGACATGGGAAACGGACTTTGGAATGAGACTTTGTGTAATCGTAGTACCCCTTTAGGATATTCACCCCCTCAAGTATTTTATCCGAATGGCCAGCCAACATGAAGTAGTGGTCTAGTTGTCTAATTCCTCTCTACTGTTACAATGTTCCAAAACTCATTTGTAATTTTTTATTTATTTTAATAATTGATCCTTTAAGCAATTAAACTAATTTATTCATAGAGAAAATGTATTTATTACATCAAATAATAATTCAAATACAAAACTTATTTTACAATGTAATCAATTACCTACTACAAGTAAAAGATTAAATAACGAATGCTTTATAAAAATTTGCTTAAGAATATTTATATTAATTGAAGAATTCCTATGTTTCTTCATTATTTTATCAGGAAAACTATTGCCCCAAGTTTTTGTTTGCTTTCAAGAATCAACAGGGAAATTTGGCCCAAGAGTCCAAAAACTGGTCGATGAATATTTACAAACATATAAAAATGTGCAAATAACTAGTTCTAAATCTGGTAAACTGACAACTTCTATATATATATATATATTGATATATCTTAAGGGTTGTTTGCAGCCATATGTGGGAAAACGGAAATTTTTGTTAATCATAGATTCATGGGGAGCTCAAACTAAACCTGAAATTTTTATATGTTTGTAAATATTCATCGACCAGTTTTTGGACTCTTGGGCCAAATTTCCCTGTTGATTCTTGGAGACAAACAAAAATTTGGGGCAATAGTTTTCCTATTAATTGTAAGTTTTGGGGTAGTTACCTACGTTACTCCAAATCAAATAACGGATTAAAATTGTGCGTCAATACGTTTTTCATGAAGAGGCATTGCAACAGAGGAGAATTTTCAAAAACAGTCTGGATCCTAATGTCTATAGGGCTTGACCTTTTAAAGATTATTCTGATAGGTGTTATCAGAAAAATCTTTGTGATATAATCGGTGTGATTTAGAAATTCCTCCAACATACCACATGTTATTTCCAAATGATTCCTATAAGAAAATTTGTCACCATCCAATCTTCTTGTAAATTTTATAATCCTCGACTATTAAAATAACCGAAAATATTCCTTACAGCTAAGGAAACGAGAGACTACCAAAATTGCAACACGTCAACAAAAGATTAGGGTAATTTTAATATTTCAAAATTGAACGACGAAATTGGCGAAACTGAAAATGAAACAAGAACTGGAATATTTGTCTGATAAGACTCTAAATAATTTCCATTTTAAAATGCAGTGTTCTTATATAAAATGTGAAGAATTTTCAACATTGAAATATAAAGTTTGAATAACTGCAGTTAATTAAAAAATATGCTATATATATGTATTTCGTAATTGCATCACAAATGCTTTCAATTCTTCTTTAAAAAAACTATTTTAAGGCTAATAAATGCCACCCACGTCAAAATTCTTTCCACTAAAATTAAATAATCTAAGAAATTAACTATTGTAATTTCCAAAATGACCTTTTTTCAGAAAATGAAACGAATAAGGAATTTTTTGTTTAAAATATTATAACTATTTAGATAAGAAATACGGGTAACGAAGCTATAAACACCTCAGGCTAGCAAAATTATTTGTCATTACCAGAAACATGGCATCAGTTCAATCAGAAAAAATTGACTTAAACTCGGAAGATCCAGCCGAAGCTTTATTAAACCGTTGTTGTTTGGGACTGTTACGACGAGGCTATGTTCGCTATGGTCCTAATCGTGTGTGCATGCCGACTTGTTTCGATCGAGCCGTCGATCGAATCTTGGATTTGGAAGTGAAGGACTCGGATATTTTCACAATTTCCTTCTCAAAATCTGGTATTTGTGACAAATAACCTTCAATATCTATCTATCTTCTATATAAATAAAATGATAGCTGTTTTTCAATGTTTGCTTTTAACGCATAATCTACTGGATAGAATTCGATCAATTTTCTCTTTGTTTTATCTCTTATATACTTGGTCCTTATCTAAAAAAAAGAATTATCACGATATCTTCATTAAAAACAAAGTAATTAAAGTTTTAAAAATTGTGATTTTTACAAGCAGACCGCGTATGCTTTCGTTGTTCTTTCGTTGCTTTGATAGAGTGGGGCAAACTATATTATGCGTATGGATTAGAGTGTACTAAAGAGGGAATGTGCCTCCTTCCACTGCCTAATGTTTATTTCATATTTGAGCGTACGCGGTACGACTTTATGCAGCTAAGTGTGATATTAGAATAAATTAAATATTTTTTGAATTCTATTTTTTTTTCTGTTTTTAAAATTTTTTTGTACCTTTTTTTTTAAATTTCTTTTAGTATTTTTATATTTTACTGTAAATACAAATCAAAATACTTACATTTTTAAGTTACAATCGTTACAATAATCAAATTACATTTCAACACTCCCTTTTATTATAGCATATATTTTTTAACCAGAAAAAGTTAGGTTAGCGAGAAACATTTTATTTTTAAATTAAACTATTAGCCAAAAAGTGCTCCTTTAGAATCCGCCATTTTTCTCTTAAGGTATAGTTATTAATTGATTAATAATTAATTTTTAAAAATTTGCAAACTAACAATTAAAATTGCTGTAAAATACAAAACTCACTTTTATTAAATTTTTTGTTTAAATTGCTCCTTAAATGCTCTTTCCGGATCCGCAATTGCTCGAGGTGTATAGTTAATAGTTAATTAATGGTTAAATTTTTAAAAAAATTTTCAAATTCAAGAACTAAAATCGCTATAAAATCTAAAATAATTTTTAATTGGAGTTTTCTGGTCTTTTCATTACGCAAATAATTTATCAAATTTATATAATATTTTCAATAGTTAATTATTTTTAACTATTTATAAATAAGACGTTAAGACGTCATCAACTGCCGTTGGATCTTATAATCATGAATAGTTTAAAAATTGAATTACTAACTAACTATACATCTGGAGCAATTGCAGATCCGGAAAGAGTATTTAAGGAACAATTTTTTGGATTATAGCAATTTTATTTTTTAAGTTACAAATTTTTGAAAAATTAATATTTACTTAACTAATAACTATACACTTGGAGCAATAGCGGATTCTGAAGGAGCAATTTTTTGGCATATAGTTAAAAATGTTTAACGCTAAGTTCTTTCCGGTTATTTTAAATATATTTTTGCTTTCAATTTTTTAAATGTTTTTCCTCTGTAAATTAAATATGTTCTTAACATAATAACCTACGCAGACGACGTCACGGGTATCAGCTAGTATATAATAGTTTTACTAAGTACCATTTCTCGGTGAGACTCAATTGGAAAAGATCTCTGGATCATTCTCAAGCTGAGTATGATTCCAATAAATCTAGGGATTTCTAAACCGGTTTCCGTACGGAAGTAAAGGAATCTAAAAGAAGTCTAAAAGATAACATTTTTCAGACCAACATTATATTAACAATTTTTTAATTAAAAATTAGCATAAAGGTATCAGAAATGTGTCTGCCGTTACTACTTTATAACATTTTTAGAACTCATCGAAAAGTTATCATAAAGTAAACTTATGCATGTTAAAAATGAGATAACATTTTGGTTAAACATTTTGTTCTCACTAGGATAATTGAATAATTTAGGTTTAGGTTTGGGAAGTTATCATTTTTAGTCACTAGAGACCTTATAAAAGGTATGAAAGCTATCTTTTAGATATCTCTAGGACAACAAAATTACATTTTTCTAACAAGAAAGTCAAAAGGATATATATTTGAAGAAAATCTTCTGGGAAATAGAGCTTAAACCTACTTTTTTTTTAAATGTTAACAGCACAAGCTTGTAGGTGAAAAGTGTTAATGAAATGTTGCACTTAACAGGTTCAACATGGACCCGGGAAATGGTGTGGTGCATTGCAAATGATCTGGATTTCAATCGAGCCGATACACCAATAGGCTTACGATTTCCTTTTTTAGAGTAAGTCAAAGGTGAATATTCACCTGATAAATGATAAGTGTCTATTTTTTTTTTCAAGCGCCACGGCTGTATTTGATTTTGAGACGTTTATGAGAGAAAATCCAAAGGCTCATGTTCCTGATGAGTTTATATATTCGTTTTCCAACGTTGAAAAAGCGAAAAGTCCACGTTTCATCAAAACGCATTTGCCTTGGGAACTAGTTCCTCGGCAAATTCAAACAGGAGCGAAAAAACCTAAGGTCATTAAATGAAAAAATCGATTTGGTCTTTCTTTATCAGATGGTATACTTTTAGATTGTCTATGTAATGCGAAACCCTAAGGATGTATGTGTCTCATATTTCCATCAATATCGAAATTTTATTGGATACAGCGGCAGTTTCGATGAATTCGTAACTCTTTTCACCGAAAACTTGGTCGTTTATGCTCCATACTGGCGCCACTTGCAGACCTACTGGTCACACCGTAATGATCTCGACATCCTTTTTATCCGTTACGAGGACATGAAAAAGGACCTACGTCAAGTGATTCGGCAAGTCGCCACTTTTTTCAACAAAACGCTCACCGAGGAACAAATCGCGACTTTGGAACAACATCTCAGCTTCGTGTCGATGAAAAACAACCCGGCTCTAAACCATGCGAGTACAATACAGAAAGTCAAAGAGTATCATAAAAAGGATCATGACGATATTCACTTCATAAGAGAAGGACAGGTTGGCAATTATAAATCGTTAATGACGCCGGAACATGTTGAGAAAATCAATCGCTGGAGTGAGGCAAATGTCGATGAAGAGTTTCGAGACGTTTTTAAAGATTATTTGATTTAAATTGTAAGGTAGAAATAGCTTATGAATTTAGTTTATATTAATTCAAATTATTAAAAGGACCTTCACATGGACTTGTTTGGTGGTTTAAAATCTAAATATTTATATTTTATTTTTTATTTGCTTAATTTTTTTACAACATATTGCATTGTCCTCAAAACTTTCCTGCATGAAATAATGTTGTTGTTTTAAGGAGTCTTCCACTTGGCTGCCGCGGAATTCTAGTGTCCTTTGACTTGTTAACACGGGTCCTACAATTGCTCATTACTAGCTTACATTTGTATCTAACTATCAACTTACTCATTGCTTCTTAGGCTTCAAGATAAAGTTCCTTAAGGAACTATGAACTGTATCTCAAAGTGTACGAAGCTGATATTCTTGGCTCTTTTAAGTGAAGAGAAAATGCTTTTATGCAGCTTATAAAATTTACAACAAGTGTGCTTTTGAAGTTGCTTTAAAAGTTTCATAACATCTTCTTTGCTGGAGTTTCAAAGAAAAAGCCTACCTATTCGCAGAGCATCTTGAAAATACCTTCCAACCACTACCTAGACAAACAACTAAAGAAGATTTCATTCAGAAGGACTCATTGATAAGCATGATGAAGTTGAAATCCAATTAGTCACCTTGAAAGAACTTAAGACTGAAATTAAGAACAACTCCAATCCCAAAAAAAGCACCAGAATACTGGACAACTGTTAAAGGGGTTGCCTGAAAAGGGGGCTGAGGAAGCTACTTCACATTATAAATTGCTGCTTCAGATTGAAATATGTCCCGAAACAATGGAAAGTCGCGGAAGTGACTATGATTCCAAAGCCTGGTAAATCCCCACATGAGGAAGCATCCTATAGTCCGATTTCCCTCCTACCTGCGATTTCAAAGCTGTTTGAGAGATTACTTCTAACGAAGTTCTAAAAACATACAAATAAAAACTAATAGGCTTAGGAGTATTTATAGACACTGAACAGGCATTTGAGAGGATGTGGCACTCAGGCTTCTTATACAAGTTGAAATCAGTACTTCCGGATTCTTATTACAGACTCCTTATGTCTTATCTGACACAACGCACATTCTGTGTCCCCCAGGGTAGCGTGTTGGGTCCCCTGCTCTATCTAGTATATGCCAGTGATCTCCCAACCAACCCTGAAAACGTAATCGCCATGTTTGCTGATGATCTTGCCATAATGAGTCGTTCAAACAGCTACTACTACTATTAATGATGTATCAGTCAACATCCAAAACCACATAGCTACACTCCATGATTGGAACCAAAAATGGCGGATCACCACAAATTTCCGTGAATCCACTAAAGTGCGTTTTACGTACCGAAGAGTCGACGGAAATATACCAACCTTGCTAGGTACTTTCATACTACCAGAGTCCGACACAACAGGCTACCTTGGTATCACCTTAGACTAACGACTAAACAATTAAGAGCCAGAATCCTGCAGTTTAGACCACTTCTAGGAAAGTATTCCCTACTTCAAATCGCGGATAAGCGGCTAATATATTTAACGATGATTCGTCCAATTTGGCAATATGCCTCCGCGCTCTGGAGTGCAGCGAGCGACTCTTAAATAAACCTAGTTTAAGTAGTCCATAACAGAGTCTTACGACTAATCACGGGAGCCTAATAGTATAAACGGAACTCCGTTATTGACAGATATTTGGATATCCCTACTATCAGAGAGGTGATTAAAAGTCATATATACGCTAATACACCTTTATGGCAGCCCACACGAATGTCACCCACAACAAAACAATCGACTCTCTACTTCCACCCGAGACAACTGAGAAGATTAAAGAGGAAGCACCACGAAGACCTGAAGTTCTAAGTCACACCACCTACCAAAAATAGCAGGACTGCTACTGAGCGGCGCCCGTAATCACCTGTTATCCACCTTTAAACCACTTACCAACTCAACAATATTGTAACGTGGATTACAAACAGTTTAAAAGAAAAAAACTTTTAGGGTTGCTGTAAAAAACTACCCCCAAAAATAAATTGAACGACGAATTTAGCGAAACTGAAAGTAAAACAAAACCTGGAATACTTTTTTGATAAGACAATAAATTATTCCCATTTTGAAATGCAGTTTTCTTATATAAAATGGGAAGAATTTTCAACATTAAAGCCTAAAGTTCGAATAACTACAGTTAATTAAGAAATATGCTGTATATCTATTAAGCATTTCTTAATTGCATCGCAAATGCTTTCAATGCTTCTTTAAAAAACTATTTTAAGGCTGATGAATGCCACCCACTTTAAAATTCTTCCCACTTGATAAAAGTAATCTAAGCAATTAATCATTTTAATTTTCAAAATGGCCCTTTTTTAAGATAATGAAACATATAAGGAAATTTTTTGTTTGTAAAACTATTTAGATAAGAAATAAAGGTAAACAAGGTTGGCAAATGTATGTTATAACCTGGAACATGGCAACAGTACATTCAGAAAAAAATGACTTAAACTGGAAAGATCCCGCCGAAGTTATACTAAACCGTCATTGTTTAGGACTGTTCTTAAGGCCAGAATCGACGCAATCTTCCCCGGTCCAATGAAGCAGTCATAAGTCCACTGATCAAACCATTTTCATGACTCTGGCACCGATCTTTATATATTTTTGTCCTTTCAGATATAACCTCCCTCACACCCACCTAGAATTCCATGTGAAGCGTCCGATTTGAGATGTACCAAGGCGTCTCAGCTATCATTAACGTTTTGGATTCTAGTCTCTGTATGCAATTGATAATTGAGGGCTTGGCACATCCCCAAAGCGCAATTGCATACAGCCATATTGGTTTTATTACCGAGCCATAAACCGTCAATTTACTCTCCAGGGAAAGACCTGAGTTTCTTCTTAGAAGCCACCACATTTGGTGGTTGGTATGTCATACGTAAGGGAAAGTGGGGTATTTGAGAACAATAGACTTTAAATTATCCTAATTAATAATATAAAATAACAATTTTAGTAAACTTTCGCTATAACATAAACTTTAAATTATCTACTTTAATAATTTGATCACAAAACTTATTTAAATTAACATTAGAATAACAAAAATATAGAATATAAAAACTAATGCCATTCCTATTTCCCCGGTAGTGTGTGGGGTAATTGAAATCAATCCACGGGGGAAATAGAAACTGCATTGGGTAATGATAATATATATAATATAAATTTTAATGACTAACTATGTTTCACACAAATCACAGACGTAATTATTACACATGTATTGACCGTTCGTACATGCGTCATGGGCCCATTTCTTACATTTGGTACACATAATCCAGTCTTCTTTAGGGGGCGATTCATATTTTTTCGTGCAGAATATGCAATAATAGTTCACGCCGTCACTTTCCACGAACACCGTTTTCAAATTTCTAACGACCGCTGTATTGTTGACTAATGGTGAGTTCGTTGTACTTCTTCGTTGTTGAATATTTTTATTTTTCTTTGCAGTTTGCCGTTTTTGTTTTTCCTCTAATTGATGTCTTATGGGAGTGCTGGATAAAATTTGAGAATGTTTTCTTTTTCTTTGTTGTGAAGTTTCTATTTTAGGATTGATCGGTACGTTGGCTATGTCAGAGAGGAGCACAGGAGTTAACGGAGCAAGAAAAGTGTGTATGGTTAAATCGGTTTGATGTTCATGATTATGGTTGTGTGATGTTGTCGGTTGATCGTCCACAGGAATTGTTTTCTCAGCTGTAGTAGTAGTAGTAGTATCACGAACGGAAGTAGTATGTGGACTGTCATGACTGTCAGCAGTGTTGAATTTATCAATAAAAGGCATATTTGCGAAGCATTCGTTAAACTTGTCCGTATCGATGGGATGAATTCCAGCCACTCTAAAACCATTGATCGCTTTGCTTATGTTGGCTGTCTTGTTGTACGCATTAGTAAACAGCTCGGCCACTTTGTATTGGGTGATCCGTTTGCCAGGATTGTTAACCATGTAGAGCTCACACTGTCGATTGTATGCACATTTCAGTGCACTGAAAAAAGTTAAGTCCAGCGGTTGCATTTTATGTGATACATGAGGCGGTAAGGAAAGAACATGAAGGTTGTGTTCTCGAAAAAGCTCTTTTATGGTATGCCCTCAAGCTAATGTGACTTTTGTGATTATCTAGTATTATCAAGACTGGCTCGTCCTCGGTAGGTTTAACAAAATTAATGAAGTGCTGTAGGTATTCAACGAATATGGACTCATTTATCCAACCAGAATAAGAAAGCGTGCCAATCATATCGTTATTAACGCCATTCAGCAACAGGTCACACATACGCCTTCTTTTGAAGATAAACATTGGAGGTACATATATACCGTTTGCACTTATCGCACAAACAACGGTAGTGGTGATACCGCGCTCAGCGCTTGTCGCTTTTCCAACTTGCTTCAAACCTTTTGGCGCCAATATTTTCGAATTCCGTTGAACAGTGTTGATACCGGTTTCATCAATGTTGAATATACGGTGACTAGGAAAATTGTATTTGCGTTGGAGAGCTTCTAGTTGATCGAAAAACAGTTTAATTTCGGTGGCATTGAACGCTTGAATTCGTTTAAGTGACGTTGCTTCTGGAGTTCGTAGACTGATGGAGGGATGTCGAGACATGAATGAATAGTACCAGTCTTTACCAGCCATCTGAGATTCTTGGTTAAATTTATGGCTCAATTTGTTGGCTTCACCAAATGTAAAGGCAATCTTTCGTAGTGATCTAGGTGTTATGCCGTAAAAAACTCGCAACAATCGAGGATGTATTTTTCCAATTGATTTTTGTGACTATGATTGAAGACAGGGTGTCGTCCTTTTTTCGGTTTCTTAAATTCTTCTAGATGCACTTGTCGAAATAATGTTGATTTTGGTACTCCGTATTTTGTTGCTGCTTTGCTTAAAGAAAGTCGTCGACATCTCACATCATGTCTCGCGCGTTGGAGATTTTCAATTGTGTACCGCGGTGTTGTTTTTCTTGTGTAATTTCTGGGCATCTAAAGAGAGAATTTTTTTTTCCGTAGCTCAATCATAATTATTGGAAACAACAGCACAAAATAAAATTGATCCAAACAAATTGATCAAACAAAACAACAACAAGTCAACAAAACGAAACGTTGCATCAGAGTTTAAAATAAGAAAATTCTTCGAAAAAATTGTAAAATAATTAATTTCTTACATATTAATAAGAAACGTCCACATTTACCCCGCGAAAATCGTTTCAAATTACCCGATTTAGGCAATTCATATTAAAATGCTCGATACTTAAAATATTTTCTTCATTTAACTTAAATAGCCTCATAAAACTAATAAATGAATTGTAAATGAAAGATAATAACAAAAAAATACGCACTAAAGGTCAAGAAATAATTTTTTCAAAGATTTTTACATACGGCAAAAATTGTAACAAAAAATCAAATTTTAATTATTTACTTACCGTGACAGTATGCCAATTTAAATATTTTTTTCTGTCAGGAACGATAAAGCACACACTTGTCAATTCAAACACTAATAAAAATTTTTTCTAAATAAAGAGATAATTAAAATTAAACTGTTTTTAATTAGCCGATGTTCTCAAATACCCAACTTTCCCCTAAATACCAGATAGAGGTATGCCCCAATTACGCTTCCTTGTGAAACTCCTGATTTTATTCGTATTAACTCAGAAGCAGAGTCCTCGACGACTACTTGCAAATACCTTTCTTCTAAATACGATTTGACTAGACGGTAAATTTGATGGACAGTAAAAGTAATAATGTATTAACCGCATTTATATAAAATGGCGACACTCTTAAGGATGCTGTAAAAAAGTACCCTAAATAATAAATATGTAAGTAATTTTTAATATTTCAAAGTGGAACGATTTTAACGAAATTGAAAGGGAAACAATACCTGGAATATTTTTCTGATAAAACTCTAAATTTTTGAAATGGAGTTTTCTCAGGGTAAAGACTTTTCAATATTATAGCATAAAATTTTAATTATTGCAGTTAGATAAGGAATAAGCTTTATAGGTATATCGTAAGTGAATTGCAAATGCTTAGAATATTTTTTTTTTGAAATGATAATTAGGCTATTGAATGCCACACCCACTTCAAACTATTGCAATAAATCATACGATAAACTAATCATTTTTTCAATGATGGTTACTTTTATTCAGATCATGAAGCGTATGAGGAATTTTATGTTTTTAAAATAAAATGTAAATTATTATACTTAGCTGATAAGATACCAGGGTGAAAAAGGTATAAAACACTTTAGCTTCTCGAAATTATGTTATTATCTGGAACATGGCGAGAGTCCATTCTGCAAAAATTGACTTGAACTCGGAAGATCCAGCCGAAGTTTTACTAAACCGTCACTTTTTGGGAATATTACGAAACGGTTATGGTCGTTATGGCCCTAATCGTGTGTGTTTGCCGACTTGTTACGATCGAGTCGTCGATCGAATCTTGGATTTGGAAGTGAAGGACTCGGATATTTTCACAATTTCCTTCCCTAAATCTGGTATGTGTTGCAGATAACCTTCTATATAAATGTATAGTTTTAACTTAATACCTCTTCCCCCATTTACGGAAACAAAGAGATCTTTTAGAGGTCTTAATGATAACATTTTTACAAACCAACGTTTAAAAAAGCAATTTCTAATTTAAAATTAACATAAAAGTATCAGAATTATGTCTGCTAAACCATCTTAGAATACATTTTTAGGCTTATCACCAAATTTTCACAAAAAGTTATTAAATATTAGGTTCGTTCGCGGTACTGATGGTACTGATCCGGAACTGATAAAGAACAGAGAGAATCAATCCAAGTGATTAGATAGGATAATCGCCAAACGCATACACGCTAATGACTAATTAAGGGTTATTTTCCCGTGAACGAGTTTGAAAATGTTTGGAAGTAAGACGAGAATTAACGAGAACCCATGAAAATTGTTATATGAACTGAAGTTGAGGCCCCGTTCACACGAGTCAACTTTAGTTAACCGATTTTAGTTAATCAATCAAAAGTGGAATGAAAAACCTAGTGTGATGACTTGTTCAAACTTTTTTTGTTCCACTTAAAAGTTGATTACGGTTCTCACACGAGGTTCTTCATTCAACTATTTTTGATCAACTAAAAACGGGCTACTAAAGTTGACTCGTGTGAACGCAGCATGACAGCAAAACTGGATTTTGAATTAGTCACAACTTAGCAAACTGCGCATGAGTAAGAGAATCGAATTTTTCATCCTAACAAAAATCTGAAGGGCTTTACCCACTTGATGGCGCAGTGGTCAGAGCAACTGCTCTCTCTGCTACATGCGCCAGTGGTTCTGGGTTCGATCCCCATCGAATCCCTAGATATAACATTAAAAATTAAGATTCAAGACCTACAGAATATTTCTGTGTGTAAGAGAGTCGTGATATGACCATAGATGTTAAAGCGACTATAAACACCCAAAAAAAAAAAAAATCTGAAAATTGCTATGGATCGCTAGAACCAATTATGAATCGGTAACGAACGCATTTCGTGTGAACCGCGAATATCGGACCGTAACTCGGCTCATAAACTTGCATGCCCTTGGCGATAATCCTAAATCGGTCTTGAACTGATTCGTTACCAATTCATTATCACATCCGCGAACGAACCTAATGTAACTTACATTATAGGCTTCTTTTTATTTTGAATAGTTTTGTTTGTTCTTGACAAACTTGAAAACGGCTGTTCCGATTTGGACGAAATTTTCCCATACAGGTAGTAAACATTACAAAAAGTGTCATTAAATATTTTTTATTCCGAAAAAAATTTGATTTTCTGAGCAAAAAAATAAAAACTATAAAAATTATAAAAACTGTGCAACAAAAAATCTCAGCGAAGCGGGCGGGGTTAGCTAGTTTATGAATATAAAAAACTAAAAGCTTTTTTAACAAAATATTTTAAATCATTTTTAGTAATATTCTACTAAACGTAACATTCCTGTAACAGTTATATGACATGTTACAGTATCTTACTATATTACAGAACAGCTACATAAGTGGTTGAACATTTTTTTTCACAATGGAATGCTTGGGAAAGCTTTTTTTGGAATCTTTTTTACAATTTCTATCAACAGCTAAGAAATTGAACTGTGAACAGTTTAGAAAGTTATCCTTTTGATTCCCTTGAGGCATCTATAAAAGGTAAGGTAGCAATTGATTTAGTTCTGCACTTAACAGGCTCAACATGGACCATGGAAATGGTTTGGTGCATTGCAAATGATCTGGATTTCAAAGGAGCAGAAACACTATTAGATTTGCGAGGACCTTTTTTAGAGTAAGTCAAAGGTGAATATTAACCGGATATGTGATGAGTGTCCTTTTTTTAGCCATTCGGCTCTATTCGACTTTACCACGCTTATGAGTGAAAATCCAACAGCCTATATTCCTGATTACTTAATAAATTCGATTTCCACCGTTGAAAAAATGAAAAGTCCACGTTTCATCAAAACGCATTTTCATTGGGAACTGCTCCCTCGTCAAATTCAATCAGGAGCAAAAAAACCTAAGGTCACATAATATATACGATAGTGTATTTGGTCTTTCTAACTCAGTTGGTACACTTTTAGATTGTCTATGTAATGCGAAATCCTAAGGATCTATGTGTCTCAACATTCCATCACTGCCGAAATTTTATTGGATACACCGGTAATTTTGATGAATTCGTAACTCTTTTCACCGAAAACTTAATCTATTATGCTCCATACTGGTGCCACCTGCAAACCTACTGGTCGCATCGTAATGACCTCGACATTCTTTTCGTCCGTTACGAGGACATGAAAAAAGACCTACGTCAAGTGATCCGGCAAGTAGCCACTTTCCTCAATAAAACGTTGACTGAGGAGCAAATCTCGGCCCTGGAACAACATCTCAGCTTCGAGTCGATAAAAAACAACCCAGCTGTAAACCATGGGAGCAGAATGCAGAAAATCAAAGAGTATAAACTACATTATCGTGATGACTCTGAGTTTATAAGAGAAGGACAGGTTGGCAACTATAAATCATTAATGACGCCGGAACATGTTGAGAAGATCAATCGCTGGATTGAGGCAAATGTGGATGAAGAGTTTCGAGACGTTTTTAAAGATTATTTGATTTAAACGGTTGTGGTAGAAAAAGCTGGTTTATGAAATAATTAGTCATAAGAAAATTATATGAGTTGAATAGTTAACCTTCAGACTGTATCAAAAGTAATTTCGTTATTTTAGACATCCTTGTGTTTAATGACAACAAATTTATTTCTTAACAATTGTCTATTGATTTATCTTACACTATAGACACTTATAAACTACACGTTATAAATTAGTTAGTTTACAGTCACTTATTCACTAATTATTGTCACTCACTATTGCACTGTTTCGCTTTATTTCACAATGTTCACAATTTATTTAACACGGTTCACTTTCACTATTTATTTTAGCACTGATCACTTTAACTATGTATTTTAACACTGATCGAAGATTTATTTTAAGACCCGTCGAGGATTTATTTTACACTGACTCGCCTATGATTGTTCGGGGCTTATATTGGATTTTAGAATCGAATATTCGGGTCTATTATTATTCCTTGGTAGAAATTTCCATTCTTTTGTTTAATCCTTCGTGCCCGGTGGTCTAAAAGACGAAACTCGTAGGGAAGGATATTCTAGAGTTCTTAGAATTTCACAAGGTTTCTCCCCATCCTGTGATAACGGTGCTCCTCCTTTGGCTGGTGATTGGTTCGGCCCACCTACGGCTGAGAGCAGGTGACACCCCCAGAGTCATAAAATGGCGACACTCCCTTTGCGATTTTGGGCTGTGATAATATTCATACTTTCGGGGATAAAGAACTCAAAACAATGGAACCATCAAAATTTTCCAGGAAACATTTATTAAGAGAGAGAAATTTAGGATATATTCCTATTATAGTAGATATTTTCCTGGGGTAAAACCTCTTCATTCGAAATTTCCCAAGAAAAAGTTTCAAATAAAAGTTGTAGCCATTAATGAGTCTAAGAAAAATAGTAAGTATAAAAAAAATCGTAAAAGCGGTTTTTGAAAAAAATTTAAAAAACTCAAGAACTCCTAGAATAAAGTGGAACTATCGGTTCACCGATTTAAACCAAAAGCTTCGCGGCACAACTAGGTATAATATGGAGGCCAAACTTCAAGTTTGGTGAAATTTGGATAATGCTTTCGATACGATATGGCTGTCACACACACACAGACACAGACATGTTTCTAAAACCACTTTTTTGAACCTAGGGGACCTCAAAACATGTATTTTCGGTGAAAGCTCAAATTCGAAAATTCGACCCGATTACAATACTTCCTTTACTATCTATATAGTAGTAAAAGAAAGTAGAAAGTAAAAGAAAGACCATCAATAAAATACTCACAAAATTAAATTTTCTGATTTCTTGGTGCTGAGTAATCGATTAAAACAATGCTTACGAGTCAATTCGAGACAGCTTTAGGATTATCGCAGTTATCAACATATTTAAAACAGAACTTAACGACAATCTTTCAAACAGTGCATGAGTAAGAGAATCGACTTTTTCGTTCTAACAAAAATCCTAGAATCACTGGAACCAGTTCTGAATCGGAACGAACGAATTATAAAATAATAAATTTAAAAAAAAAAACAGAATTTACTGACTTTGACCCACGACCGTAATAATTTACTGATCTAGTTGCCTTTTAAAATCCTTAGATAAATTATCGTTAGTAATCAAAGAAAAAACTAGGTTATATTTTAGTATTTATATTATATATATATATATATATATATATTAGGTATTTAGTATACAGGTAGCTTATTTATCGAAAAAAAATATTCTTGGAAACATGTATGGTTCCTGAAGGATAGCTGTAAAACGAATCAAATGTTTATTCCTTTTTACAAAGAAACAAACTGATGATTCAGCGTGATTTTCATGTAAGATTAGTAAATAAGCCCAAGATTGTATATGTTGATATTTATTCCGGACAAATGTTTAGTTCCTGCAGGATAGCTTTAAAATGATTTTTTTTATTAGAAAGAAAATAATAAGCTAAAATGTAATTTTACCTTGTATGTGTGTTTTTAAGATATTAAGAGAACCACAAGGCTTACAGACCCCCCTCTGCACTTAATTTAAAGCTTTTTAAATTGCCTACAAAATATATTAAAGACGTTCTGCTCGTAGGATCAATGGTTTTGGTGCAACTGCGGTACAAAAAATGTTTAATTCTAAAATTGTTAATTTTTGAAAAAAGGGCCTATTTTCAACGTGCTGTAACTCGGTAACCCATTGACTGTAGAGCTTCGGTTGGGCTTAATTTGTAACAAATTTAATACTCTTAAAAAAACGTACAGAATAGCTTTCGAAGAAAAATGCATGGATAAGGAAATCCGAGGAGAATCTGAAACAAGTTTAAAATTTTCACGGTTTTTCTTCGATAAAAATGTTTCCATAACTTGTTGAGAGTTGCAAACTTAAGAATATATAGCTCTAATGGGTCCAAACAGCATACTAAAAATCATAAATGTTTTACGAATTTAGCTATTTTTATGTCGATTTTGAATCGCCTAAGTCGGATTTTTTAAGTAATAAATGTAATAAATTAAACTAGCACAGATCACAACCAAACTAGTATCAAATCGTCGTTTCAGCTTTTGGCTATAGCGCGGCGCTACTATCGCACTCCCAACAAACTTCTTATTGAAGAGGGGCTTTTGTATTTACGATACTCCGAGTCGCGTTACAATTAGATTGTCAGTTGTTAAGCGAAAATGGCGACGTGTGGTACAAGTTCTGTGTGCAGTGTGTTTTTTAGTTTGTTTTGTTTAGTTTTATCGGATTATATCTTCACTGAGGCATCAGGTAAAATTTTCTTTTATTCACGAACAATTTCCACCAGCCATATGACACGTTTCATTCACAATACCACCGATAAGTACATGGGAAAACTTCAAAAGGAAAACAACTTCCCCCGTTGATCGATTACAAAATAATTATTTCAACAGCTAGTTATTGTTTATTTGTTCAGTTTTTTACTTTGTTGAAACTCTCAAGATTCAATATTATTAAATATATATAAAGAGATATCTTAAGTTGGCTGAATCTGTCTGGCAGTTTGACCTTAATGAATATTAAAATGTTGATTATTAATATGATTGTGACAGGGCACTTAATTTTGAATCAATGAAATAATACGAGAGAAATATTAAAAATTCATCGTATAGAGAAAAATTTAAAAAAAAATTTTTTTCTCAAATAATTGCCTTGAAAGAAAAAAACCGCGCCGAAAAGTTTGAAATCCTCTTAACTGGATAGATCATACAAATCTCTAACTTGTAAAAAATTTTTTTAAAATAATTCTTTTTTCATGAAGGAATTAATATGAATAATTCAAATTTCCAAGCTACAACTGCAATCATATCCCATATAACTTATAATTTATAGCCACATTTACGACAACAAAATATAATCCCACAATAGTCACAAGTACACGAGGGGCTTAAAAAATCGTCTGACCAAACACATAAATTCGGCCAAGTACATACCTTACCCTTACACGAAACGCTCGACCCTCACCCAAGGGTGTCAACCCTCGGAAGATGGACATCACGATATTTGAATACATAACACGAACGTTTTAATGCATTTTAAACGTTCAACTTCCGTTTTATTTTTTTTTCCTATCCGTCTAAACTTCTTAGATTATCTCATCTAAGCAGTTTCATCTTTCAAGTCGGAGAATGGTGCGATAAAAAAAAAGATAATTATAAATCGTCAATGACTCAACACACTCCAAAAACCAACTTAGAGATGGTCCCATGGTGAAGAGCATGACAAGTTTAAGATTAGAATTGAGAGAGGGAATAAAAAAACGAAATTTTTTTCAAATTTCCGGTTGCTTTTCAAAAGCTTTTATTGTTTTGAAAAAAAAAAATTTTTTTTTTTTCAATTCCGAAAATCATTTGACTACTTAAATCTAAACGACCAAGTGTGAGTGAAACTCACAGCACAAGGGTTTTGTATTAAAATTGAACTATTTGAATTTTTTTTTTTGGTGTTGTAAGTCGCTATAACATCTAAGGTCATATCACGACTGTCTGAACACAGAGAATTTCTGTTGGCCAGTTATATCTTAGATCTAGGATCTTAAGTCTAGGATTCAACGGGGATCGAACCCAGTACCACTTGACGCATGAAGCGGAGAGAGCAATTGCTCTAGCCACTGCACCATCAAGTGGTACTTATTTGAAAAATTGTTTTCACTGAAACCAAAAATTTTATTTCTAAATAAAGACTGGAGATCAATAATGGACTAGCAATAAGTAACAAAAACAAAAAGTTGAGTAAGACCCGAAAAAGTAAGGTAATGTGCCATTGCCATCGACGTAAAAAGCGGGCTTAATGCCATGATCATTAACAGTGGTTCCATGCGTTTTGATCCCCGGACAAAATATCCCCAGATAAAAAATCCTCATAGAATAACTGCAAATCGTATTTGCAGCATAAATTTGATGTTAAAACATTTAGTTTTTTTTTTTTTTTTTTTTTTGTAAAACTTCGCGATGTCAAGAAGTGCACATTCAGTCAATTAATGAAAATCGGGTAAACAAACAATAACTATAATTCCTTTTGTTGGAATTACCCCAAACCCCCCTGAACCCCTTTGACATTAATTAATACAGTTTTTGCACATTGGGGGTCAATTTAACACGTTCTTACTAAAAATTATTAAATATAAAATCTTAGTTATTGAGCCCAAAAAATTTTTTGTCCACGGAATTAATCAAAGTGTGCTCTTTTATCAGAAAATTGTGAGTTTTTGAAGTTGCATGAAATATTTTATTGCAGATTTTTTGTCATGGGGATATTTTGTCCGGGTATCAAAACGCCTAATACTTTAATAGTAACTATTAATGTATTATTAGATTAATATATTATGTATTAGGTTGTTAGCAATGGTACTTAGCTCGCTTTTTAGGGTCTAACTCAATTTTTTTTTACCACTTAGCCCATTATTGATGCTCAGTCTTCGAATAAGTATTTGGTGTACAACTTTGCTCTCGCCGTTTTTAACGGCGTTAGCGACAAATAGGCGTCGAATAAAAATATTATAGCCGGCCTACAATACGCTTAGTATCTTGGGAACATAACCTGATTGCACCAATAGTTGATTTGTGTTCATCATATAATTAATGTATATTAAAAATGTTAGGTTATAAGCCAAATTTTCTTCATTTGTCGAAGGTGTTAATATATTTTTTTAATATTTAAAAATTTTCTGGCTGAGGCTCTCCGAAGGCTCTCAAAAGCTTATGATGAAGTTGCTATGAGTGAAAAAACGAAGAACGAAAGATAGAGTGGGGCAAACGGTGTTATGCACATGAAGAATTTTTCTCCTTCCACTGCCTTATAACTATTTCATATTTGAGCGTACGCGGTACGACTTCATGCAGCTAAGCGAGATATTAGAATAAATAAAATATATTTTGAATTCAATTTTTTTTTTGTTTTAAAAATATTTTTGTAGCTTTTTTTAAATTCTTTTTTAGAATTTTTTATATTATACTGTAAATACAAATTCAAAATACATTTTTAAGTTACAACCGTTACAATAATTAAATTACATTTCAACACCCTCTTTTATAATTGTATATATTTTTAACCAGAAAGAGTTAGCGAGAAACATTTTTTTAAATTAAACTATATGCCAAAAAATTGCTCCTTCAGAAACCGAAATTTTTCCAAGTGTATAGTTAGTAATTGATCAATAATTAATTTTTCAAAAATTTGTAAACTAAAAATTAATATTGCTTAAAATATGAAAAAGTCACTTTTTAAGATTTTTGTTTTAATTGCTTCTTAATTTGCTCTAATTGATCTTTCCGGATCCGCGATTGCTTCAAATGTAAAGTTGATAGTTAATTGAAAATTAAATTTTTTAAAAAAATTCAAATTCAAGAATCAAAATTGCTATAAAATCTAAAATAATTTTTAATTGAAGTTTTTTTTTTTTAATAGCTCTATCTGCTCTTTTCATTACGCAAATAATTGATCAAAATTTTGCAGTATTTTTAATAATTAATTATTTGTAACAATTTATACATCTACCTATTGTTGATTTATGACGGCATCAACTGCCGTTGGATCTTATAAACATGAATAGTTTAAAAATTGAATTACTAATTAACTATACACCTGGAGCAATTGCGGATCCGGAAAGAGCATTTAAGGAAAAAATTTTTGAAAAATTAAAAACAGTGATTATTTTGGATTATATAGCAATTTGTATTTTTGAATTTACAAATTTTTATAAAATTAATTATTGATTAACTAATAACTATACACTGGGAGCAATAGCGGATTCTGCAGGAGCAATTTTTTGGCATATAGTTAAAAATGTTCTACGCTAAGTTCTTTCCGGTTATTTTAAATATATCTTTGCTTTCAATTTTTTAAATGCTTTTCCTCTGTAAATTAAATATGTTCTTAACCCATAATAACCTACGCAGACGACGTCGCGGGTATCAGCTAGTACCTAATAACTTGAACTAAAATGCCAGCTACTTAAAATTGCATAACTATATTCATTCAGTTAGGTAATCCCTACCTTTCTATTTTGTTACAATCTTAGATATAAATTAAGAGAACATCCTGTATAACTCTTGTTAGCGACTAGCCCAATTTAAATCATTAGAAAATCGCGAATAAAACACAGCACTTGAGCGCCGGAACTCAAAATCGGCTTCTTCCTCTGTAAAATATAAAATCAAATTTATTACATCGTTATACGTTAATAATAATACGACGTATCTTACATAAGGAAGTCTTGGCGATGGGAAAAATTTGAAAACCTAGCCTCAAATCTATGCTCTTTTATAAATATTTTTACCACAAAAACGATCTTTTCTAAAACAATATTTAGTTTAAATCAGTTACGCTTTCTATCAAATACCAGCGCAATTTTTTTCTTTTTTTGTACATAGACCAGATTTGTCACATCTTGTATATTTTTTTGTATAAATTTTGGTGTTTAGAAAACGAATCAAAACCTATAAAAATTTCAAAAAAATCAGAGCGAATTATCAAAGTCTCAACCTTGACAATGAAATTCAATGGATATAGTCGAATGATAAGTGGGCGAAATAATTAACACCGTTTATAATAATTAAAATTTGGCAATTAGCGAAAGTCGAATGCAGTTCCAAGTCGGTTAGCAAATAAATTTCTATTTCGAATTCCGTTTCGATTTTTATTTGACTTTTCGACTCATATTTTAAATAAACGAACCCTTTTCAATAATACAAAGATAAAGCCGTTTTTTTCCCTTCCTCGTTTCGAATAAAGCCGTTTTTGACTTGGTAATTTATTCAAGTGTGCCTTACCCAAATAAAGCGTCTCGTCACTTTATATGTATACAGTGAAGTCTCGATAAGTGGAACTCCTTCATATTTCATTTTAAGGGCTTTTATATAAATGTATACGAATTTTTCCTGAGAAGACTTGAATGTTAGGAATTCGACTTATAAAGGTAGACATTTCCGAGAAGTACCCTCTAGTTCGACTTATTAAGATAAAAATACACAATGTATAGGGATGAATCAAGACTAAAGAGTTCTTCGACTTACGGGAACTTATCGAGAGTTCACTATACCTGAGATAATGATACGATCCTTAAATGGAAAGGAAACCTTCGACCAAACGTGTGCCACAAAACAAAACATCAAGAAAAAAACCTTTAACGTCTAGAATCGGGGGTGGCTCAACACCGGATGCAAGGGTTTGCATTTTTTTGTTCTTATATCTTTAAAAAAATGAAACGACTTATGTCAAGTCGTGACGACTTATTTTTCTTCTAAAAAAACAATTTTAACGAGTTCATATAGAAATTATGTTAGTTCTGAACAAAGCGTGGCCTCCACACAATATGGGGTTCGTTGAAATACTTAAATTAAGCCCATTGTGTCAATAGTAAATAAAAATATATATATATAAACAGAGGGAAGTGAAACATTAAATCTGGTATTTCGATTTGATGAAACGTCAATATTTATACAATAACGTGCCTCGATTCGATGGGTCAGAGATTGTTCCAGGAAATCGGTTTATGAACATCACATGAATTGGAGTCTAAGGGTAATAAATCTTCGTTAATTTTTATGGTTCAACAGGGGCTACCTAAGTCAGTGAATTGATAGATTTTAATTCGATCTTTTAAAAGACTGAAGGCTTGACGAAGGGATTCATAGCTTGAGTATGTCTAAAATAAATAAAATTCACTTGAAACTATTACATTGTCAGAACCACGCGCCTCTCTCAAATCGTTATCGAAACGACAATATTTATTTTAACAACATCGATAAGCCTGATCGAGGCTCTCTAAGGCACGCATTTGTCGTGACAAATTCGTCATTACTACGTGCCTTATACTTATTGACTAATCCTAGATTAATTTGTACTTATAATAGTTATGAGAGTTGATTTAAAAAAAAAAAAACCCTAGCAGAATTAATTTTCAAAATAACTTGAAAAAGACGAAATTTAGAGAAAAATGTTTCAAATAAAACTTGTAGATAGAAATCAGTGACATCAAAAATATTCTTAGCTAATTTTCATTTATCTCAACAGTTTACTGTTTAAGGGCGATCAAAAGTTTTCTCAAATATCCTCTATAGAAATAATATTTATGTTTTTGAGTTAGTGCTGTTTTCTAACACAAGATAGCGTAGTTGCAACTAAAATTTATTATTGTTTTCTATCAATATGGTAAAAACACTTCTGGTAACCATGGAAACCCTGACAATAACTAAACAAACCACCTGTACACTACATGTATCTTTAAAAAATGACACCTCTGGTAACCATGGAAACTGATAAAATTGAAAAAACACCTGTAACATAGTGCATGTAGCTTTTAAATAAAAATTACAACTTATATCAAAACATATCTGCTGCGAGGCGTCACAGTACTTTCATTTATGAAATTCACTGTTGGTTAAAATAACTATAAGTAGGTACTTTATAACTATGCATTTAAACAGAAATATTGTATATTCATACAGCCTATATACAATATATATATGGATATACGAATTTTCGACTTTTACCTCAGAACCGCCCTTATTCGAATTTTCCTAGGAAAAAGTTTCAAATAAAAGTTGAAGGCATCAATGAGTCTAAGAACTGTAAAAAGTTTAAAGGAAATCGTTAGAGTCGTTTTTGAAAAAAAATCGAAAAAGCCCAAAAACTCAAAGTATAAAGTGGAGTTCAACCGATTTTAATCAAAAGCTTCGCGGCACAACTAGGTATAATATGGAGCCCAAATTCCAAGTTTGGTTTAATTCGGATAAAGCTTTCGATACGATATGGCTGTCACACACACACACAGAGACATGTTTCTAAAAACCACTTTTTTGGACTCAAGAGACCTCAAAACATGTACTTCCGGTGAAAGCTCGAATTCGAAAATACGACCCGATTAAAATACTTCCTTTACTATATAGTAGTAAAAAAAAGTAGAAAGTAAAAGAAAGACCATCAATAAAATACTCTCAAAATTAAATTTTCTGATTCCTTGGTGCTGAGAAATCGATTAAAATAATGCTTACGAATCAATTCGAGACATCTTTAGGATTATCGCAGTTATCAACATATTTAAAACAGAACTTAACGACAATCTTTCAAACAGTGCATGAGTAAGAGAATCGACTTTTTCCCTCTAAGAAAATTCCTAGAATCACTGGAACTAGTTCTGAATCGGAACGAACGAATTATAAAATAATAAATTTAAAAAGAAACAGAATTTACTAACCTTGACCCACGACCGTACTAATTTACTGATCTAGTTGCCTTTTAGAATCCTTAGATAAATTATCGTTAGTAATCAAAGAAAAAACTAGGTTATATTTTATCCTGGAAAATATTATATTATAGGAACTGGGTAACTATTTTTTAAACGGATCAAATGAATTCAATGGTATTTAGTATACAGGTAGCTTATTTATCGAAAAAATAATATTCTTGGAACAATGTATGGTTCCTAAAGGATAGCTGTAAAACGAATCAAACGTTTATTCCTTTTTGCAAAGGAACAAATTGACGATTCAGCGTGATTTTCGTGTAAGATTAGTAAATAAGCCCAAGATTGCATATGTTGATATTTATTCCGGACAAATGTTTGGTTCCTGCAGGATAGCTTTAAAATGATTTTTTTTATTAGAAAGAAAAAAATAAGCTTAGATGATTTTTGTGGAATTAATTTCTGGGTCGTAGATGCAATGCATATTCCAATAATTTTTCCTACAAAAATAGCTACAAGAAAATCGTTTGAAATGTTTTAATTTGGATATCATCAAGAAAAATTCTAAAATAGGAAATACTTGGCAATAATTTAAAGTAAATCTCCCATTTTCTGTTTGTAATTTTTAAAAACTGTAGAAATTCAATAAAGATGAACATATTTAGTGGAACATCCAGTATATTTTTAACCTCAAAAAATCTTTAATTTCACATGAAAATCAAAAAAATTATTTTTTTTGCAAGCCTTAATATATAACAAGATTTATTTTCAGGCTTGTTTCCTCTTACTTTATACCCCCCCCCCCCTTATTTATACTATATTCAACTCGAACCCCTCACTCAGGAAATGCACGGCGCCACATTAACCCCTCAAATTTACCCGAAAACCACATTCAACTTTTAGCAAACCAATCAAATTTTAACAATTAGGGATTGAAAACATTTGGTAATAAATCTAATTGAATAAAAGTCTTAGGGAGAGCACTCCGTATTTATTATCATTACGTTGAAAGTACTGAGGTAGGTTGTACCTTTTATATGTATATTGGTCCAGAATAAATGAGTGTTGTTGAGTCGACAACGCCGGAAATCAAAATAGTGACACACTGACGTCATATCCGGTTCACATTTAGCGCACACCGACCCTCCAATTCTTCACCATGTACCTATATCCTGACTTTGAGCACTTGATTATTCCCAATTTTTGTTTTTCAATCTGACTCGTACTGGCGTTTCGAGATCTAATCCTGGATATAAACCAAGAAGAAGAAAGTCAACTACCACATGATTGTTGTGTTTAATTTAATTGCTATATTTCATAATTTCTTGATAGAAATCGAAATTTCCTCAGTACTATCATCATCTCAAGAGAGAAGTTCTTCGCTATCTATTTACTTGAGAAAATAACTTATTAACTAATCTAAATCATTATTTATTTAAGCGGCCATTGCTCCTTCTATATACCATATTACTATATCATTACGAGCCGCTTTTCCTTTTCTACTCTATTTGAGACTCTAAATGCATTCGTTTAATCGTAAATAATGTCCAGTATAACTTTATCACTGAGTTCACACAATCTGCATTAATGAAACAACCAAAAAAATCTGTGTCAAACACTGAGGAAGCCTCAAGTACTATGGAAATGCTTCATTGGACAGCTCGAATAATACAAGTAGATAATGAGACAGCTAATATTTTTTCTTTTATTTTAAATTGGATCGTTGCTGGCCGCAGGTTTTAACCAAGATGAAGTAAAATCTAGATCAAGTTTATCATTATGTAATTTTTTCGTGAATATCTTAACCAATAATAATTCTGAGAAACTTGTGGCAGTTTTTGTTGTTATAGCACAACGATTGCAAAGTGTAACGGAAGAGGAGACGAACTAATTTTTTTATAATTGTAATCGTTGATTTTTCATAACCTTGAAGCCAATCGAGGCGATGGTTAATTTGATAAAATTTAATTAAAATTATTCCAGTTTTTGTTGAGGCGTGTTTACGTCAATGGTTTCCTGGAAAACTTTGCTATTACCATGTATTTATTAACTTTATCTGTGTGTATCGATTCACGTCTTGATACAACGAGCTGACATTTTATATTTGTGTTTTCAATGTTAAAAGTTATCAGATTTATTAATTAATCAATTGATAGGAGTTTGATTGGAACTCACCAAAAGAATGCGCTGGTTTCTGTCTTAATTCTTGTTATGTTAGTAATGTTTTTTTTCGTTTTACTATCATTTTATATAATTTTTCCTACCGATTAAATAATACAAAATTTCTTGCTCCATCGATATCGGTCTTTGTTTTTTTTCCTTCTACGGATCTGAGGACATTTCTTCCCTTTATCATTGCGACTAACGAGGTCTAGTGTGTTGTGACTCCCTGTATTAGGAAAGCATCATGCTTTTAAAGAAAACCAGCACCTACCTAGGGGCTACCATGTCCGTCTTTCATGTAAAAGCACAGTTTTTCTATTTACCTTAAGTCTTGGCTAATTGTAAATCTTAGTTAATAGTGAAAAAAAAAATGTGACACACCATATGGTCACACCGTGTTTTTTTTTCGATATTTCAGTAAAAAAATTTACATAATTCTTTGTAAGTTTGTCAATGTATAAATGTTAAATTTTCCTCAAGACTCTCATTTTGAAAGGTGTGACCACACGGTATGCCAGAATTTGCTTTATGCAAAAAGAATCATTTTTTAGTTTCCTAATTAAAGATTCATGAAAATGCCTATACTATAAATTTTATTATTCATATTCAACTTAGAATTTACTTGATCTTAAACCAAATTGAAACCAAGTAACTTGAAAATCAAACCAAGTAATCAATGAGGTGACCAATGATCAATGAGGTCTATTGTGATGTGACCTTCTGTATTAACTAGTAGCAGGCTTTTAAAGAAAGCCAGAACCTGCCTAAGGGCTTCCAATGCTATCTTGCCAGGGGTCATGTTCGTCTTTCCAAGATGCTGTGAGAAGCAATGTGCTCCGTCGTTTCTGCCGCTTTCCAGCAAAGACGACATATATTTGTGTCGGCCTTACCGATCTTGTTAAGATGGTATTTTGGGGTACATGGCCCATATAGAGGCTTGTTAGGAGCCTTACGTCCCGTTTACCAAATGACAATATGTCATGAGTTCTTGGACTTTATGAATTTCTTGGCTTGTCTCTGTCCCGGAGTATTCCTTCAGTTTGAGGCCTTGGTTTTGGTCTCCCAAGCTTGACAAGCGTTTTAATTTTGCTTTTTGTGATTCCACAAGATTCAGGTCCTATGAGGTCTGAAGAGGCGCTATTTTTGGCCAGTTGATCGGCTTTTTTATTGCCCTCTATTTTATGTCCTGGAGCCCACCATAGATAGATCTTGTTGTAAGTTTCTGGTTCCCTGAGAGCTTGTTGATTTTATCAAACAAGCTTAGATAGCAGTGCCTTTTGCACTGCTTGACTGTCACTTACTAGGTTTGTTCCTAATGTCCAGCTATGGCGATGCACAGACAAAAATCAAGACAACATTGACCAAGAGACAAGAGTGAGTAAAAAATCATAAAGCAATAACTTCCTCCTAATTTTAAATCAGTTTTGCGGTGTTTAAACACCTCCAAATCCGTGTCGAAACAAGTTATTGTCACGAAAACGTACGTCCATAGCTCGACTCTCAGTCTGATGCGGCCAAGCGGCTGAGACATTTCTTCACTCACGCTTGTCTCTTGGTCAGTGTACCTTGCTCTTTGTCTTACGTGGACGTGTTTGGCTTCAACGTCTGGAACAAACCTTATATCGACACTGTTTTGGCATGCTTTTGGCATCTTCTTGACTCTCGGTCTAGGCTGAACAGTTCTTCACTCACTCTTGTCACAGGTTCTTTGTCTGTTTTCGTGCCTGTGCATCGCCATAGCTGGACGTTAGGAACAAACCTACAATGTTAATGTGTGTGCCATTAAAACCCCTCGCAAAGTTTAGTCTAGCACATGTATCCATTGCAAGTACTTCAACTTAGAAAATGGTAGTGCAAGTCTTAAAGATTTGTTCAATTTGGCCATAAGGTCCTTAAACGCCCATCCCTGCTCTGTCATCCATAACTGAGCTGTCATTGAACCAGATCGGTCCGCTTTTAATCTTTGTTCAAAAGATCTGTTGTTGATTTAGGGACAGTACATGTACCATATATTACATTTTTAAATTACAAGATTTTTAACCTTAAAAATCCAATTTTTCGATTCTGATCAGATTTAAACGTAAATATCGAATTTTATTATTCACGATTTTTTGAGTTGGCAAAATTAAATTTAATGATCTTCTATGGCTGATTGAATATTTTGGTGGTGTTATATCCGGACAAAGTTGGTGGCATCGCACGTTAAATGCAAATTTTTTTTTACTTTCAAAAAAATAATAACCAACATTTTAATGACATCATTCAGAAGTTGTACAATGAAATTTAGTTCTTATCTAAATCGAGCATAAAACCATTTTTTTTTTTTTTTAATTTCAAACACAATGAGATTACGATGTTATTGGAGACCAACAAGAAAAATATACTTAAACCGATAAGATTTGAGAGGCAAAAAATCGATCATAAATCAAACAGAAAGCGTCACATTATCGCGTTTTTAATCATTATATTTTCGTCCGTAACGACAATAAAAATTACTTTTTTCGTTTTAAATATGTGTTGTTAAGGGTCTCTGCTTTTCCTCGAATTTCTTCTTCGTTACAAGAGGGGATGTCAATGAACTTGAAAATGGGTTTGTTGAAAAAAATTTGTCCGATTGTGTCAATCCCATTTTTTTCTTTATCTTAAGTGTTTCGTTTTTAATTTTTAAAGTCATAAATATTTATGCCTTTTGTCCCAAAAATTACGAGTTGATAATTGAAACAAAGGCCTTCAGTGGAATATTTTATCTGCAATTTTAATTGAAGACACGAATTCTAGGAAGTTACAATTTGGTTGTAATTGAACCTTTTTTTTTTGACTCGAGTTTTTGCCAGTTAAAACATTTTTTTAATATTATTATTTTAATTTTTCTTTGCCTTTGTTAAATATATATATGTATACAAAGTAAACATGATGATAAATAAAATAATTAATATGCTCAGTAATTAATTGATGTCGTCGACAGCAGTTGATTGTATTAAAATATGATTCAACGAGCCATAAAATCGTTGTATAAATTATTCGAGACCATGGAGGTATACACAAATACTCGAGTACAACCAGGTCAAATGTGACTCGTAAATTGAATAATGAATTAACGAACAATCAATGCCCTGACAAAATTTCTAATGCACTCTAGCTGTTGGTAAATTGTCTATTTAACAGAGTGCCGAAAATTAATCGGATGGAATTTTTTCCCAATGTCTTTACGAGTTGATTTCAATAAGTAGGGGAGACCGGGGATAGTTGGCTATAGGGGCAGGTAGACTAAGCGACAATAACTCGCCATCATCAATTGTTTTTCATTAACAAATTAGGAGCGACGATGCTTCCCCGCGACCCGCTTACTTGTGTGAAGTGAGCTGCTGCAGTCGTGCAGCGTTCTTGTATGACATCACATGTTGTATTTATGGTGTCGTAAAGTAGTTTTTTCGTTCGTACTTTTTTGTTGTTGTGGCTATGGATCTGTTGGAAACAATGTTGTTGCTATGCCAAATGTAAATATGATAGCTTTATTCTATATTACACAGTATTGTTTTCATGTTAGTGCCAGAGTTTTCATATAATACGCAGCTAAAATTCAAAATGGCGTTTGGGGTTAGTTGACAAGTTTTGTTCGGGGTAGGTAGACTAATTAGTCAACCAACCCCTTTAAAATAAGCATAACGTTTATACTTATTTTGAAGAATTGTGGGGGCTAATGGTTAATGTGCACCATCAATGTAAACACTATTATAATCTTCTCTCACATTTTAAAATACAGTTGTATTTTTACAGAAAATGAGGAGGTACAAAAGAAAATCTGAAAAGGATGATGTACCAAAGGATATCCTAGAAAAGCATACCTATGTATATTAATGTATCTAATAATACTTTCATAAAAGCAAAGTAATTTTTAATTAGCGATTTATTAGATTAGAATAATTCAAATTACAATTAAGGTTGAAACAAAAAGTACAAAGACCACCTATTGGCGCAGTGGCTAGAGCAATTGCTCTCTACGCTTCTGGGTTCTGGGTTTGATCCCCGTTGAATCCTAAGGTTCGTTCGCGGATCTAATACTGAACCTATATAACGAATCAGACCAAGTGGATTTAGGATAATGCCCAAGCCCATACACGCTAATGAACTGATTAAGGGTTATTTTTCCGTGAACGAGTTTGAAAATGTTCGGAAATAAGACGAGGATTAACGAAAACCCACGATAAATTATTAATTGAATTTAACGTTGATAGAGGACAGTGAAACGGGACTTTGGTTCTATGGATACTCGGTTTTTTTTAGGACAAAAAATTTGATTCTCTTACTCATGCGCAGTTTGATAAATTGGGGCTAGTTTTTCTATCCTTCTCTATCAACGTTTAATTCAATTAACAATTTTCGTGGGTTCTCGTTAATCCTCATCTTACTTCCGAACATTTTCAAACTCGTCATAAGCGTGTGTGGGCTTGGCCATTATCCTAAATCCACTTGGACTGATTCGTTTTATAGGTTCAGTATTAGATCCGCGCACAAACCTCTAGACTTAAGATCCTAGAACTAAGATATAATTTCCCAACAGAAATTCTCGTTGTTTAGACAGTCGTGATATAACCTTAGATGTTAAAGCGACTTTAAACACCAAAAAAAAAGTACAAACATTATTCTTACTTATTGTTAGTTTAAGTTTTTTTTTTAAATAGTTCAAAGAGACTTTTACCTTTGTAAAAGTTCTTTATTAACCAAGAATGGATTTCAAATTTTAGTTTGTTTATAATTAAATAAAAACTTTCTATCATTTAGTAAATTTTAATGTTATATTTTATACTAAATCTCTTTATTTACACTAATTACTGCCTAGGTCAACCTACCCCATACTTATGGTCAACCTGCCCCGGATATGGGGTAGGTTGACTAAGTTTTTTTGGCTTAGAAAATCGACTAAATAAGTATTATAATGATAATTTTTTAGGTTAAAGATTAGTATTTTAGGTGCCTGAATAGTTCTTCTATCTGAATCAGTTGTTGTTTTTGTTATATTAAGTTAAACATCAGAGATATACGAGGTTAAGTCAAAAGTTAGTCATCCATCCCCGGTCTCCCCTACTGGTTAAAACGAAAGGTTGTCGAAAAAGAATTTTCAGTGAGATAAAAACTTTAAAATTAAAATTTCTTATTGTACCTTGAACCGTTCATCTCTCTTATTGTAACAAAATTAGAAGAAACTCGCTAATGATATTTTTCCATCATATTTCCACGTAGTGATGAATTCATTAACGCAATCTTCAATGACTCAATCTATACGATCATTAATTGTATGATTCAAAGATTGCAAAATCCAATTGCTTAAAAACCATTTACTTACCAATCAAACATTTCCAGAGTAATATTTTATATTTTTAGCCCAAAACACTCACCGAAAAATCCCTCCCAAAGCGCTTTAAAATACCTCCGAGTATATTTTCAATGTGTGTCAGCCAAAAAATTCTATTTACCAAACAATTTCTCTTGCGAGTTCAACTCTTCTTCATGTACCGAGCGGCTAATTCTATTTTAAAAAATCACATGACATAATTACGAGACGTCTACATACACAAAAAAAAATATCGCAAATTCTCATCTTGACGCGATGAAATTTAAATTTTTACACTTCACTCATCATAACAAAAAAAATAAAATCAAAAATATCTACAAAAACAAAAATTATAACAATTTCTTTTCTTTTTACACTATACGTTTCGTCGGTGTTATTCCGACTTCATCAAGTATCTTAAAAAATTGTTATACCAAATATAATTTCAATATAAATTTAACAAAACAAAATTTTAGGTGTCACAATGAAATAAATTGTTCAAATAAAAAACTGGTCTTTTCACCTGATAATTGCTTTAAAAAATTATAACAAAATGAAAAACCGATTTCAAAAGAAATAAAAAAAACTTAAACAAAAAATGCACTAAAAAGTAACAAAATAATTGCGTATCCTTGCAGTGTCTAAAACTTGCAAATTATTAGGATGATATAATGTACAACTATTGTTATTTTTGGAGTTGATGTCAGCCAAGGAAATACGACTATATTGATGCTTAGGAATCAAAAGGAATGACTTATGAAATTTATTTTTTAAATAAGATTTTATACAATATACTAGTACTATGACAATAGGTTCGTTCGTGGATGTGATACTGAATCGATAACGAATCAGTTCAAGACCGATTTAGGATCATTGCCAAGTGCATGCAAGTTTATGAGCCGAGTTACGGTCAGATATTCGCGGTTCACTCGAAATGCGTTCGTTACCGATTCATAATTGGTTCTAGCGATCCATAGCAATCCTCAGATTTTTGTTAGGATGAAAAATTCGATTCTCTTACTCATGCGCAGTTTGCTAAATTGTGACTAATTCAAAATCCAGTTTCGCTGTCATGCTGCGTTCACACGAGTCAACTTTAGCCCGTTTTTAGTTGATCAAAAAAGTTGAATGAAGAACCTCGTATGAGAACCGTAATCAACTTTTTAGTGGATCAAAACAAGTTTGAACGAGTCATCACACTAAAATCGGTCAACTAAAGTTGACTTGTGTGAACGAGGCATCAACCTCTGTCAACGTTCAGTTCAGTTATCAATTTTTGTAGGTTTTCGTTAATCCTCGTCTTACTTCCGAACATTTTCAAACTCGTTCACGGGAAAATAACCCTTAATCAGTTCATAAGCGTGTATGCGTTTGGCGATTATCCTATCCACTTGGATTGATTCGTGACCAGTTCAGAATCACCTCCGCAAACAAACCTAATATCTAACGACCTTTAAACTACAAAATACCAATAACTAATTAAACCCTATTATAAATTAACATTAATATTTACTTCCTTGGCTGACACCAACTCCAAACATAACAATAGTTGTAAATTATATTATCCTAATAATTTGTTGGACACTGCAAGGATACGCAATTATTTTTTTACTTTTTATTGCTTTTTTTGTTAAAGATTTTTTTAACTATTTTGAAGTCGCGTTTTCATTTTGTTATTATTTTTATTTATTTCTCGATTTTTAGTGATCTTAAGTTTGTTAACTGATTTTATTTCTTTGAATATGGGTAAACCTACTAAACGCCCTGCTCATATGAGGCAGCTCCGTTAGATGCTAAATGTTACTACTTCATCCCTTTTTGCTCTTACGGGTTGACATTTTTTGCTTTTAAATGTAATGAAAGAACTAAGTGGAAAACTCTTTTCATTAGAAAAAAAATCTTCCAAATTCGATCATTCAGTTAAACGTCACTATTTCATCCCCTATTTTCATCCTTAGGGGGTGGATTTTTTCCTTTAAATTGAAATGTGAACAATTTAAAGGTACGATGTACGTAATAGAAAAAAAAATTATCGAAATCGAGTTAACCAAGAAAAATTTATAATTTCATCCCTAATTTTTAACTCTTTATGAGTGGAGTTTTTTTATAAAAATGGAAATAAGATTAATTTAAAACTATGTTCTACAAAAAAAAAAAGAAGTTAATATTTCATCCCTTTGTTTTCAACCCTTTAGAAGTGAACGAATTCCTTCAAATTAAAATGGGACCACACGGAAAACACCACACGGAAAAAATGTGTTGTAGATTTAACAACATTCCTTGTTAATTTTACTACATTAACTAGTATTATATCGGATGACGTCGTGTGGTAACGTTTACCAGTCAAGTGTAATTAAAAAACTGTAGTATTATTTACAACACGAACTAGTAAAAATGTAGTTGAATTTTTGACACTTGCATTTATTTGTCAAAATTATTGGTTATGTTATACGCGCCACATGCGCAAACGCCAAAATTTGTTAATTGTACAACACTCAGCAGTTGTAACAGCTACATATATTTTCTACACTATGGTAGTAAAACATACTATACGTTAGAGCTGAATACAACACAGTGTGTTATCTAATGTTACATTTGTGGTTATAGTGAACACAAAGTGCAGTAAAAATATTACTAGTTTAGTGTTGTAAATGTTACACCACTATTTTTTTCCGTGCAGCTTTCAAATAAAAAAAGGATCATCAAAATCGGTTCATCTAGTCGAAAATTCTGAGGTAACAAATATAAAAAAAATACAGTCAAATTGAGAACCTCCTCCTTTTTTGAAGTCGGTTAAAATAAAAAAAAAAATACCTACAAACATGAGAGTATCCTTTATATGTATTTTATGTTAATGCATATATAAGAGCTTAAATGAGCTCATACTTATAATAAGATTAGGGCGGTTTGAGAAAGTTTTACCGCAACTAACTTGGTTGAAAATCTCTTACAGAAACTATCTAGTTAATGCAAATTGCATCTACGATGCAATTTCAATTAATTACATCGAAATTTCAGTACCGCGCTTTTGTTGTTATCGTCTAATTTTATTTACGATTTTTAATCGAATTTCACGATAAAAATTGATTAGAGTAAAAAATATTTTACAAACAATTTCTTTATAGACTAAATAGATGGTTCTGTAAATTTTGTCTTGGTCAAATTTTCCAATAATCGAAACTTTTTTTTTTAAATTGGCCATTAAAAAATTCTTGGAACATGTTAATGTTTGATTTTGTTGGTATACAAATAGGTAAATTAAACTGATGATTAGAATATTTTTCTCGATACTGATAATTAGTTTCTTCTTCAATTTTTTTTTTAAATATTTTTATTTGAATTATTTACCTTCGTGGAAGTAGTTGCATGATATTGACTCATTACACCTATCTAAGGTAGTTTCCAAATTAGTCATCATGAATAAAAAATTCTTATTAAATTTTTGCCATGTCGGGAGGTCATCCACTGTGTTTTACTCAACCAATCCTTTTAGATATAAGTTAAGCATCCTAACTGTAGACACAGCACGATTTTTTGAGATCAAATCTTCAAATAAATGGTTTAATATGGGTTTAATAAAAACGATTTTTTCAATACCATATTAAGCATACACCTAGAAAATTTCAAAATAAAAATAAATAGATTATTTTCAAAATGTCATCCAAATTTGTAAAGTTAATTTTCCCAGTTTTCAAAGATTATAGATTACTTTAACGAAATCCGTTTGGTTTTTTTATTTTAAATGATCCAGTCCAGAGATAGCGTGGTAACCGCGAGATACCTTTTTAAGGAGAGCTTTTGGAGATCAGCTATAGTAGCTTTCAAAATTATTATTTTGACAAATACAAAAATTTTAAAATATAGTTAAAAGTTGCCATAATATGTGTACCAAAATTTAATATTAATTAATTCAAAAGTCTTCTTAGGAAAAAATTCTTAGTCAAGGTCTCGCGCTGAAGGAATACTCAGTTTTACAACTACACAGTTTTATTTAAAAACTTTTTGAGAAGAAATAATAACTTTTAATATTTTTATATCTAACTTTTAAAAAAAATATTGTTAATCATATGAAGTCTTATTTTATACCAACAATTATTGACTACACCAAAATGAGATGTTAGTCTGAGTCTCTATTAGAATTTGCCTGATGAAGTCGGAATAAAGTCGACGAAACGTTGCAATTTTTCAAAATAAAACGTCTTAAAAAATTTTTATTTTACAAACACCCAAGATTTTATAATATTAACACTTAAACTAAAAGGTTTATAATAATAATACATAAATAAAACCTATGAAAAAATGTTTACCTGATAATTTCTTCATATAGGTACCTAGGGTACCTATTAAAATATTAAAGATCTGAAAATCAATATTAATAATTAGTAATAATATTTTACGTGGAATTCCTTGTTGCTATGAAAACATATAACAACAGATCTGACGTCACATTTTTCATTTATATTATATTATTATCGTTTTTAGTATTTTCCGTTGCTTATTAGTTATGTTTCTCACCGTTTAAACTTTAAACCTTCCCTGAACTTCCACAAATATTTCAAGATAAAAATTATCAAAGTCGGCCCAGCCATTCTCGAGTTTTTGCGAGACTTACGAACAGCAATTGATTTATATATATGTACTAGCTGATACCCGCCCGCTTCGCTGAGCGTATCTAAATTAATTTGATTGAGCAATAGAAAACTTTACCCAAAATAAGAAATTCAGCTATTTTAACAAAAAAAGATGATTAGGTATTTCTAGACCTTTATTTCATAGAAAGTTTATAAAAATCCGTTATACTACATTTCCAAGAACAAATATAAGCTATCTTATAGGTAGGATCTTTACGTTTTTTTGAATATTGTAAAATATTAAGAAAATTTTAAGCCTTGAGAACCTTTCACACCAAATGTCATATGAAATAAATTATTAATTTTAGTAGAATGGATTAGTAGCTATCCTTTAGGAAGTGTACTCTTTTTAGGATCAATAATATTAAATGTGTTATCTTAAGATCTGAGGTATTAGGCTTGGTTGCCTTAGATTCATAATTTTAGGATATTGTATTAAGGCCATTATGTCTTATCGGCAAGTCTGCTATTTCCCGAGGTCCAAGATTAGACAACGAATTCTTATAGATCTTCCTAAAATAAATTGAAAATTAAGAATATAGTTTTTTGGTAAAAAAACAACGCGATGGTCAACATCTAAGTTGCTATTTTCTCTTGAAAAATAATTTGGGCTGGATTTCTTTTTGTTCTGGGGGCTCTGCCTAACGGCTTCACCTCTCTTAGTCAAACTACTAATCGGGATCACTTAAGTCGAGCTGTCTGTTTTTGTTATTTATTCTTACGGGTCTCATTTTTGATTTAAGATATTTCTTTTTATGAATGAAATCATATTTACTGCAGAGGATTTCCTTCTCTTCCCTCGACAATTCGAACGTTTACTCAGCCGAACTATTAATAATATATTAATTACCCGTAAATTCACAATGGAGTTATGGTTTCTAGGAATTTAACCTATCGCTATACTTCTATCATGGTTATAATTTTCAAATGTGCGAACATTAATTTATAAGAATAACAAATGACATAGTTTAAAATCATATCGTCTTTACGATATGATATGATATATGTACATTGTATCACAGCTGCCTGCCGATGTATGTTTTTTCGTTGCGCAGTTTTTATTTTTTTTTTCTCAGAAAATCAACGTTTTTTCGGAATAAAAAGTATTTTATAGCACTTTTTCTAATATTTACTACTTGTAGTTAAAATCTCATCCAAATCGGACCAGCCGTTTTCAATTTTTCCAAGATAAACAAACAGACAGACAAAACTATTCAAAATAAAAAGTAGCCTATAATGTAAGTTACATTATTTAATAACTTTTGTGAAAATTCTATTGAAATCGGCTCAGCTGTTTTCAAGTTTACCCTGGACAAACCCTGTTATTACCCTGTTTTTTTGGGGAAAATTACAATGTAAATGGCATTTATTTTTTTGTATTAAATATATGAAAATGTAGGCAATAAAGCAATATTCAACAAAACACCTTAAATTTTTTAGATTAGATAAAAATTTTAGCAGGGAAAAATGATTCCGTTTTTTGTTCGCTCGCACAGGTGAGATGGTACATTTTTATTGTATAGGTATGCAAGTAGGAAAAATCTTCAATCTTATTATTGGTATAGATATATAGATAGGAAGCGTTTAGGATTTTTCGTATGACTTTTGACCAAAATTATTGGATACGTTTGATATTAGGGGGTTTAGTGGAGGGTTTTATATAAGGTCAATTTAGTTGGTATATTTATGGGAGATTTGTTGTTGGTACATTTGTGGTCCTAAAAGCGTTCTTAAAGAGTCCAAAGCGTCAGGTAAGGTGGGTGTACCTATTTTTTGATCTAGATGAGATATCATTTAGTATATTATGAAAACTTATACAAAATGTAACCAATTGCAAAAGGAATCTATAAATTCTACTTCATACTATTAGCTAAATAGATTGTAGAAAGTCATGAACCAGGGAGAAGCATCTTCTCCACCTTGCCCCACCTCATCGACACATCAATACAAATGATTAATTTATTACAATCACACTAGAAATAATGAACTATACACTGTATAACCTTTCATACTGTTTAAAATAGAACAGGAAAATTGAAAATCTAATTTCATTGCAAGCCGTCGAGACGAAAACGGAAATACGAGAGAAATTGCTTTAGCTTTATTACATTATTTTTCAAAGATAATAATACCAGAGACTCGTATTCGGTATATTTGCATTCACATCATCTGAGTCTACATACATCCATATATAGTTGAAATATTTACATTGAAAAGCTCCGACTCGAGTCGAGTCTTCATTGAAACGCTGTTATTTGGCTCAGTTAACGAGCTTTAAAGCTTCACACACAGCGACTGATAGAATTTCACTTGGGTTTTTTTTTACATACTCTAGTAAATCGGATTCGAAGCATGAAACGTTGCGACAATGCGGCGCCTCGCACCACCTCACTTATTCGGCTCGCGGCCAATATTTTTGATAATTTTTTTTTATTCTCCTTTGTCATTATCACATTTTCCAATGGATTTTCTCGCCTTGTCCCTTGTCAGAGTGAACACATATGGAACGTGGAAGTTCCATTTTCACACATCGATCAATAAAGCGGGTTGTTTACATGCGTGACAGAGCATAGCACCAGAGAAAAGCTCGTACTATATCCAAAGATATTAATTTAAAAAGAAATAAACCGAGTTTTCACATGAAAAATGTTTCTTGGTAATTTTATTCATAACATGTTAGTTTGGGATTTCATGACAGGCTCCCGAAGGACCAAAAATACGTGGCTCTCAACAAATTGAATTCGATTGAAAGTATAACGCGATGCTATCCTTGAAAATAATTTTCTGTAAAAAAAAATGGTTCCAAGAAAAAATCAATCATTTAATAACGACTGAAACCAATTTCAAATAATTAACTTCCGCCACCAATAAACTATATAAATACACTTAATTTGTTGTACCACAAAAAAATTCTTTCGAAAATTTTCAGAATCTAAAATCATTAAAAACGTTGACATAATCTCGATAAATTCAACGAAATAAAACATTGGCCAATTCACAACTGAACCGTGTTAAAAAGTTTGATTGACGTCGACCTTTCGAAAACAGAAAAATCCAAAGAAAATATAATCATAATATTAACGAGCTCGAATAACGGATTGTTTATTTCTTCGTTCTGTTCTACCTTTTAATTATGTAATTTTACCTTACATTAAGCGGTACGATTTACGATAAACGGACCAACGAGAAGATGATAGCCTCGGAAATTGTTCGCCTCTAGAGAACAATAAATTCTGACGTGAATTTCGAACCCTTTCAAGTTCTTGGTGTATGCATATTATCATAGTAGTGGTTTGAGGCAATGAATTCATTCTTGATTGTACTAAAAAGGAAGGTATTCTAAATCTCCTTCGATTTCATTCATTTTGATATATTATGCTATTTTATGTGGATACCTCCAAAGTTACCCCTTGTATCTACACTATTGTAGTTTTTTTCGAATGAAACATTGTCATTTTGAACTACAAAACAAACAACTTGCCAAGTTAATGCTTGACTTGATTTGATTGATATGAATATTTGACTCAAGTTGGACTTGATTTTAAGTCAAATTTAGAACAAGTAGCTTGAAAATCAAGTCATGTAATGTATCTTTACTCAAATCTTGTTTTCTGCACTCCTTAGGAAATTTTAGGTTATGTTAAAAGTTGTAAAGCAGAAAATTTACTAAAAGTTTGGTTCTTATCAATAATGAATCCCTTCATAATGGAAATCTTCCAAATTCGACTTTTTGTAAATATCTCGTGTCTTGTACTTCTTACGAAATTGCAGGTTATGTTGAAAAGGTTATGCTGATAAAGCAGAAAATTTACCACAAGTTTGGTTCTTCTCAAATTTTTATACAGCTTACCGATCTTGAGAAAATGGTCGATATGTGGTTAGCCACATGTAAAATAACCACATGCCAATAGTGGACATAATTGGGCCTATTGTGTAAGACGTGTCACTTGTCAAGTGAGACGACTATTGTCACTTCACGACAAATCTCACTAAATTTATTGTTACAAACCGACAATTACCGAAAACCAAAAGGAAACGAGCATCACCGCATTCACGACATTTTACCTGATACGAATTTGAAATGTCGTCTCACTTGGCAAGTGACCCGTTTTACGGAATATGTGAATGGATTAATTTATAAACATATGGCCAAATATCGATCTCTTATTTCTTTATGTCTCTAAAATGGCTAACTGAACAAAAATTTTATAAGAACCAAACTTGTAGTAAATGTTCTACTTTACACATTTACATATAGTCTAAAATGCCTTTAAAAGCACAGAATCCGAGATATTCACAAACGTTTAAGAATGAGAGCTTCGAATTGAAGTTTTTAAATGTTTACCACACGCACATGAGATTTTATAGCATTATATAATATGTTTTATAATAATGTTTAATTCAAATGCCTGAAACAAAACTTTTAAATTTTTAAAATATCTCATTTCCTGTGCTCTTCAGGAAATTATCGGTTACGTTCAAAGTTGTAAAGCAGATATTTATCTACAAGTTTGATTATTATCAAATTTTCATTCAGTTATCTGTTTTTGAGATAACGTGTAATATGTGAAAAGATTTTGACTATATATGTAAAATAACTGTGGCGATTCGATAGTTGGAATATTCCGTAAGACGTCACTTGTCCAGTGAAGTGACAATTGTCACTTTACGACAAATCTCGTGAATTATCGACGACAATTGTTGGCTAAATAACACCAAAGAAACGAGTATCGTCACATACACGACATTTGTCGTGACGTGGTTCCCTACTATAGAAGCACGTATAGATGAACCATATTGTAACGTTTTTACGGGTTCGAGGATTTCTGTATAATGACAACAAATTTATTTTTAACAATTGTTTATTGATTTATCTTACACTATTGTCACTTATAAACGTCACGTTAACAATGAGTTAGTTCACTGTTTAATAGGTCAGTTTTCACAGTCTTTTATTCACTAATTATTGTCACTCACTATTGGACTGTTTCACTTTATTTCACAATTTATTTAACACGGTTCACTTTCATTATTTACTTTAGCACTGATCACGTTCACTATTTATTTTAGCACTGATCGAAGATTTATACCAAGACTGTTCGCGTGCACTATTTATTTCAAGACTGATTCGCTTATGTTTGTCCGGAGATTTTATAGGATTTCGGAATCCTTCTGGAATATTCGGTTTTATTATTCCTTGGTAGAAATTTCCATTCTTTTGTTTAATCCTTCGTGCCCGCTGGTCTAAAAGACGAAACTCTTAGAGAAAGAACATTCTGCAATTCCTAGAATTTCACAAGGTTTCTCCCCATCCTGTGATAACGGTGCTCCTTTGGCTGGTGATTAGCTCGGCCTACCCACGGCTGAGAGCAGGTGACACCCCCAGAGTCATAAAATGGCGGCACTTCTTTTGGAATTCTTGGGCTGTGACAATATGCATACTTTCGGGGATACTGAACTCAAAACAATGGAACCGCCAACATTTTCCGGGAAACATTTATTAGGAGGGAGAAATTTAGGATGTATCCCTATTAAAGTAGATATTTCCCTGGGATAAAACACCAAAAAATCGATTGAAGATTTTGACAAAAGCTCATGCATATCACAAAACTCAAAGCTTGAACAAGACGTCCCAGTTTCCATTAGCGTTAATGTGACAGGTACGGAAGCTCTCGTTTCACATTACAAATGCCCGAGACACAAAAAACTTTTGTTCGAGTGAAAATGAAACGTGAAAATATCACGAAAATATCGCTAATTAACTTATCACACGTCCGTAATATAATAACCTTTTCACATCAAATTAATCACGAGACATTTATGCGGCGTTCATTCGATCGAAAACAAAATTCAGGTCAACAACGATTTTACTCGGAAATAAAAGGCGAAGAAAATTACTCGATAGAAAATTTTTATTATCCCAAGTGTAAAATTTTCCATTCGCGCGGTTCATGACATGCACATTATCGTAAAGTCTGTCGCCATGACTACTTTAATAACGTTAGTACAAAAAATGGTCGACACACCTGTTGACCTTAAGCGAGGGTAGAACCATGTTCACCACCCACTAAACGAAATGACTCATTCAAATCGCAACCCTTAGAACACGAGAAGAAATTCGGGAAAAACCGATTGCACCTTACGTGAGGTCATGCACTTTTATTATTTAAGAGGGTTACTACAGACAATGAATGCCAGACACATTAATATCCATAGTTGCACCGAGATTTTATCCTTTTTTCACGTTTTTGTACGGTTTCACTTGGAAAGTTCTTGTGTATGGTTAGAGAAAGTTTATTATAACGGCGAGACGCCACTTCCGTGAAAAGCTTTATAAAAGCTCACACGAGAAAAATTGCTCTTTTATCGACACGAACCGTCCATCAAACTGACTCATAAAATCCCAAATCAAATCAATGACTGAAAACTTTTTTTTCCATACTGTAACGAGATTTGCTCGGAATTATATTGAATCAAAGTTTTTTGATTTTTATTTAGCTACTAGCTGATAACCGCTCGCTTTGCTGAGAGTAACTATCTAAATTTAATTGATTGATTAATTAATTCCCTATCTTCACAACGAAATTTAAAAATTAATATATTTTGACAGAATAAGATGATAGACACTTGCAGAATTTAGATCCAAACTAAGTTCCTCAAAATCCTTAAGACTACTTTTTTTTAGGAAGAAATATTAGCTATCTTACAGGTTCATTATAATTTTAAATATAAAATGTTCCTTTAGACTTGAAAATTTTTCATTTTTTGTAGTTTTTGTAGCTTCTTCTAGTACTTAATTATAAACACCAACTTTTTTATTAATAATTTCAGTATAAATGTTGAGTACCTATGTGTTGATAGTCTCTCAATATGTAAAATTATCAATCACTCAAAAAAAGAATTTTTAAATAATTTAAAAATGTATTTATCATATTCCGTAAAACGGGTCACTTGCCAAGTGAGACGACATTTCAAATTTGTATCAGGTAAAATGTCGTGAATGCGGTGATGCTCGTTTCCTTTTGGTTTTCGGTAATTGTCGGTTTGTAACGAGAAATTTAGTGTGATTTGTCGTGAAGTGACAATAGTCGTCTCACTTGACAAGTGACACGTCTTACACAATAGGTCCAAGTATGTCCACTATTGGCATGTGGTTATTTTACATGTGGCTAACCACATATTGACCATTTTCTCAAGATCGGTAAGCTGTATAAAAATTTGAGAAGAACCAAACTTGTGGTAAATTTTTTGCTTTACCAGCATAACCTGTTCAACATAACCTGCAATTTCGTAAGAAGTACAAGAAACGAGATATTTACAAAAAGTCAAATTTGGAAGATTTCCATTATGAAGGGATTCATTATTGATAAGAACCAAACTTTTAGTAAATTTTCTGCTTTACAATTTTTAACATAACCTACAATTTTCTAATTGATTGAGTGATTGATAATTTTACATATTGAGAGACTATCAACACATAGATATTCAAAATTTATACTGAAATTATTAATAAAAAGTTGGTGTTTATAATTAAGTACCAGAAGAAGCTACGAAAGTAGCGAAATGCATAGTACGAAAATTTAAAAAACATTAAATAAAAAATAAAATATCCGTTAAAAAAAAGAAATTTTAACTGTTTATTAACTATGGATAAAAACTCGAATAATTTCATAATAACATTTATAACCGTTCAGCTATTTTAGTAGAATAGATTCGTAGCTATCCTACAGGAACCGTGCCTTTTTTTTAGAATAAATGGTATTCAATACGTTAAGATCTGAGATATCTTTAACACAACTTCATTAAAATTAGTTCCGTTAAGTAATTGTTAATTATTTTAAAATTTATTATATTATTTTAATACGTTAATTTCTAATTAATATTTTCGACAATGAACAATAAAAATTTTCAAATATATTTTAAAAATTTCATTATTATTTTTATCGGATGTTAATTGAAATCCATAATATTTATTTTCCAGTAAACTGTCATTTTTTTCATTTAAACTTTGTAGAGATTTCTTTCGTTGCTGTGTAAAAATTGGTTAGGCCTTCTTGAGGAAAATGCGTTAAAATGCTATTTGACAAACTTTAACAAAACTAACTTACCGAACTACTTACCGAAAATACACGGGTCCTGTAGAATTCAATTGTTATGCTATCCTATTTAGGGTGACCAACCGTACTCTTTTAAGAGTACATGTGTACCTTACATACCTAATTGGTGTAGACTTTTTCGAGTTGTTGTCCCAAATAAGGACCAACATAACATTTTTATATTTACAAGAAAAAGATAGCAATAAAACAGCCACTACGTAAAAATAGCCAGCCGTTCTGCCAACGCTTTTTAAATCTGTGATATCTTCTAGTGTATTCATTTTTATGATATTGTAACGTTTTTACGGGTTCGTTGGTTTGTGTATAATGACTACGAATTTATTTCTTAGCAATTGTTTATTTATTTATTTAACACTTATGCACTACACGTTAACAATTAGCCAGTTTTTAAAGTCACTTATTCACTATTACAATGTCAGAGTCACAATAGTCACAGCACTGTTTATATTTCACTATATACACAATGTACACTTTATTTAACAATTCACTGATCACTTTATGCACTTTAACTATAGTCACTTGATTTATTTTAACACTGACGATGAATTTATTTCAATACTCTCGATGATTTATTTGAACACTCTCGGTGGTTTATTTGAATACTGCCGATTGGCTCGTCTTTCGGATTATTTATAGTAACTCATCATCAGTCGAGAACTTTCCAAGCCATAAATCATCCGTTACTAGAAGACTCTATTTGTAATCATAGCGCCTGTCTTTCTCTCATCCATTGGTAAATCAATGGAGAAAATACTAGAACAATGCGCTCTTTCTCTCCTCTTTTGTAATATTAATCCTCGGTCATAAAACGGCTCCAGAGTGTCCATCCTTTTGTGCAATTCTTATCGCTGGTGATTGGTTAAATCCCCCCATCGGGCGTCCAGACACAAAATGGTGTCTTAGGTTTGTGACAATATGCTGTAAAGGGCAATTATGATCTACATGAAATGCATAACGTATCTAATTTATATAATTAAATAAGGAATAATACTGTATTGTTTAAAATAGCTTAGAAAATAACCAATAATTTTTTGTAATATGTAAAAGATAAAAATGGTTCCTATGGGTTATCCTTAAGAGATAGACATATACCGTCGCGGACTTTTTTATCAATATTTTTAAGATACACAATTTCGCCGCATATTAGTTGGATCTATCTCGTAAGGTTTAGCCAGCGTTTGCAATGTAACTGCACAAAAATATGTTGGTTAAGACATCACATAACAAATCCTTGAATTTCCCGACTTTTTTCTACTTTAATACGCATGTATTATACCTAAAAACCTTCTCCTTGAACCACTCTATCAATTGCTGAAAACTGCATTAAAATCCGTTTTGTAGTTAAAAAGATCTAAGGGAACAGACAGCGGGAGCAACTTTATTTTATACTATATGTAAAGATCTAAAAGTCTATAAATGCTAAAAATTTAATAAAACAACGTCTCTCTGTAATAATGCGACAAAAATCGTTACGAAACACCTTTTCCTGTCCATTTTTTTTTAATTTAATGCTCAAACCGCATTATTATCGCTGGCTTAAATCGATAACTCGCCAATAAATTGTCGAAAAGTGCAAAAAGAGAATAAGGCGTACCTTCGCCACCACATTCGAATGAACTACAAACCAGAAGCAATCGTTCGCATGACACGACGAGCTTTTCTTCCTTTTATTCAATCGTGATTTTCTCTCGAGATTTTCCATCGGACTGATATTATTATATATACGTATGTGTCGATAAAAAACCCCCGACGAACATAAATTGGTCGTCAAGTTTAAGCTCTCGACGACACAAAATCGCTCTTTGCTTTATTGTCTCGTTTCTCTCTTTTTACCGGTGAGTAATTTTCTTTTCTTCTTTTGTTTCAGGTATGTATTGTGTTACTATCCTGCGTCCAAAAAGGAAACAGTCAACTTCCTAATAATGAAATACAACCACATTCACTGCACAAGGCCAAAATGGGATTAGTAAGAGCATTTTTACGTTCAGTTATTTATTGTCTCCGGAAATGCATTTTATGTTTGCAACAATAGCCAATGTATTATCTTGAAATTGCCCGAGGTGCAATTCGTTGGTTGCATGAATTCGTGACTTGTATCTGATTCACGAGCGGCCTTGCTGTAACCAATTTTCGTTGTTGCAAACAATTTAAATGTTATATAATTTTTTTATTAATTTAATTACAAAACCACTTTCTTTAACTCTTTCGCTCTCTATTTGAAGAAATGTACTTAGAAAATATGTTAAACTGAAAAGTTTGATAGGGGAAAAATAAGTTTGGTTCTGATCGTTGAACACCTCAAGATTTATTACTTTTATCGATTAATTTTTTTTTCGTTAGCAGAAAACCAGGTTAAGGGGCTCGTTTGCACTGCAGTCAGACTTACTTCTGTACTACTGTTCTATTCATGTATCCTTGTTGTACAAGGATTCTTGCTTATTCCAGGTTCAGCGTTCTGCCTAGCAGACGCAGTCCCTGTACTAAGCTTTCTGCGTTATTTGTGCCTGTTTCGGCGTCATTTATTCAATACAGGTGTCGCCACTTTATGAGGGCTTTGCAGTCAAATATAACATGGGTCGCGTTTTCCTTCCTATTCCCACACAGTCTGCAGTTGGGGTCTTGTTGAAGTACCCCAATAGTCTGCAGATGCTTTCTCAGTCTACAGATTATCAGTCCCGTTACCGTCCTGAGTTGGTTCCTTCCTAGCCGTAAAACTTCAGTCATGAACGAGGGTCAAATTCGCCTCACCATTCTCTTGCTGATCTTCTGACCGGAAATTGCTAGCCAGTATTTGTTTCATCGCTCTATTGGCAGCAGATTTGGTTATTGCCACTCCGGACTCCAGACCAATGAGTGGGGTCATCGAAACAGCTCTTGTGCAAGCATCAGCTTCTTCATTACCCTCAACTCCTTTATGCCTCGGTACCCAACCAAGTTTAACTCGGTTGTGCTTTGCAGGTCTTCCAGGAGTTGCTGACACTCCAGAACCAATATAGAGCTGATCGTTGTTTTGGCAAACGCTCTTAACGCTGCCTGACTGTCAGACAGAATCTGTATGTTTCTATTTCAATAGCCCATATCAGCCCCCTACAATTTCATGTTACAGAAAATGACCCTTTGGGGGTAAATGACGTATCTGACTCCTTTAGAAATTATTCAACCCCAATTGGTGGTGACGTTTTATTCGACTAAAGTTTATGTACAACAATACATTGGTGAGATAATTAATGTGTTCAGGCCATCGAAGTCACCACCTCCAGGATGTGGTGATCGTCCGATGCTTGGTTTGTTCGTCGTCGTCGGTTGTCATCGTGAAGCGATCTTCTCCGGCCGAGAGAAGAGTGATCGTCTTGGGTTGGCTTCGATGTTTGAGTGATACGATGTCGTGTGGTGTGAGTCGGGATTCTGATTAAATTAGCAATGATAATCGTCGCTGCTTTATTCGCCTCGGTCGGACCTTGCAGAAAACGTATTTCTGCATGTACGTTTTCTCATTGGTTGTACTCGTCGTCCAATAGCGTGATCGCCACAGTACCCCCCTGGCTGCTTTATTCGCCTCGGTCGGACCTTGCAGAAAACATAATTTGCTTGTACGTATTCTCGTTGGTTGTACGAGTCGTCCAATGGCGTGATCGCCACAACCAGCCCCCTACAACTCTATGTTACAAAAATGTGACCATTTTTACTGGATTTGCAGTAAATTAATTGAAATTTAGTTGAAAACGAGTTGAACGAAGACCACAAAAACTGACGAAGACCAAAGAATTTATGAAGGTCGAAGGTTAGAAATAATTTTATTTAAATGTAAGGCAAGTTATTAAAATGAATCTTTTTTAATGTTTTCATTATTATATGAGAATAATTATGATAAGTATTTTTATATAATAAGTATAATAACTCTGATAAGTTTAAGTGGTAGGGGGCTGTTTGAGACGTATGACTCTTATAACAACACAAATAGTGAACAGCTGTTTTTCCACTAGATACTAGCGCCGTCGAAAGAGCTCAAAGGTACTAACATTTCCGTAGAAATCGGTCATGTTTTTTAGCCTTTCTCGTATCTAAGTGACAGGGGGCTGGCCACAACCCTATATTATCACTGCTTGTAGATAGCGCTAGTAGTACAGTTATAAGAAAACTTTTATGGAGGTTAGAAATAATTTTTTTTTAACGGCAGGAAAATTATTTCGATTGTCATCATTATTATTGTTATTATATGAGAATAATTATGAAATTGTCGTTGGTGACAGTAACGATGATAATAGCAGAAGGCTAGTTGTTCAACTAAACTACCAGCGCCACCCAAAGGTACTAAAACATGCGACACAAACGGTCACTTTTTTTTAGTCTTTCTCGTTTTTAAGTGACAGGGGGCTGGCTCAAGTCTATGTTTTCTCTGGCACATATGGCAATGGCCGTGACCTCCACCTGAAAAATAATGATCGAGCCCTCAAGCGGCACTGAGATACCGCAAATTATTGTTAAATCTCAATAATTGCGATTTATTTATTTCCGTGTTTCTCCCAGAAGAATCTTGTTTGGTTAATAGTAAGGACTAAACTGGGATTACCAGATAAGAAACCTGACAAGGATGTAATGAAGGTGGTCCATGACGTCCTTATAAGGGTTATCTAAGAAAAAACTTCTAAGGATGTAATGTTCCAGAAAGTTCTTATCAGGATTATCAATTACGGCTTAAACCTGAATTCTTTACTATTTATAATGTCTCTGAATGGACTTTCATGTTAATTTCTTTGATTTCATCGAATTTAATTACAATCCATCATCAAAGTGATGGTTTCATTAAATCTACTCATTAACTTTAAAAAAAATTTTTTTTTTTGGTGTTTTTTTTAAGTCGCTTTAACAGCTTAGGTCATATCACGACTGTGTAAACACAGACAATTTCTGTTGGCCAGTTATATCTTAGATCTAGGATCTTAAGTCTAGGATTCAACGGGAATCGAACCCGAACCACTTGACGCATGAAGTGGAGAGAACTACTGCTCTAGCCACTGCGCCAATAGGTGCCCCCCCCCCCCTTTTTTTGTAACTACTATTGATGCGTTATAATCGTTCTGATCCCGCTGTTTGTTTTATACTTTCACATGTTCTGGAATCGCGAGGTTTATTAGCGTGAAATTAACTTCGACCACTTACCAAACACTCGTTTACTGCACTAATACTACTACGTCATTTCCAATTACATATTTGCTCTTTCAGCCACATCAAAGTCATTTAACACGTTCTAAAAACGTTCTAATGAAACGAAATAATTCATGTTATTGTGTACAATACATGGTTTTGTGCTAGAAACAAGTTTATTCGCAAGTATTCGACTGAATAAAAAAAAAATCGAATGAATTAACTAAACCTTAACGTTGCTAAGTAGATATTAAAAAAAAAATTACGTGTGTTAAATTACCAAAGATTCAAACCTCGAAACAAACATTAATTTTCCCTTCTCACTTTTCTTTCAAATCTAATTGTTGTTAATGGCGATTCCAACTCGTTAACGATCGAGAATCAGACGACGTGAATGTAAAATAGCACTTATTGGGTCTAATTAGTCCTCGGGGCCGGCGTGCACAAAGATGCATCAAGATGCATCACGACGTGTAGAAGCAAGAACAAAACCCACTATTCAATCTGCTGAAAAAGTAGAAGAAAAAAAAAAACAGAGAGGTTCATTGTTCAAGTTGTTGAAACGGTAGCAAGTGGTTTGACTGTAACGAGCGAGATTTAATTTTAACAAAGAAAAGATTAATTTGTCAGATTTTGGTAGAAGTTTTGCTGATGCAGTCGTATAGGGTGGAAAAAAAGACGCTTTAGCGTCTGGGCACTCGGCCAAATGGACGATATTTGCTCTAAAATTAGGTTATCGCTCTTCATATACCGAGTGTACCATTATACAGTGTGTACACGCTAATTTAGAACATTGAATATTTTTCGGGTAGAAACATGAAATTTAAGTTCTGTTTTTTTTTTGTTCTTATTAATTATTAACACTGGCTTACATCAATGTGACCATTATCTGTCTATAAAGAGAAAAACTACAAAATAGTTGTAAGCATCAGAATAATTTCTGGGAATTACATTAGCTTTGTTCGCGGCTCTCATTCTTAACCGATTACGAATCAGTTCAAGACAGGTTTAGGATTATCGCCAAGCGCATGTTTGGTTATGACCCGATTCAGGATTTTTTTTTTCCCGTGAACGACTTTAGAATTCTTCCGAATGAGGCGAGGATTAAAGAGAACCCCCGAAAAGTATTAATTGAATTGAACGTTGAACGAGAAACTGGTCTTTGAACAAGACATGATTTATAAAAATTCGCATGAGTAAGAGAATAGAAATTTACGTTCTAACAAAAATCCGAGGATCGCTAGAATCAATTCTGAATCAATAACGAAAGGATCGGACCGTTACTAAAAATTCAGAATTCTCTAACCTGCGAATGCTTTTTTTAATAATGCGCATGCAAATAGTCCCTGAACTGGTTTAGAATCGGACCCACAAACGAAGCTATTACAAAAATTGACTTAATTGAGAATTTGAAATCATTTTTTTCCATTCTAAAATGAACGAATTAAGGGCTATATAAGTAAAGATTCTTTATATTTATATCTGGAATCTTATTTTTTCAAAAGTAGAGATTTTGAGGAGTCAGACCAAAATAGTGTAAAATTTTCAACCTCATTTTTGAGCCATTTAAACATATAAGGATAGAATTTTTTTATATCCGTTCTCAGTGGAGATTGCAGCTTTTTCAGGAATAACACTGTAAAATTTCATGTTTTATCTTCAGTGGTTTAACCTCCAGTATCAGTCAATCAGCTTCTTCTTTTATATTTAGATATTTGCGAGTCTAACAATTATTATTGGTGCATGTATTGTCACTGAAATCACGTCTCTGAACCAAATTTTAGTTTGAATAGATATCAAAACATATAGACCAGTGCTTTTAGCCTTTGAAAATGGTAAAAAGACGTGGAAAAGGACGGGGTTTTAAGGTTAGAAACGGGTTTTTTCGATTTCCGACAAAACTACAAGTCCTATGGAAAAAAATTAAATAGCAAAGTTGTAGATAATAAGTAGATCTACAACTTTTGTGCTAACACTTTTTTCACATAACCTCAAAATGTATGTGAAAAATTCTAATGACCAAGTTTTTGGTTTTTATTTTTATTTTTTACAAAAAAAAAGTGGTTGCGTGTACTTATTGTACGCGCGTGAGAAGTTGTACTTCTTGGATATCATTAAAAATTAGTTTTTATTAATTTTATTCAAATAATCAATTTTTAAAAACTGTAATTTAATATTTAATAATAATAATAATAATATATATTTAAAGATATAATTATTAAAAATAAAATTAAGAGAATAATATTTTAATTTGTATCAATAAATAATATCCAAAGAAAGCTGCAAGACGTTTATAAAATTTGTCAGAATCATTTTTCTGGTTAACAATTCATGCATGTCATGAAAACGAAGCTTCATAGAAATTGCGAAATAAAGTAAGTAGCTACTTTTCCAAGTAAATGTCTTAACCTTATTGATGCCTTGTTTTACTAAATTATTATTCTTAGATGGTTGAATCATTTCAGAATCCCAGATTTCGTGATAACTAAGAATATGCATGAAATGCAGACGTCATTTTAATCATTAAATTTCAAATAGTATAACAGCTACTGCAAAATTCGAGAAAATTAATAACTTATATTTTAATAATATGTGTCATTTGTATATATATAATTATTTGTAATTTAAATACAAAAATAAATAAATTAGAAAATAAATACAACAAAAATTTATATTACGCGCCTCTAATTAAAAATACCGAGCCGTTTTGCGGGCAACTTCATCTTGATAATTTGTGATGATAAAATAGAATGCTACCAATGCTTCTGAAACCGCGCCGCGATGCAGACGTCATTTTCATCATTAAACTTCAAAAAGTACCTTTAACAGCTACTGCAAAAGTCGAGAAAAGTAATAACTTATTTATTAATAATATCTGTCATTTGTATATATAATTATTTTTAATTTAAATATAAAAATAAATAAATTAGAAAATAAATACAACAAAAATTCAAATTACGCGCGCCAGCAGACCCAGTTGTTTTGCGACTAACTTCATTTTGTTAATTTTTATCCTAAAATGCGCGCGCATCTTAAAATTTCACTCTTATCATATTTTCATAACGCGCCTAAAGAAGTATAACTTCAAAAAAAAAATTTTCATGAAATTTTGTAAAAATTTACGTTTTAATATCCTAAATACACTGTATTTTTGTTATTTAAAATATTAATTGTTTCACTTTATAATGCCTTTCAAAAGTATATTTTTACAAAATTTCATGAAATTTTTTTTTTTTGTAAAAAATAAAAATAAGAAACCCAAAACTTGGTTATTGGAATTTTTCACATATATTTTGAAGTTATGTGAAAAAAGTGTTAGCACAAAAAGTGTAGTACTACTTTTTATCTACAACTTTGCCATTTAACTTTTTACTATACCTAGGACTTGTAGTTTTGGCGGAAATTGAGATAATCCGTTTCTGCCCTACCCCCCCCCCCCCTTCTTTTCCACTTTCCGACCTCAGATCGACCGTAATTTATTTTTCTGTTCAAAAATTATCTACCCTGGTCTAATAGCTAAAACGTTGATTAAAATATTCAGCTACAACAGAAAAATGAAAAAAAAAAGTTTATTAGAAAAATATGTTAAAAAGGAAATAATTGACCAATTACGACCAAAATGAGCAAACACAACGACAAAATTTTTATATGTTATTTGATCTTGTTTGCATTTAATTCGAGCTATTAATTTGTGGTAATTTCATTGGGTTGTAGAGTATAAATTAGAAGGATATTTTTTTTATTTTCGTGATTGAACCGACCGTTAGATGGTTGCAAATGGTTGCCTCAGGAAATGGTATGGCTCAGAAAAAAAAAACAGTTAAAACGAACGGAGTTTGTTGGTCGACCAATAATTTATTTGTATGTAACTTTTTGTCGTCGTCTCGATCGCTTGGTGGCGGCCAAACGTGACAAAAATACCATCAAAATATTTGAATATTAATGGATCTATGCACCGAACCAGAAAAATTAAAACAAGTAAAAGTTGTGTTGAGGTCGGCGAAAAAAACACTTTGGCAAGGACGAATTGAACGAATAAATTCATTAGACTAAAAAATGAGTAATATTTGGTTGTAAACCACATCTTGCCAATTTAGTTGATACGACACAAAGGCACTTTGAAAATTCCTGTGTTTGTGTCCTCGAGCGCGCGACAAAAGGAGGATATGGAGAAAACAATGGACAAAAGATCGTGACGCCGACAAAACGTCCGGGGAAAACGCGTGTACGCGAATTAATCATAAAAGTAAAGACGTTGAAAATTCGGGATTTAATAGAAATGAATGAGACGGCGGTCAAGGACTTGATTTTTCGATCGCTGAGAAAAACATTTTCTTTGTTAGTGTTTCGATTCAGCGTTTTCATCCGTGAATTTTCACCAACTTTTGGCCTCGTGCCCACAATTAAAATTTATCTATTAAATCCAAGTTTGACCATTATTTAAACGTCGTTTTATTATCCTGGAAATTTTGATAAACGACGCGACGTCGACATAACAAAACCCATTTTACTGCTTGTAAAAACCAAATTTAATCTTCCAGGAATCAAATTTCATTTTTATATTCACCACAGTTAAGATTTTCGGCGAGAACTTAACATAAATATTGCTAAAATTTTAAATATATAAACAAAGTTTTGATGACAAGAAAAAAAGCTTGGAAAAAAAGGAATGAAATGTTTCTGAAACAATAAGATGATATTCAAATCCTGTGGGAAGATCCGCTTAAGACAATTCTCGTCACATCTGTCCAGCAAAAGTTTCCACAACTCCACTATTTATAACACACACCACGTAAACGTCTCTCACTTTGTTTCCCCATCTTCCATCTTCATTTCCAGCAGACCAAAATGAGAACAACACGAGAACTTTGTAATGTTAACGAAGAGAAATGGAAGATAAAACGTCACTGATTTTAATTATAGATCTCACACGTTATTTTCTTTCTTTTCGGTTTGAGGCACTGAGAAATGAGGAAAAAATCAGGGATGAAACGTCGGGAGAAACAAAAACAAAAAACGCCTAATCAATTACAATCGACGCTCGATTTTTCCCTCCGATGACGTGGATTGATTTAATCTAATTGCTTCAATTATCGTTCACATGTGAATCTTTATTAATTGATTCAAAGATCAATTTGTCTTGGCTACATAAATATTTTAAATTTTTCAAATGAATGTGTAAATACCGGGTGTTCTAATTTTGTGTTAACTTCTTTTAATTTTTGAAATTGGTAATAAGGAGCTGTTTCTTGGTTGTCTAATCATTTCTAACGTTGTAATCATCTAAAGGAACGTAGCCTTAGAGGACCCAGAATACAGAGTGTATAGGGATGAAAATTCTATAATTGATTGCGAAGCCCTTATAAGGTGATTAAATCTGTATAGGATCAATGATGCTCTAAATTTCTCGTATCGCACGAAGAACTGAGTACAAAGATTATTTCTGTTGGAATATATAAAAATGTTTTCGTTGAAAGACAAGAATAGATGAGATCAGGGTTTTTTTTTTCGTTCTACGGGTCTCAGGATATTCTTTCCCTTTATCACCGCGATCAATGAGGTTCATTGTGATGTGGTCCTCTGTGTTAACTAGGGGAGTATCAGGCTTTTAAAAAAAGCCAGCACCTACCTAGGGGCTACCATTGCTATCTTGTTAGGCGTCATGTCCGTCTTTCCAAGATGCTGAAGTCTTCTTTTGAAAGCTCACATGCGCTAAAAATGCTAAAATCGGGTGAGGAAGGTCATTCAGGGTACAATGACCCATATAGAGGCTTGTTAGGAGCCTTACGTCTCTTTTGCCGAGTGACAATTTATCATTGGTTCTCTTCTTGGAGTACTTCATGCATTTCTTACCTTGTTTATACCACGGAGTATTCCTCCAGTACGAAGCTTTGATTTAGGGCTCCCAAGCCAAGTCCAGGTTCAGGTCCTATGAGATCCCCTATGAGAAACCCTTCGGAAGGTTTAGACTGGCACATTCATCTATTGCAAGCACTTCCGCTTGGAAAGTAGTAGTGCAAGTCCCAGGGGCTTGTTCAATTTGGCTATAGGACCCATAAACGCCCATCCCTGCTCTGCCATCCATAACTGAGCCGTCGGTGAACCAGACCGTTTCAAATCATTTCTAACGTTGTTATCATGTAAAGGAACATAGCCTTAGAAGTCCCAGAATATAAAGTGTATAGGGATGAGGACAAAAATGCTATTGAAACGTTTTTACGGGTTCGAGGATTTGTGTTTAATGAAAACAAATTTATTTTTTTATTTTTAACAATTGGTTATTGATTTATCTAACACTATAGACACTTATAAACTACACGTTAACAACGAGTTAGTTCACTAGTCAGTTTTCACAGTCACTTATTCAGTAATTGTCACTAACTAGGTTTCTTCCACTTGTCCATTTGATGATGTTGAAACACGTCCATCGAATGACAAAGAGTAAGACACATTAACGAAGCGACAAGAGTGAGTTAAAATCATGAAGCAAGGGCTTCACCCTATTTTAAAACTGGTTTTGCGGTGTTTAAACACCTCCAAAACAGTTCCCGGACGAACTATAGTCATAAAAATGTACGTTCATAGATCGGCTCTCGGCCTGGGGCAGCCAAACGGCCGAGGGCTGCGGCGTTTCTTCACTCACTCTTGTTTCTTGGTCAGTGTGCCTTGCTCTTTGTCTTACGTGGACGTGCTTTGCTTCAACGTCTGAAACAAACCTACTATTGCACTGTATTTATTTATAATGTTCATAATTTATATAACACTGTTCACTTTCACTATTTATTTTAGCACTGATCACTTTCACCATTTATTTTAACACTGGTGGAAGATATATTTTACACTGACCACTTTCCGAGAGACTGTTGACGTTGACGATTTATTTTCATGTTCTCTCCTATTATTCATTTGCCAGAAATATCCATTATTTTGTTTAACTCTTCGTGCTAGGTGGTCCCGAATACGAAGTTCTTAGTAAAAGAATATTCTCCAATTCTAGGAATTTCATAAGATTCCTCCCCATCCTGTGATAACGGTGCTCCTTTGGCTGGTGGTTGGTTCTGCTCACCCTCGGCTGAGAGCAGGTGACCCCCCGCCACCCCCAGAGTCATAAAATGGTGGCTTTCCTTCTTAGACTTGTGACACTATGTTTGATTATATCTGTTTAGGATCAATGATGCTTAAAATTTCTCGAATCGCATGAAGAACTGAGTACAAAGATTGTTTCTGTTGGAATATATAAAAAAGATTTTGTTGAAAGACAAGAATAGATGAGATCTGGGGTATAATTAGCATAAAGAAGAAATGTATAGGGGGATGAAAAAAGAGGCCCTCGATGTTTTTTCTTAATTAATAAGCTTTGCTTATCAAATAACTGGCTGCACACCTGTTTCCAGCTCCACTTTAAGGTCTTTCGCTTCAATTGGTTCTAGCTACGAAACCGTAGCATTTAGGACCATAATGTACATGATCTGAGAGGAGTACTTAATAATCTAAATTACAGAGTACTGTTATTGATGTAGGAATAGTGACCACCGTTATATTTTCCTATTTAGACGATTGTTTCGCTTTCTGTAGCATTTTGGACTATAACATGCACGTTTTATAGAGGATGCTTCATAGGGTTGCCACCCTTTATTTCTGAATAAAAGAAAAAATTTTTGTTGAAAATTTTTCTTTCTTACTACATTAAAATATACGGGTGGTAAAAAAATTAAACAAATAGGTTTTTAGAACGATTGCAAATAAATTTTCAAACTACCCCAGTTATTTTTTTTTTCGTGTGGCGATGGCACAAATCCAACAACCACAAGGACGAATCAATAAGAAAATTCTCATGGACAGCTTCCAATTCAAAGAAATGTATTCGAATGCATAATATTTAAGTTGGCTTACCAACATACATCAAATCCGTTACATTTTTACAACAAATTTTCCAATATTTTAATACTTTATAATGTATCATACCGTTAGAAATCAAATTGGAAGAACATGCAATTAAATTTCACTTTCTTTATTCTTTTCAAAAAAGAAAATTTTCGAAAAATTTAAAAACAATATTACCTCAAGATTATTCTTTTCAAATGAAAGAACTTAGCTACAGGTGGCATGTTAATGTTAATTAACGCCATCAAACTGTTCTTTGATCTATATTTTACATGTTAGCGATAGAAATTCACGGGAAATTGAAATTAATAAAAAAATTTCGACTTATGATATTATAAAAAATGAGGCTAGGTGATTCATTCATGTAACAATGCGTAATTGAAATAATCAATATTTAATTAATTATTCAAGGAAAAAAATCAATAAGTGTAAAGGAAAGAATTCGAGTGTGATAATAACAATTGGTGTAAGAGAAACAGTTATATAGGCATCATCTCGAATATTGGGCACGTTCTGATCGAAACCGGAAGATCAACATAAAAATTCCTCATCGTAAATCCACAACGATGGAACTCTTCTGAACACATCAAGTCATAAAATTTTAAACCTCCAAGGCAATTTTTTCGAACTTTGAAATGTTGTTAACGGTTCGAATGATTTCCTCATTTTTGTACCCATCAAAATTCATTCAATTCGTGAGCGTTGAAAATTCCATCGAGTGCGAAAGATTTGAACCCGGTTTTACTCATCCAGGCCTTTTATGTAGTATCTGAGACTTTTTCAAAAAAAAAAAATTGCATATAATCGCAAACCTGTTGTTTAGCGACACAATAGCGCCATTTATCATTGGTATAAATGAGCCTGAATAGTGCCTTGTGGTACAGGTATATAGAGAGGCTGTGTTCGATCTGGTTTTCTCGACTCCTCGCTCTTGGTCTCTATTTGAGATTTTTTCCCGACTGGCGTGTGGCGCCTCATAAAAACGTCGGGGAAGTCTATCGCATAAACCGGCGCCGGAATTTGTACTCGTAAAAATTGATCGACCAATTGAAAAATCGACGGGTATTCACATGAACAGTGCAAGTACTTTCTTTAATACTATCAACAATTGCTTGTAAACATTTTTCTATAGTACATTTCCTTTTTTAACTTGATAATATTAGTCTTGAAATCTGGTTAGTTTAAGTTCACTTTTTGCTTACACTATGTATCTTATAATATACCAAGTTCGATCTTCTTTCCTGTTTGTCTGAACTGTACGAATAGTATAAGTATTTTCTTTCCAACTACCAAAAATATTTTTAAATCTTTCCATTTATAATTCAGTTCTTTCGGTACCGGAAACGTTAAAACTTTGAAGCTTATTTATCATAAGTGCATTTTTATACAATTGGGGCCATCCATAAACCACGTAACACGTTCTCTATAATTTTTGAACCCCTCTCCTCTGCTATGTAACACTATTTAGATTTTAGACTATCTAATATTTTATCTTTTAATCGTGCATAACATAATAACATACCCCCCCCCCTAGTAAAGTGAGTTACATGGGTTATGGATGACCCAAAAGTTACAACGCTTTCTTCCATGTTTGTCTGTCTGTATGTAAAAGTTCCAAATTATCAATATAATCTCAGAAAATAACACACAAACATAAACAAGAAATGTTTGTTTGTAAGGGGTTATCTTTGAAACCCCTTAACCGATTTGAAAAACTCCCTACCCATTTAAAAAGTGCATTAGTCCAGATGGACATTGGTTGTTTTTGATTCTGGATAAATGCATTATTCCGGAGGTTTCTAGACAAACATATTAAACGGATTCCATTAATATTTGGTATGAAGATACTTTGTTAGTAAAGTATTGTAAGAAAAACTGCCATCCTGAAAAATGCATGAGTCCTGTACGATAGCTATGTTATAAAAAAAAATCGTTTTTATTGCTTCTTAGGAACAAAATATTGCATCGACTTTTCATGTAAAAGTATTTTAGGTCGAAGGTAATATATAATGATAATTTATCTTGGAAGAATGTATGGTTCCTACAGGATAGCTACAAATAGAAGTTTTTTTTTTTCGTTTTACGGGTCCCAGGATATTCCTTCCCTTTATCACCGCGACCAATGAGATATACTGTGATGTGACCCTCTATGTTAACTAGGGGAGCATCAGATTTTTAAAGAAAGCCAGCACCTGCCTAGGGGCTGCCATTGCTATCTCGCTAGGCGTCATGTCCGTCAAAAATAGAAGTATTTGTCTGCTGGTTCTTTAACAAGAACCAGATGGTAAATCAAAATGTTTTTCGTATAGAGGTAAAAAATTATGTTTACTTATTTTATTCATGAAAAATGTCTGGTTCCTGCAGGATACTCTTCTTTGAATCTTAAGTATAACATTACAACATCTACCCTTAACATCTTGTTGTTATTCCTAACAAGATAAGCTTTTACTATAAAATAACTGAAATGTCCCTTTTCAACCTTTTCCTTAAATATCTTTAAAATGAAGGCTTCCATCGGAAAATATGTTAAGTGCAAAATTAAAATAAAATTAGTTTCCTACAAAAAGTGTTCTTTTACATTTTCTTTTAAAATCGTTATGTTACGAGATATGAAGAGGTGAAATCGGAAGAACTAAAATATTAAAATGAGCTTTTGGTAGAAAAGTTTCTTTTACAGGCTTTACTTAAATATCTCAAAAACGAAGGCTACCGACAAAAAATATGTAACGTACAAAATTTAAGTAAAATATACTTCCTTTAAGAAGTGTCCTTTTACATTTTTTTCTAGAAACGTTACTTTACGATATATGAAAAGGTAAAATCGTAACAAAAAAAAAAACATTTAAAAATTATTTTGGAAATAATTTTGATAAAATCTATTATATTAAAAAAAAAAAAAAAAAAAAAAAAAAACACTTTAAAACAAAATTTATAAAAAATGATGGTTTTATAATCCAGTATTTTCCAATCGGTGGTTTTAGGAAATCTCTAGCAATGTATTTTTTTAAAAATCTACAATAAAAAGTTGTTCTTCACATTGTTAAGATTGCCAACCCTTCGTTTTCATAGTACTGGTTATATAGAAAAACAGAATAGGACTTTTTCATAGGAAATTTAATCCTCTATAGTTTTTCCTTTGGCATATTTTTAGAGTAGTTACCATTTTCTAGATATTTAAGAAAAACCTAAAAAAGGTACCTTCGGTATTTTTACGCTAATATTCATTTCGCATAAAGGAATCTTTTAAAGTGTAAATTTTGTTATTGGAAATAATAAATTTGTAATCTAAGAGATAAAATTTACTAAAATTTATATTAAAAAATTCTTCAATACTAAATAACTTCGGTTATTAGGTAATCAATGTCGGTTAATTATGTGTAAAGATAGCATACACGCATCATCGGTTGCCTATTTAACAACAAAACCCAACCCTTTGATAATAACCAGACTAAATTTTCAAAAAAATGTTGCTATCAATCAATAATGTTACCTAAGAAAAAACAATGGTATCTAAAACAGAAGTCGATAAACTATGGTCAATGGGTCACTGATTTCTCCACGATAAGTTTTGGTCGACTTATCAAGGTGTTCCATCGCACTGATTTTACAGTATCTGACATGAAACCTTCTCGGAACCATCCAATTTTATCAATGGGCACAAAAAAACTTCGTGTTGCAATTACCGGATATCCGGAATTCGAGTCAAATCAACCGCATCAACTTTATCATATTTTCGACAGGAAAAAAGCTTCTACGAAATTGTTGCAATTCAAGGCCTTTTCTACAACGAGAGAGAGACAGAGGTGAAGAACCTGAAACATCTGACGAACACAATTTTTTTTTGTTATTCATTTGTTTTATATTAGTCGAAACAAATGAATGAGACCACGTGCCCTTTGCCAACCTGATCTTATTGTCTCCGAGGACTGGGAACAATGCGAAACTTCTCGTGTTCACCTCGCCGTTTGTCTCCTCGGAGACTTTCCTCTTCTTGCATCCAAGTCGCATTGAAGGGAAAAAGAATAAAAAAGTCTAATTCGTCGAGACATTTCGAATAGACTTGATGTCTTGTTTGCCTCGCCTCGCCTCGCCTTGCCGGGCCCGAGGAGGTCGATCCCCTGCGAACTCAATTTTCTATATTTATACGATTCGAAAAAGTATCACTGCACCGTGTACTAACTACCCACCGATAAGTTGAAACGTTCGACGTAATTTCATTCGCATTTTATACTCAGACCAATGGCTACCCGCGACTTTGTTCACGGAAATTTTAACAAAATAAGATCCAGGCTTAAGTAGGTATATAAATAATATTTTTTCGACCCTTAAATGAACCAATTAAAAACAATAAATGTAGGGAAATTGGAAGCCCTTTAAACCCCCTCTTTGAAACTCTTTGGGGTGGAATTTCCAAAAATTCTTCCTTATCTTTTCAGGAATAAAACTTTCAAATTTTATGTATTCAACATCAGTGGTTTAGCCTCTAGTTTCAGTCAAGCATGGCACTATTATTTATATAGAGATACATACAACGAGACGATCGTCCAGAAAATGTAAATATTGAAACAGGGATCAAATGGTGCAATGTAAAGATGCATTTGGTCGGGTGCCAAAAATCGACGAATTGCAGTAGCATGAACAAAAACGAGTTTCAATGTTTTTGGGTCGTTAGACTTTCGAAGTGGAACAAATTTTTGTGGTCTCGAAGAATCAAAACCTTTAAACTTCGTATCGGAGAGAGATAAATAAATCGTGGAAAAAACAGAGAGGAAAATTTAATTTTATAAATTGATATCAGATGTGTCGGTTCTCACAATAAATTTCCGTCTTCCTTTCTTCTCTCATTTACAATCGGATGCATTAGTTCAAGGTTATATAAGGGTAGAGTTGCATCGTTTTTTTACCCTTTTTAGTACCGCTTTAGTAGATTGAAGCTAAGTTCCGGGTTCTATGCGTCATAAAATTAATTTTTATTGAGTTAAACCCTTTTACATTTTTTTAAAATGGTAAAAAATGTATTTTTTAGGATCATTTTATAGTTCCCAATTTTTTCTACCAGTTTTGTTCAAATTTTTTTTCTAATACGTCTATTTTTGATGGTATAGTCGTTCAAAGTTTGACCAATCAGCTTATAGTTAAAAAAAAGATCAAGTGTGCTTTAAATTAAAAGAACCAATCATACAATGTCTTATTTGAATCAAAGCTTACTTCGTTTTTTTGATAAAAACAAAGCTTCGTAGACTAAGCGAGCTTAAATTACAAATGTCTCGCTTATTATTAGTTTTTCGAAAAAAATTGTAATTATATCATTTACAGAGAATGAAATTTCCTATAACTTTTCTCCACTAAATTTTTTTCTCCGAGCCTTCATTTTTGAGTTATAACCGTTTAAAGTGAACCTTAATTAAATTTTGTTTCATAGCCGCCTATTAAACAGGGGGCCAATGTCTAGACAACTACCAATTTAGAAGCGAACATTGTTTTTGGATATTTTCATATTTTTGACCCGACATATTGATCAATACAATATCATTGATTTGTTATTACTTTGAAAAATATTTCGGTCATTCTTAATTTTTAGATAAGTTTAGACCCAATTTTCTATAATTAGCCTTTTTCCTGGGAAGATTTTAAAAAGATCCGCCAGGGACAGCACCGGTGGGGAGGTACATATGTTTTGAATTCTTTATTGACAACAACGTTAAACGTACGTCTTATTATTATTAGAATAAATAAATATTGTGGTCAAAAAAATTAAAAAAAAAAATTTCCATTCCTACAAAACATTGTGCATTCGCTAATTGTACGCCTGATAGTCGATACAAGCAGGATGGTGTAAAATTAAGCATAGTTACTTAATTTAATACCTAATATTATAGTATAGCAGAAAGAACGAGGATTAGCTTGGGATGGAAAATTTGCCCAGTTTGTAGTAGGAAAACTGCATGATGTTGAACTTGGTAGAGTTGGGTTGAGTAATTTCATGCGTTGCTGTTTATCCGCTAGACATATTTACCACCATCAGTTCCAACAAAAATTTTTTTATCATTACCGTTTGCAATGCATTCTTCAATTCTCAAATATACAAAACAAAAATCAACTTAGTTTATTTAAAATAATAAAATTTTCAACAACACAATGACATATACGAGAAAATTTATGAACCAACTAACCTTTAAATTAGGAAATTTTTATTACCTGACACGGTTAAGACATCGTTTTAAATCTCGGACAAGATGATCTTGCACTTTTGCAAATTTCAATTTCGCTCCAGGTACATCATCTTCCGTTAATTCCATTATAATTCTATACGTTTAACGTTTTTGTCAATAGAGAATTCAAACCATATGTACCTCCCCACCAGTGCTGCCTCTAGCGGATCTTTTTTAAATGTTCCCAGGAAAAAGGCTAATTAAACATTAAAATTTTGAAGTAAAACTCCTCCATCAGAGCAGTTCGATAATCGATAACTGATCGAAAATTTAGTATAAAATTTCCAGGACGTTTCATTTTGTTACATGAGAGAGAAGAAAGATACAACTTAAAGAACATTCTTTATACTGACTGTCGGAAGTTAAACAAACGCGTGACCGAAGCCGAGTAACTGAATAAAACAACAGTATAAATATTGAATGATCAGATTATTAGCTATGCAAATTTTTTTTTATTGTTCTCTCTCTCTCTCCGTTGCACGCCCATTTTTTTTTCTTTCGCTCATACTTTTTATGTTATTATCATCACTTATGGTTTGTTTAATTAAGAAATTGGATCAAGAGTGCCTTGAACGAGATGATCCAATCTCGTTTCGTCCATATTTGATTCACAGCCGTCTCCAATTAATTTATTGTTTAATTAACCAAAAAAAAAGTTTTCATTGAACGAATGCATTGTTACAGTTAGGATTTTTTTTCTCTGCACGTTCATTTCCGTCATTTAATCTTCCGCCTACGTTGAGAAGACAAAAAAAAATTTTGGTGTGTGGAAATGATTTACTTCGAGCTGATGGCTTCATGGATGAAATTCGCTCTTTGTGTGTAATTTGGTTGATTAAAGTCGTTGGACACCTACACGACGATATGTGGTGCTCTCATCTCGATTGATCTCGAGGTTGCTGCACAGCCTAGTGGATACCGTCATCAACAATATAACGCCTTCGGAACTCTTATTTTCTGTAGGATTTATATATAAAAATGAGTGCAGTTCGTCTCTTGTATAATACAAGATTTCATTCATCGTTTATAGCGTGACTCAGCTGTCCTACACTCGCTCTTTTCTCATCCATTTTCCATCAAGTTTCGGCTCTAATGACCTTTTTCTAATGCAAAATCTCGTCCCACTCCAAAAAAATTTTTCCTGGTTCACGACCATCTTCTTCTCTCTTCCCATCCAAATATCACAATAAAAAGAGACCCAAAAAGTGAAATTTATGAATTTTTGATTGCCAATACAAAACACGAACAAAAATGACAATTTATTGGCAATTTATTGCATGTATCGTTAATTATTTACGTAAAGGTTATCGTGTCGAGATCTTTCTTTGAGCACGAGCTAACAAGACTATAATACAATGTAAATCGTATCTATATAAACAAGGGTCGGGTCGAAACATTGTCTGAATATATAACGGGGCGTTGTCGATTTTATACGAATTCACCTAAAAAAAAAAAATAAATAAATAAAACAACGGTTTTATGTCTAAATTACGTTCAATTTACGATTGGCGGTTTGTGGAGGCGTACAAATCACTTTCCCACATGAAATAACACTCAAATGATTGAAACGAACGTTTTTCGTCTAGGATATTGGATAAACAAAACGGGATATTTTCAATAGATTTATTTTTGGTTTTTTGGCACGGTTTCTGTCAAATTTTATGCGAGTCATTTAACTTTCGATACACATATGTATATAGATTGTTGATGGTCATAAACGATGCATTTCAATGAAATTGAAAGGTCAAGGCTCGAGACAATGAGTTTGTCATTACAACATCGAAATATTATGGGATGATAGCTGACATAATTCGGGAGTTAGTTCCGGTTTGGCCTCTCAAGGCACTTATCCAAATTACGAGTATACATTATAACACAAATCTGAATGTAATTTCGATAATTGCTATGGCTAAGTAGCTATCAACTGTAGGAGTTCCAAACTCCACACGAAAAAAAATAGTGGTGTAAAATTTACAACAGTAAACTAGTAATATTTTTACTGCACTTTGTGTTCACTATATCCACAAATCTAACAGCAGATAACACACTTTGATGTATTCAGCTCTAACGTATAGTATTTTTTACTACCATAGTATAGTAAATATATGTAGCTGTTACAACTGCTGAGTGTTGTACAATTAACAAATTTTGGCGTTTCTATTACGCCACGAATTTTAACAAATTTGTAATCGTTACCATTTTTGGTGTATATAATACTATATACAATATAAAATTTACTCCAAATGTTGTAAGACCTTGTAAAACGGTTGAGAAAAAAAACATCAGACCAATCTTTACCTTTTTCTATAATTATATTTTTAAGATTTTAATGGTGCGCATGGGTCGTTCTTTTACAAACCGCACAAAATCTGAACAAATTTGAACTTGACATTTTAGAATCGCCTGAAATTTTTTTACAGCTTCTATGCGTGAATATAACAACCCGTATTTTTGGATTTTGCTCAAAAAAATTTTCTTTTGAAACTATGCCCATTTAAATTTTCGATGATATTTGAATTTTCACCAACCTTTGCCTATTTGAGTTTTTATATCTCCAGTTCTACTATTCGGATTTATGTCGGATTTTTTTTTTCTGTACTTTGTTACTTAAGGTTTGAAAGTATATTTTTCAAAAAATAATTTTGCATAAATTTTATAAGCAATTGCAATTTAATTATTTATAAGCTTATATCACCCCCTTACCCCAACTTGAATCGAATTAAAAAAATATCATTTTATTCCTTATTTTATCATCTATTAAACCCTGTTTACAAAAAGTTGGGATCTCTCTTATTTTGGCAGATATTAAATATTTTCGAGCGCAAGGTACCGAAACGCGCTCCGCGTGCGTCTAATTTCTAAGATTTCCAACGCTAGCACCTACTTTACATTGCTGAATGTTAACCATTTTGCGTTTGAGTATAAAAATGTTTGTTAGAAGAACTTCAATATAGTTTTACCATTACAAAACTAAACGTTAAAATGCAAAAATACATTGAGACGTAAAAATGAGGTAAATTTTTACAATTAAATTTTTTACAATAATTTTTTTACTTAATTTACAAAATTATAAAAAATTCACCAGAATTATCTATGTCCCTAAATATTTTTAAATCTTTTTAAGAAGCAAAATATTGATTTTGGATCGTTGGAAAGTGATGACGTTGATATGGAACGTTTCCCAACAAATTCTCATGTAGTTTTTGAGGAAAAAGAAGTTGTAGTATCTGCAGCAATTGATTCGTTCAATCAGGATTTGAATTTTATTGGATCTTCTACCATTCACAGAAGAAAAATTTCCCAAAGGCGTTATTCCGATAAAAAAATAAAAAAAGTATCTGAAGCATTGTCAAAAATTTTTTTTCATCCAACTATTGACGAAAATAATGATACCATTGAGGAAAATGATAAAAACAATTTACTAGAACTTTTTTTTTTGGTTTATTTAAGGTCGCATTAACTACTATGGTCATTAGCAACCGTCGAATCCGAAATCCCAGAAAAAATATCTTAGGCTTTCGTTGGGATTCAAACCCAGGACCACTGGCGTATAAGGCATCTATATCTAGTCACCACGCCACTAAGTGACCTTACTAGAATTTAGATTTTATAAAAAATGAACTCAAACTGGTTCCTAAGATCGTATATTTTTCTGGGTTCAGTGTACAATATAAAAAAAAAATTGTAAGCCTTACTTACCATGAAGAAAATTTTAATCTTAGTGCAGAGTGACAGTTTTTTCCAATTTTTCATGGTAAGGGCGCATGTGATGGATTAGGAGGAACTTTGAAAAGGTTAACAGCAAGAGCTAGTCTTCAAAGAACTTCCAATCCCATCCTAACACCAAAACAATTATTTGAATGGGCAAATGAGCCTTTTCCTAATATTTCTACAAAATATGTCACTAAAGAAGAATATTTTGAAGTTTTTTTTTTTAAGTAAGTAATTATCAGATGAAAAGACCAGTTTTTTATTTTAACAATTTATTTACACTGTTTCTTCGGTGTTATTATTATTCTTATTATTATTAAATTTGACATTTGAAATTTTGTATTGTTAAATTTATATTCAAATTAAGTATATATTTTTATTATATTTGATATAATAATTTTCAAGATGCCTGATAAATTGTAGAGAATTGTAAAGAATTTCAATTAACAAAATTGTTAAATTACATTTATACAATTAACAATTAATTAACAAAAATTGTAGAGAATTTCATACCCTACAAATTGTATAATTTGGATTTTTTCACAAAAATTGAAAATCAATGAGTTATTTGTAATAATAACCTTAAGTCTTTATTACGATAACGCTTAATACTTCATATTTGAGACTGGAGATTATTAGACCACCTTAGATAATGAAATATGAAAATCTAATTTTTGATGGGACTATAATCTCCAATGGTTCCATGCGTTTTGATCCTCGGACAAAATATCCCCACGACAAAATATCCTCAGACAAAATATTCCCATGACAAAATATTTTCAGACAAAAAGTCCTCATAAAATAACTGCAAATCGTATTTGCAGCATAATTTTGATGTTAAAACATTTAGTTTTGTGTAAAACTTCGCGGTGTCCAGAAGTGCACATTCAGTCAATGAATGAAAATCGGATAAACGAACAATCACTATAATTTCTTTTGTTTTAATTAACACAGTTTTTGCAGATTTAACATGAACACATGGGGGTCAAATTTATTTAATATAAAATCTTAGTTATTGAGCTCAAAACAATTTTGGTCCACGGAATTAATCAAAGAGTGCTCTTTTATCAGAAGATTGTGAAGTTTTGAAATTGCATGAAATATTTTGTCTGGGGATCAAAACGCCTGATAGCATCTCCAATACCAAAAGATTTGTTCAAATTCAATCCTTAAGTGGTTCAGAGAGGAATTTGTAAGGGTTGCATTCCGAGAATCCTACTCCTACAACGTTCTCAAATTGCATTTTTAGAAATTATAATCTCTATCTAATCTCTGTTTCTGTGGATTTTCAATTCGTTCATTTAAGGGTTGAAGGTTATTTTTGAAGTCCATTCTCTTAAATTGGGTTGATTTTTACATCTAACATATAATGTTAAAAGTTTGACATTCTTGATAGGTGTAGGTCCTGAAGGTGATTTTGTAGTTCCTCTCACTGTAAAAAAGAAGTTTATTACGTGAATGAAGTCACGGGTAGCTACTAGTTATAAATATATCTGTTTAAAAAGGACTTGAAACATTTAAAAATCCAGGTCATCCAAGGTAACACAAAGCTTATCGATTTTCCCTTCGCTTACCTTGGCAAAAAAAAAAAAACTTACGAAGAAACGAAAAAACATTTTTTTTAATCAAGCCTCACAACAAAAACGGAAAAACTTAGCATATTGAGTTTCTTTTTTCTCGTTCCATTCTCATAAATATATCATACAATTTTACCTTTTTCCAAGTCAAATTTTCCTCGTTCTGTGAAGTCATTCAACTGAATCATAAAGACAAAAAATCTTCTAAATGCCAACAGTAAAAAAAAAAATACAAATTAACATCTCGTTCTGTTCAAATGCTTCATAGCCGCGTGGCCATCTGGACGATGTTTGCAAAATTTTAATTGCAAAAACATTGTCAGTTTCACCTGCGCCTTAATTTCGGATGTTTGGCTCGTGCCACAGCCGCTGAATTTTTTTTTATTGATGTTTCTTCTGCATTTATGAATTAATACCATGCCGCAAATTGGCTATTACAACTTCGATTAATGTCGCCCTCAAAAAATAAATAAATAGATGCCTCATAAAAGCTACACCTGCTAGCGGACATTTAGCGAAAGACAGTCCAAAAGAAAAGAATTAATCAGGCATCACCTGGTCATACTCTTAACGCCAGAATTCTGATGAAAATATAATCGATGGTGTTTTACAAGTAGTAATTATTTAGTACAGGTGAAATTTTTGGTTTGATAATCGATTAATTTTCCGGTTGCAACACAAATAAATTAATGCAACCAACACATTTTCTCAACAAGAAAAACTTCAATCAACTCAACTGAAATCTCCATAAATTTATTCACCCGAGAAAATTTTTCGTTTGTGAAATGTAAAACGAAAATCAACATTTTCTCTCCAATAAGAGAAAATTCGAACATTTGAAATGTTTGAAGCTGTTCAATCCACCACTCGTAATTTTCTATTTTTCTTAAATTTTCCAATATTGAAAAAGAGACGGACGTGAATGCGCGCAATTCATGAATATTTCCTTGAAGAAACAATCCTACTTGTATATGTGAGAGAAGGAGATGTTTTTATATGGAAAATATAGACAGACTTTTGTATGAAGCAAATTGAGGGAATAAATGGCACACGCACACACAAACCGAAAGGCAACGGATATAGGAAACTATACAAAAAATCGGGATATATACACAAACTTGTTACGATAACGAGGATAATTTAATCTTTCCTCGTTTTGAAAGTTCATGAAAAAAACTTGGTATATTCAATCTTGGTTATCATAGCCAAGTCGAGCTTTTTTATTTCTATTGATTAAAGACGCCTATGAAACAAATGACGTTAACATTTTTTTTGATTGGATAGCTCCATTTCAAGGCAATCTTGATCTTATGAAACTGAAAAGAAACTTTTCTAACTTTGAAAGGTTATATCAGGAAAACGAAAAGTCGGAGAGGAAAATAAATTAGATAAAATTTATAGAGAATTAAATGCTTTACAAATTTAATAATTATGATTTTTTGATAAAAATTAACAATAAATGAGATATTTGTAAAAATAACATCTAGTCTTTGGCTATGAAGCTAAAAATGTAATGTTCCAAATGATTAAAGGTGGCTATGAAACAAAAGATACAGGATTTCGTGATTGGGTAGTTCTAGTGGCGGCTCGTCCATAGGCACCGCGGTACGGCAGCACCCCCAAACAAATTACGTAAAAATACGGTTTACATTCGTATTGTTAAATGATAATAATATTGATGGAGTCATAATAATAATAATGATCAATTCAATTGTTATGTAAACGAAATTTTGAAATCTTACTTAGAATACGTTGAAATATGAAGTCTGGAACTGTGGTTCTAACAGTGTCAATTCAGCTGGCTTCGTTCAGCTTCGTCTATGTACGCTTGAGTTCGTGTAATCCAATTTATGCATGTAACAAACGAAACTGGCACTGTGATATACACAGTACGTACGTGGTCAAGATGATAGAAGTTCGTCGCAAAATCCTGCTGTTTTTAGATGCACTTATTAGTTCTGGAACCACCTATTGGCGCTGTGGTTAGAGCAATTGCTCTCTCCGCTTCATACGTCAAGTGGTTCTGGGTTCGATCCCCGTTGAATCCTAGAATTAAGATCCCAGACCTAAGATATAATTGACCAACAGAAATTCTCTGTGTTTAGACAGTCGTGATATGACCTTAGATGTTAAAAGCGACTTAAAACACCAAAAAAAAAATTAGTTTTCTCGCTATTTTCGACTCTACTTTACAACTACATTTAGACAATAGTACGCTACACTAAAATAAAAACGAAACGGGTCATTACTAAGGAATAATATGGATCAAGACAGATTAACTCCTTTATCCAGCTAAAAATCGTAGAATGAATTTTGTATACAAATGATACAAAAAATACATAAATTGAATAGGTACATTATGTTTTTAATTTTTTGAAGTTATTCTTCTTTAGGCGCGTTATGAAAAAATGATGAGAGTGAAATTTTTAGTTGGGCGGCCATCTTGAGACAAAAATTAACAAAATGAAGTTAGCCGCAAAACCACTGGGTTTCTTGGCGCGCTTAATTTGAACTTTTGTTGTATTTATTTACTTATTTATTTATTTTTATATTTAAGTTAAAAATAATTATATATACAAATGACACATATTATTAATAAATAAGTTATTACTTTTCTCGAATTTTGCAATAGCTGTTATAGGTACTATTTGAAGTTTAATGATGAAAATGACGTCTGCATCCCGGCGCGGTTTCAGAAGCATTTGTAGCGTTCTATTTTATCATCACAAATAAACAAGATGAAGTTGCCCGCAAAACGGCTCGGTATTTTTAACTAGGCGCGTGTAATTTGAATTTTTTTTTTATTTATTTATGACAATATTTATTTACAAATGACACATATTATTAAAAAATAAGTTATTACTTTTCTTGAATTTTGCAGTAGCTGTTATACTATTTGAAATTTAATGATGAAAATGACGTCTGCATTACATGCATATTCTTAGTTATCACGAAATCTGGGATTCTGAAATGATTCAACCATCTTAGAATAATAATTTAGTAACACAAGATATGAATAAGATTAAGACATTTACTTTGACAAGTAGCTACTTACTTTATTTCGCAATTTATATGGAGCTTCATTTTCATGGCATGCATGAATTGTTAACCAGAAAAATGATTCTGACAAATTTTATAAACGTCTTGCAGCTTTCTTTGGATATTATTTATTGATACAAATTAAAATATTATTCTCTTAATTTTATTTTTAATAATTATATCTTTAAATATATATATTATTATTATTAAATATTAACTTACAGTTTTTTTAAAATTGATTATTTGAATAAAATTAATAAAAACTAATTTTTAATGATACCAAAGAAATATAACTTCTCACGCGCGTACATAAGTACACGCAACCACTTTTTTTTAACACAGCACCCCCATGTCAAAATGTCACGAGCCATCACTGGGTAGTTCTATTTCAAGGCATTCTTGATTTTAAGAAAATCGAAAAATATTTTCTTGACCAAACTTTGAACGTTTATACTACGAAAATGAGAGGTCAGATAAAAATTTAACTGACCAAAATTGTAGAAAATTTCATACTTTACAAATTATCTAACGATGATTTTTTGTCAAAAATTGAAAATGAGTGAGATATCTAAGGAAATAATCAGATTAATTAGAAATCGTTTTTAATTGATCAAGAAAGCTTTGAGTCAAATATTAGCTGATTGGTTCTTTCTAGTCAAAGCTATCTTGATCTACCTAATTGCTCTAACTTTAACCTTTAATATCATGGAAAATAGACATTGTAAAGAAACATTTTTTAAACAAAAATTGTTATAAAATTTTCTTTCTATAAATTACATTCTTATCATATTCTTTGAATAATTAGTAGTTTACAAGATATTCAAAGTTATTTATCGACCTGATAACATTTGAACTTGGTGATAAAAAAAGTGTCAATGAATGAAAGAAAAAAAAATATTGCAATAACAATGATAAATCGGAAATATTTTTGATAAAAATCGTCGAAAAAACTCTTCAAGTCATTTTCTCCAATGCAATCAATTGAATTAATGGAACGAAATTGAATTCTCGGCTGCACGTATGCAATTATTTCATTAGGTATATAAAGGGGGTGAAAAACCTTTCAAGTGGCGTCAGCCTCAATTGATTAATTAAATTTGAAAATTTGATCCTCTTTTTCATCGAACGAACTGATATATGGGACAAAGTGTAAATGATAAGGGCTGAGTTTTTTTTTTTTTTTTTTTTTAAATTTCAACCCTTGTGGTTTTGATCAAATATTATATGTGGATATAGGAGAAAACTGTGACAAATCAACTGGTTATATGGGGTGCCGGTAATTTGATATTATTTGAGAGGGTTGGTTGCGAGGTCCATTAATTATATATTTTTTGGGGGTTCAAGTGGCGAGTTTTAAGGAAGCTAATGAAAACGAGATGAGTTTTTTTTTTCTCTTCGGTTCTATAAATAAAGTTTGTGTGTATGACCACGTGCTGGTCGGTCCCCTTATTTTTTTAAATGTTTGTTACGTACCATATGTGTGTGGTTTTTAAATATTTATTTAAATATTTTTTTTTTTTTTGGGTTTTCAGCGGCAGAAATCGCGCCATCATCCGAGTTCACGAGACACATGATCATCAAACCAAAGATTTATCACGGACGAGAAAAACGACAAATTTCGTCGACCAGAGAAACGGTAAGTGATTTTTTGCATCAAATAGAACATTTTAAGGTCTTTACTGCAAAGGGGTGCAACGCTTCGTTCGTTGCAGATGTCATAAATGCATACAGGGGTGGTTAATAACCAATAATATATGGATTTTCTCATCGCTCTTTGTCGTTGGTTGTTTTTGTTTATCACGTTCTCGCGATGTTGGCGACGTTCGTATACGTACTGAAAATGGCATAGTGACTCGAATAGTGTCATTTTGTTCACAACAAATTTTTGTATTGCCACTTTAAATTTTTTTTGTGCCACTTAGATAAAAACGTATGCTATTTTTTTCGTTCAGTACAAAACTTGGGTCAAACTTATGTCAGTTCATCCAAATTTCTAAAATTTATTGTGTATGTTACGATTTGTTGATTTTTGGTCGAAAAATTTATGTCAACTCTATCACCTACAAGAAAGGTATTCGAGGTATCTTTCTGTCCATTTTGATATATGTTATTCTTCATCAAAATCTAAGCGACCCCAAATTTTTTATAAAAACTACATCCAGTCGTTGTCAGTGAAGCTCAATTTTTAATGTTTCAATTAATTGAGGGTAGCTATGAAACAAATGATGCGAGATTTTGTGATTGGTTAGCTCAATTTTAAACCAAAAATCCCGTTAAGGGCCAGCAAATAGAGATTTTTTTTCATAGCTGTCCTGCAGGAACCATACAGTTTTCCCTTAATAAATATCAACATATGTAGTTTTCGACTTATTAATTAAGTTTAAACGAAAAATAACCGAATCCTTATTTCGTTCATATGTGGAGGGAAACAATAAACATTGGATTCGTGTCATAGCTATCCGATAGGAACCATACATTTTTCCAGGACAAGACTTACCGTTTGTGTTTTTCTATAAATAATTGAAATTCATTCACCCGTTTAAAGAAAGGACAGCGAGATTCTCCAGGATAATTGTAGGTTTTCAAGGATAAAATGTATCCTATGTGTTATTCTGATGGATAAGCTATATTATTGTCAAGTTTCATAAAAATCTGTTCAGTGGATTTTGTGGGATTGAGTAACAAACGTACATTTTCAAAAGCTTAATAATCTATAAGGGGCCATTCATAAATTACATAACATGCTAAGGGTAGGAGAGGCGGGTCAACAAAGTGTGACATTGTGTGACAAATGACTGGATGGGATATAAGCTTATAATATGGAGAACATAAGCTTCTTGACCTCACAAGTAAAAATTAGCAAAACATGAAACTTGTACGTAAATAAAAACTTAAAAATATAACCACTTGTCTCAATATGTTATTAAATATGTGACGTTACATCAAAGGAGAAGGAGCCTCATAAATGTAACAGTCTGTGACAAGGATGAAGGTGGGGGGATAGTAAAAAAATCATGAAAATCATGTTACGGTATTTAAAGACGGCCCTTAATAGTGGTAGGATTTTAAGTAACTCTAACTCGGAAATGATTAGGAGCATGAAAATTCCTTAAGGACCAAACTTTAAGCTTTACAACCTTACAAATAATATAAAATGTCTTTAAAAGCACAAAGAGCGAGATGTTTACCAGAGAATAAAATATACAAGATTTTGTGATTGGGTTGCTCAATTACAAGCCATTCTTGATTTTAAGAAAATCGAAAAATATTTTGTAGGTCAAACTTTGAACGTTCATACTACAAAAATGAGAGGTCAGAGAAAAAATTTAACTGAGCCAAAATTGTAGAGAATTTCATGTTTTACAAATTATCTACCAATGATTTTTTGTCAAAAATTGAAAATGAGTGAGATATCTGTGAAAAATTAGATTAATTAGTTATAGTTTTTGATTGATCAAGAGAGCTTTGAGTTAACTATCACGTGATTGGTTTTTTCCAGTCAAAGCTCTCTTGATCTACCTAATTGTTTTAACTTTAAACTTTAATATCATGAAAACTAGACATCGTAAAGAAAAAATTTTGAAACAAAAATTGTTATAAAATTTCCTTTCTACAATATAAATTACACTATTATGATATTCTCTGAATAATTACTCGTTTACAAGATATTCAAAGTTATTTATCGACCTGATAACTTTTGAAGTCGGTGATAAAAAAATTTTAATGAATGGAAGAATAAAAAATTGCAATAACAAAGATAAATCGAAAATATCTTCGATAAAAATCGTCGGAAAAACTCTTGAAGTATATGTAAATAAAAAAATTAAAAATATTACCACCTCTATTAATGTGTTATATTATATATGTGACGTCACATCAAAGGCAATGGAAGCTCATAAATGTGACAGTCTGTGACAAGTACGTAGGGGGAGCGATAGTAAAAAAATCATGAAATTCATGTCACGTAATTTATAGATGGCTCCTAATAGTGGTAGGATCTTACATATAGTTAAACAGCATCCATATATCGCACTCTATCTCGAAAATGGTTGACAGTATGAAAATTTGATAAGGACCAAACTTTTAGCAAACTTTAAGCTCTATAACTTCACAAATAAGCTAAAATGTCCTTAAAAGCACAAAAAGCGAGATATTTACTAAAATTCAAATTAGAAATTTTAGCTATGTATTTGTTGTTAAAGAGTGAAAGTAAATTTTTTAAAAATTTCTCTTCATTTATTTCCGTTATTCTATTGAAAATTAGTTTCGTTTAAATCGGGCAAATAGTTTTTCCAACTGAATTTGTATTAATTTCAATCCTTAATTTAAAGAAAATTTCATATTGAAAACCTCGAAAATTTGGGAAAATATGCGAACACTTTGAGGATGTTTTTCAGTTAGAGATCCACTACTTGACTTGATATTCAAGCGACTTTACTTAAATTTAAACATCAAGTCATTCAAGCATTGAATTTACAAGTTATTTCATTTCAAAGCACTATGTAATGTACAAAAAATTCACTTGTCCAAATCCTTATCCAAACTCCAAACTTGATGAATCCCTAGTAGACTAGGGTCGATAATTTTTGAATCCCAAAAAAATTAAAGTAGGATGAAACCTATAAGAAAAGAAAGAAAATATAACAAAAATGAAAGGAAATATAAATTACGGTCGATCTGAGGTGGGGAAGTGGAAAAGGGGAGGGTGTTTAAGGGTAGAAGCGGTTTATCTCGATTTTCGACAAAACTACAAGTCCTATGGAAAAAAGTTAAATAGCAAAGCTGTAGATAATTTGTAGATCTACAACTGTTGTAATAACACTTTTTTCACATAACCTCAACATTTATGTGAAAAACTCCAATAACCACGTTTTTGGATTTTTAGCTTTTACAAAAAAAAAAAATCATGAAATTTGGTAGAAAAAATTTAGATGTTTTGAGGTGAGAATTGTCGATTGAAAATTAGGGTGCTTTTTCAATATTAAGTCATATAAAGTCAAATTTAATTCAAAAATTAAAATTAAAAATTTAAAATTAAGTCAAAAAAAGGTGAAAAAATTAATATTTTAAATCAAAAAAGTTAGAGTGTGCTTGGGACATTAGAAGGTAAGCTTTTACCAAATTTCATGAAAAAACTTGGTTATTGGAATTTAGACACCTTTTGAAGGTGTCACTTAGTGGCGTGGTGTACTAGATGGTGGTCCTGGGTTCGAATCCCAATGAAAGCCCAAGATTTTTTTCTGGGTTTTCGGATTCGACGGTCGCTAATGACCATAGTAGTTGATGCGCCCTTAAATAAAGCAAAAAAAAAAAATTTTTTCAAGAAATTTGGTAAAAACATTTTTTAATCCCAAATACACTGTCATTTTTTTGATTTAAAATATTTATTTTTTTACATTATTATTACTTAATATCGAAAAAGCACCCTAATTTTCAATCAAAAATTCTCACGTCAAAAAATCTGATTTTTTTAAAAAGTCGTTGAGTTTTTTGTTCGTTTAAACCTCTACTTTCTGATGGTGCAAAAAAATATATACATAACAATGTTAAATTTTCTCAGAAAATGTAATAATTAAAATGTAAATTTTAATAAATAGCTCAAAACTGTACAAAATGCAGTTGTATTACGTACGATGTTGAGTTATATATAATATTACATATATAATATAATACATTAATAGAGGTGGTAATATTTTTAAATTTTTTATTTACATATACTTCAAGAGTTTTTCCGACGATTTTTATCGAAGATATTTTCGATTTATCTTTGTTATTGCAATTTTTTTTCTTCCATTCATTAAATTTTTTTATCACCGACTTCAAAAGTTATCAGGTCGATAAATAACTTTAAATATCTTGTAAACGAGTAATTATTCAGAGAATATCATAATAATGTAATTTGTATAGTAGAAAGGAAATTTTATAACAATTTTTGTTTAAAAATTTTTTCTTTACAATGTCTAGTTTTCATGATATTAAAGTTTAAAGTTAAAACAATTCGGTAGATCAAGAGAGCTTTGACTGGAAAAAACCAATCACGTGATAGTTAACTCAAAGCTCTCTTGATCAATCAAAAACTATAACTAATTAATCTAATTTTTCACAGATATCTCACTCATTTTCAATTTTTGACAAAAAATCATTGGTAGATAATTTGTAAATCATGAAATTCTCTACAATTTTGGTTCAGTTAAATTTGTTTTTCTGACCTCTCATTTTTGTAGTATGAACGTTCAAAGTTTGACTTAAAAAATATAATTCGATTTTCTTAAAATCAAGAATGGCTTAAAATTGAGCAACCCAATCACAAAATCTTGTATATTTTATAAAAAAGTCGGGGAGCTTTTTGTTCGTTGAAACCTTTACTTTCTGATAGTGCTTAGAAAATATATACATAACAATGTTAAATTTTCTCAGAAAATGCAATAATTCAAGTGTAAATTTTAATAAATAGCTCAACATTGTACGTAATACAATTGCATTTTGTACAGTTTTGAGCCATTTATTAAAATTTACACTTTAATTATTGCATTTTCTGAGTAAACCTACCCCCTCTTTCATTTTTGTTATATGCTCTTCCTTTTCTAATGGGTTTCATCTTACTATAATTTTTTTTTCACTTTTTAACCGACTTCAAAAAAAGGAGGAGGTTCTCAATTCGACTGTATTTTTTTTATGTTTGTTACCTCAGCATTTTCGACTGGGTGAAGCGATTTTGATGATTCTTTTTTTATTTGAAAGATGGTGCTTTCCGAATGGTCCCATTTTAATTTGAAGAAAATCGTTTACTTTTAAGGGGTTGAAAACTAAGGGATGAAATACTAACTTCTTATTGGATTGCTCGATTTTGAAAATTCTTTTTTTATTTGAAAGCTGGTGCTTTCCGTGGGGTACAGTTTTAACTTGAGGAAAATCTTTCACTTCTAAAGGGTTGAAAACTAAGGGATGAAATATTAACTTCTTATTGGATAGCTCAATCTTGAAAATTCTTTTTTTATTTGAAAGCTAGTGCTTTTTGTGTGGTTCCATTTTAATTTGAGGAAAATCTTTCACTTCTAAAGGGTTGAAAACTAAGGGATGAAATATTAACTTCTTATTGGATAGCTCGATTTTGATAATTCTTTTTTTATTTGTAGAACACAAATTTAAATTAATCTCCTATCCATTTTTTATAAAAAAAAGTCCACTCATAAAGGGTTAAAAATTAGAGATGAAATAATATTATAAATTTTTCCTGGTTAACCCGATTTTGATAATTTCGTTTCTATTACGTACAACGTACCTTTAAATTGTTCACATTTTAATTTAAAGAAAAAAATCCACCCCTTAAGGATGAAAATAGGGGATGAAATAGTGACATTTAACCGAATTTTGATAATTTTTTTTCTGTTGGAAAGAATAATCCACTTAGTTTTGTTATTACATTTAAAAGCAAAAAATTTCAACCCTTAAGGACAAAAAAGGATGATGTAGTAACTTATAATATTAAACGGCGCTGCCTCATATGAGCAGCGCGTTTGGAAAGTTAACCATTTTCAAGAAAATAAAATCAGTTATCAAACTTCAGATCACTAAAACGCGAGAAATAAATAAATATTATAAAAAAATTAAAAACCGACTTCAAAATATATAAAAATTCTAAAACAAAAAATGCACTAAAAAGTAACAAAATAATGGCGTATCCTTGCAGTATCTACAACTTACAAATTATTAGGATGATACAATGTACAACTATTGTTATTTTTGGAGTTGGTGTCAGTCAAGAAAATAAATATTAATGGTAACTTGTAAAAATTTAAAAAGGTTTAGTTGGTAATTGGTATTTTGTAGTTTAAAGGTCGCTAGATATTGTTACAGTTCGAGTTTGTTGTTTAAAAGTTCATTTGAAAAATAATTTTTATAAGGTATTCTCGTTTTTTGCTAAGTACCAATATAGTCGTATTTCCTTGGCTGACACCAACTCCAAAAATAACAATAGTTGTACATTATCTTATCTTATTTGTAAATTGTAGATACTGCAAGGATACGCCATTATTTTGTTACTTTTTAGTGCATTTTTTTTTTTAGAATTTTTATATATTTTGAAGTCGGTTTTTCATTTTTTTATAACATTTATTTATTACAGTTTTTAAAGGCTTTAGCTCTGGTCTATTGTTTCAACCCCTAATAGTAGTTTTTCATCGATAAAAGAGATTCCAGAGAGAGAGAATTTAACAAAGAATAAAAATCTTTAAATAATCGAAATCGAAAAGGGACACCTGAAATAACCTCTAGTTAGCAACTGCCTTAAATGGAAAAATCCAGGTTTTAAACAGAATCGTCTCAAACTATTTGTACACCTGAAACCAATAACGCAAATGGTTTGCCTCATAAAATTTATTTAGTCTCGCTTTTATCAGAAATAGGTTTTCCGTATCGGGCATCTACCTTACATTATCGTTTATTTAAGTATCTACAATTTATACGAATCACATACAAGTCGTGGGTTTATCGCTTCTAATGCCTGTGTGCAAGTCAAGAGATAATGAAATAAAACGAGCGAATTGTTTCTATGTTAAATAATAAAAAGAAACGCAAGCAACGTTTTCAACGGCCATTCATCGAATTGTTGCCTCGCTCTTTTCGAATTTCAATTCTTTCAACTATGTCGTACGTTTTAAGTTAACGATAAATATGTACGATATTTTTTCGAGACTAAGCAAAAAACTGCAACAAAACCCGGCGACCGAGCAGCTGGGCGTTTTTATGACGGCATATTCTGGTGTTGTTGATCTCGTCGTTGTAAATGTGGATGTTGTGGACAGACGGCGCGTGGTCCAGACGGAATTTATTTTTAGCAAGTCCTCATCTGCGGAATTTATTTTTAGCAAGTCCTCATCTGGAATGATCCCAGAGATCTCATCGAGATGCATCGCAATGCATCTCGTTTCTGATGACTTACAGACTATGATCTGTTCAATATTAAAATCCATTGATTTTTAAAAATTTAAAATTACCCTCTCTTAGCGTTAATTGTCTTAATTAATCGTGCTTAAAATAGCAATGAACTAATTGTATTATTTTTTTATTTTTTAGGATGGAACACATGCACATAGTCTGCATATCGGATACAATGTGGATGGGACAGATTTTATTTTAGATTTAAGGTTAAATAGGGAATTAATTCCGAAAAATTATTTCCAAAAGCATCAGCTTCAAGGGAAACACGTTATCAATCGTCCCACGGGAAAGGTGAGTTGATTATATTATCATTAATTATTGAACATTCCTGAAATTATATAATGTTCCTGATACCAAATCGAACGAAGGATATAAATCATGATGTTATCATAACTATTTTGGAATGTACCTACTCATTGGCGAATTAATGAAAGAATTTTCGATTACGTAATTTTAAAATTTGAAAATAATTACATTTATAATGGGCAAGAAAATACTTAGACGGGACGTGGGTAAAATCAGATGGACTTGATTTTTATAAAATCGGTTTCTGCGCCTCTTGAAATGTTACAATACAAATTTACATCAATTTTTCTTAAGAAAACCATGTACTTGAATGGTTCGAAAAGCATAAAATGTTGAAGACTCCTGCTTAATCTTGCGACATTTTAGTTCTTATACTAGCTTATATCCGCGACGTCGTCTGCGTAGGTTATTATGTTAAGAACATATTTAATTTACAGAGGAAAAACATTTAAAACATTGAAAGCAAAAATATATTAAAAATAACCGGAAAGAACTTAGCGGAGAACATTTTTAACAATATGCCAATAAATTGCTCCTGCAGAATCCGCAATTGCTCCAAGTGTATAGTTATTAGTTAATTAATAATTAATTTTTCAAAAATTTGTAAGCTTAAAAATAAAAATTGCTATATAATCCAAAATAATCACTGTTTTTAATTTTTTTTTTTTCAAAAATTGTTTCTCATATGCTCTTTTCGGATCCGCAATTGTTCCAGGTGTATAGTTAATTAGTAATTCAATTTTTAAACTATTCATGTTTACAAGATTCAACGGCAGTTGATGACTTCATAGTACAAGAATACATTTATAAATAGTTAAAAATAACTAATAATTGAAAATATTGCAAAAATTTGATCATTTATTTGCGTAATGAAAAGAGCAGATAGAGAACTTAATAAAAAGAAAAACAAAAATTTTAATTAAAAATAATTTTGGGTTTTATAGCGATTTTAATTCTTGAGTTTGAAATTTTTTTAAAAATTTAATTATTAATTAACTTTTAACTTTACACCTGGATCAATTGCGGATCTGGAAAGAAAATTTACGGAGCAATCAAAAAAATAAAAAACTTTAAAGAAAGTAACTTTTTTGTATTTTACAGCAATTTTAATTTTTTTTTTTTGCAAATTTTTGAAAAATCAATTATTAATTAATTAATAGCTATACACTTGGAGAAATTGCGGATTCTGAGGAAGCAATTTTTGGCATATAGTTTAATTAAAAAAAAAATTGTTTCTCGCCAACTTAACTCTTTCTAGTTAAAAACAAAGTGCAATAATTAAAGGTAGTGTTGAAATATAATTTGATTATTATAACGGGTGCAACTTAAAACTGTATTTTGAATCTGTATTTATAGTAAAATATAGAAAATGCTAAAAGAGAATTTTAAAAAAGCTACAATAATCTGCTAAACAAATAGAAAATAGAACTCAAAAATTCTTTATTAATCTAATATCTCGCTGAGCTGCATTAAGTCTACGCTCAAATATGAAATAAGCAGTAGGCAGTGAAATGAGAAACATCCTCAGTCCGGCCCATGCGCATTACATCGTTTGCCCCACTCTATCAAAGCGACGAAAAATTCACCGCTTTACGCGTTTTGCTTGTAAAAATCGTATTTTTTTAACCTTTAATTACTTTGTTTTTAATGAAGATATCGTGATAATTCTTTTTTTAGACAAGGACCAAGTATATAAGAAGTAAAACAAAAAAAAAATTGATCCAGTAGTTTTTGAGTTAAAAGCGAACATTGGAAAACAGCTGTCATGTTATTTATATAGATTAATTTTCAATTTTTTCAATTAATAACTACCACAATGTTGATGGATAGGCAACCAATTATTCATCAATGTACTGTGTATGATCATATAAGCGTAATCAATTTCTTTCTCTCCTAAAACATTTATACCAAATTTCAACGAAATTGTTAGAACGGAAACTGAAAATAAAATGTTCCTTGATGTCCTTTTTTTTGATTGTGCAAGTTTTTTTCTTAACACTTTAGTTTTGTATAATAGGACGTCGAGTTGTGTCAGTACCAGGGAAAATTACGAGGCATCAATGACTCGTGGGCGGCGATTTCCACGTGTCACAAAGGTCTCTCGGGTGTGATCTTCGATGGCAACGAACTCCACTACTTAGAAAAAATGAACACCAGTGAACTGGATCCAGGAATTGAGGATTCCCATTATCTGTACAAACATGCTGATGTGGCCGTCACGAACCATACATGCGGCTATTCGTCGTCATCTCCAGCTCATATCCTCGAAAATAATGAATACAACCGAATTCTCAGGGTATTAACCACCCATCCACCATTCCCCCTAAACAATTACAATAATTCTATTCACCATTTATAGTATAAAAGATCGGCTGAAACCTCAAACATTCGAGGGCCATACAACGCGAACAAACGTTCAAGTTATGTCGAACTAGTTTTAGTCGTCGATCAGCAGGAGTTCAAAAGTCAAGGTGAAAGCCTTCAAAAAGTTAACAATCGTTGTAAAGATATTGCAAACATCATAAATGCTGTAAGATCATATTTTACATGGGAATATTAAAGTCGAATTTTCAATAAATTTTCGATTGTAGTTATACGCCCCATTGAACATTTTTATCGCTCTTGTCGGCGTTGTCGTTTGGTCTGAGGCGGACGAAATCAAATTGTCGGAAAATGGAGACACGACACTGACAAATTTCTTACACTATCGACGTGAACGACTCGTTAAAGAACACCCCAACGACAATGCACAGCTTTTAACGTAACAAGTAGAAAGTTTCCACTTAAACAGGGTTGTATTAAATTCAATTGATTTCAGACGAATTCAGTTCGATGGTGGAGTCGTAGGGAAAGCTTTGAAAGGCCCGATTTGTACCTTTGAATTTTCCGGAGGGGTTAATATGGATCATTCAAGCACTGTAGGTTTAGTCGCGACTACCGTCGCTCATGAAATGGGTCACAACTTTGGTAAATTTTTTTCCCTCCCTAAATTTTTTTGGTGGTTATTATTGGAATCTTCCAGGTATGGAACATGATTCTAGCGAGTGTAAATGTCCAGATGATCGTTGTATCATGGCTCCATCCAGTTCTTCGTTGTCGCCAAAACATTGGTCATCGTGCAGCTTGGAATACCTGGCCTTGGCTTTCGAGCAAGGCATGGATTATTGTTTACGAAACAAACCGGAACACCTCTTTGACAGTCCCGTTTGTGGAAATGGGTTTGTCGAACCCGGGGAGCAATGCGATTGTGGAATTGGAGATAACTGCGTCAACCCTTGTTGTAATGCAACCACTTGCATGCTCCACTCCAATGCAAGTTGTGCAACTGGTGAATGTTGCGATTTAAACGTAAATCTTTGGACAACCATCCCCAATGTAATTGTCTAATTTTTACATTGAATTTTAGACTTGTCGTCCCAAAAAAGCAGGTACCATATGCCGGACGGCCGATCATGAATGTGATCTTCCCGAATATTGTACAGGACAGTCCGAGTATTGTCCCAATGATGTTTACAAGATGGACACCATGCCTTGTGGTGGAGACAAAGTAATTTTTTTCAAATTGAAATTTTTCTATCAATTTCTTTATTTTGACTTATAAATTTCAGGCGTTTTGTTATCAAGGTTCTTGTCGTTCCCGAACTGATCAATGTCGCCTTTTATGGGGTCCCTCGGGATCGTCCAGCGACGATCAGTGTTACAATATGAACGATCGAGGAAACCGCCACGGAAATTGTGGCTATAATCGATTGAATCAATCGTTTATTAAATGCAATTCCGAGTATGGGATATTCAAAATTGTTGGTTCTATTTTTTTAATTTAACGTTTTTAGGGATATTTTTTGTGGAATGCTGCATTGTCGACATTTAAACGAGCGGCTGGAATTTGGGATGGAATCTGTGTCGATTTTGTCGCATAGTTTTATCAATGCAAAAGGTGCTATTATTCCTTGTAGGAGTGCCATTGTTGATTTGGGACTCAATGAAATCGATCCAGGATTGACTCCTGATGGAGCAAAGTGTGGAGAAGGAAAGGTAATTAAAAAAAAACCGTTTAAGAATCTAGGAAAGAACACGGATAAGATTATCAAGACACTAATTAGTACAATTTCTTAAATAATTTTATCAGTTTTGTGATTATCTCGTTTCCTGTGCTTTTAAGGACATTTTGAGCCAGTTGTAAAGTTATAGATCTGGAAAAATGCTACAAATTTGGTTCTGAGCAAATTTTCATATGGTCAATGGTTGTCGAGATAAGCCGTGTATTGTGGATGGTTTATAATTATTAGAAGATTCTTCCATATTTTATGGTTTACCTCGATAATGATTGGTTGTATGAACATTTTCTAAGGACCAAACTTGTAGAAAATTTAACTTTGTACAACATTGTAAATAAATCAAAACGTCCTTAAAAGCTCAGGAAATGAGGTAATCATAAAAGTTCGACTTTAAGAGCTTTTAGCTTCTCATTTCGATGTTGGCTATTAGACCAGAGTAGATGATTTTTGAAAAGAAAAAAAATTATAGTAGGATGAAACCCATTAGAAAGGTAAGAGAATATAACAAAAATGAAAGAAAAATAAATTACGGTCGATCTGAGGTGGGGAAGTGGAAAAGGGGGGTGTTTTTAAGGGTAGAAGCGGTTTATCCCGATTCCCGACAAAACTACAAGTCCTATGGAAAAAAGTTAAATAGCAAAGTTGTAGATAATTTGTAGATCTACAACTTTTGTTTTAACACTTTTTTCACATTACCTTAAAATTTATGTGAAAAATTCAAATTACCAAGTTTTTGGTTTTTAATTTTTATCTTTTACAAAAAAAAATACACGAATTTTGGTGAAAAATTACCTTTTAATGTCTCAAGCACACAATTTTTTTATATTTAAAATATAAATTTTTGCACTTTTTAATGACTTAATATCGAAAAAGCACCCTAATTTTCAACCGAAAATTCTCGCGTCAAAACATCTGATTTTTTTTAAAAATTCGTTGAGTTTTTTGTTCGTTGAAACCTCTACTTTCTGATGGTGCAAAAATATGTACATTACAATGTTAAATGTATATGAAAAAATCCAATAATCAAGTTTTTAGATTTTTATCTTTTACAAAAAAAAAAATTTCAAGAAATTTGGTAAAACGTATCTTTTAATGTCCCAAACACACTGTAATTTTTTTGATTTAAAATATTTATTTTTTTACCTTATAATGACTTAATATCGAAAAAGCACCCTGATTTTCAATTGAAAATTCTCACGTCAAAACATTAGATTTTTTAAAAAGTCGGTAAGCTTTTTGTTTGATGAAATTTCTACTTTCTGATGGTGCAAAAAAATATACATTACAATGTTAAATGTTCTCACAAAATGCAATAATTAAAGTGTACATTTTAATAAACTGTTCAGAATGTTATGTCCAAATTTGCTGAGAACAACTTTGAAATATATATTTTTTGCACCATCAGAAAGTAGAGGTTTCAACGAACAAAAAACTCAACGACTTTTTAAAAAAATCAGATTTTTTGACGCGAGAATTTTTGATTGAAAATTAGGGTGCTTTTTCGATATTAAGTAATAATAATGTAAAAAAATAAATATTTTAAATAAAAAAAATGACAGCGTATTTGGGACATTAAAAGATACGTTTTTACCAAATTTCTTGAAAAAAATTTTTTTTTTTTTTTTGCTTTATTTAAGGGCGCATCAACTACTATGGTCATTAGCGACCGTCGAATCCGAAAACCCAGAAAAAAATCTTGGGCTTTCATTGGGATTCGAACCCAGGACCACCATCTAGTACACCACGCCACTAAGTGACACCTCCAAAAGGTGTCCAAATTCCAATAACCAAGTTTTTTCATGAAATTTGGTAAAAGCTTACCTTCTAATGTCCCAAGCACACTTTTTTGATTTAAAATATTAATTTTTTCACCTTTTTTTGACTTAATATTGAAAAAGCACCCTAATTTTCAATCGACAATTCTCACGTCAAAACATCTGAATTTTTTCTACCAAATTTCATGATTTTTTTTTTGTAAAAGCTAAAAATCCAAAAATGTGGTTATTGGAGTTTTTCACATAAATGTTGAGGTTATGTGAAAAAAGTGTTATTACAACAGTTGTAGATCTACAAATTATCTACAGCTTTGCTATTTAACTTTTTTCCATAGGACTTGTAGTTTTGTCGAAAATCGAGATAAACCGCTTCTACCCTTAAACACCCTCCCCTTTTCCACTTCCCCACCTCAGATCGACCGTAATTTATTTTTCCTTTCATTTTTGTTATATTCTCTTCCTTTTCCAATGAGCTTCATTTTACTATAATTTTTTTCACTTTTTACCATTTTCAAAGGCTTAAAGCACTGGTCTATATGGGCTACCTAAAAATGAGCTTTTTACTTTGAGGGCTAACTCTTTAAAAAAAGCTCTGTTTAAGTGTTAAACTAAATTGGATATATTTTGGTTTTTTGGTTTTATTTAGATGTGTGTCAATCAAAAATGTATGCCCGTCGATAGTTTACGAGTTTCGGGTGTTAAAATCGGAGCAACCTGTCCTGGAAATTGCAATGGAAACGGATACTGTAACAGTAAAGGTCACTGCCATTGTAATGCAGGTTTTGCACCTCCCAATTGTGATAATCCCGGAGTTGGAGGATCCATCGATAGTGGGCCCGCCAGTGATCCAAGTGGTACTTCGATGATCGACCAAAAAAATTTTCATGAAATAATTTATTTTTGTTTTTTCTTTCCAGCGAATCGAGAATTCGTCACTGTCTTATACATACTATTTTTGGGGGTGATTCCACTAATGGCGATCACCGCACTTGTTATTTACTACCAGCGCCACAACGTGTTCATCAACTGGCCCAAAAAAGGCTCCTCTAAGACGTACGTATCTTCACGCTCCCCAAACTTGTGTCTGTCACTCCCTAGTTGTTTGCATGGACCTAAAACTGGCGATAAATCTCCCGATCCACCCTCATACGGTGCTGGAACCACTGATAATATCACCACCCTCTCACAGTCAGTAACCAATAAGGAACCTCGGACTCTTGAAATTTGTCATAACGGACTAATATCGTCCACTAATCCAACCATTCAAAACCTAAACGGCATTAACGAGGCCAAGTCAAGTTTACAGTGTGACCCTTCGACGAATGACGACGGTTTACTACGACACTTATCCACGAAACCGATGCACAGTCTCATTTTAAATCCTCGTCTCAAAACGAGCATTGAAATGTACGTGGCTGGAAAGATAGACTTACCAAGAACCCCATCGAGAAACTTACCTGCTTTTAAGACTGCCAATTCCTAGATCAAATGCTCAATTTTACTCATATTGTGATAGTTTTCAACCCCGTTTTTAACACGAAGAGCATTAACGCTATTTTTTTATAAGTGTTTAAATGTAAGAATAAAATGCTAAGATACTTATTTGTACACGTGGTTGTTTTATTTAACTGTACATTTTGTAAATAGAACGCTTTTGCATGCACTAACCGATTCTAATCCAAATGCGATTTGCTATAAAAACGCTTTTTTTTCGTTTTCTTCACAGATCGAAACCACCACAAAAATCGCCTCTGTTTGACTTTCAAAATGTCTCGCAAACGGTTGATATGTCGTCAAGAAATGACGACAATTCATCGTTATTGCCTCAGACTGATCATCGCAGTCCTGAAACACCATCATCCGGAATCAACAACAACTTCTTTGGACATTTCAAAGGCTTTAGTTTGACCCCGCTCTCGAAAACTCCCACTGAACCTGTTGTGATCACGACTCCTTCTTCACCACCTGCGACCTCAACCAACACCGTAGCAAAATCTCCGTTTCTTAAAAACGATCCCATTCGAGGAGTTTCTCCACGTATCGCACCCCCAGTACCAACAGTTCCGAACGTGGTGATCAAATCACCCAACAAACCAAGTGCTCCTCTACAAAAACCAACCCTTAGTGTCAAACCGATTGTTTCTCGGCCCAGCCCCAATTCGATCATCAACGCTGTCTCAGTAACCACAGAAACCTCAGTTGCCCCAGCTCTACCTCCCTTAAATCCCGGTTCAAATCCAAGACCTTTAATATCCAGCCCCATCTTAAAAAACTCGACATGTACAGCCAAAGAATTAATCTCTCCATTAAAAAATGCCCCAAAAGTACCAGTTCGACAAGCCCCCGAAGTTCCGATCGAAGTCTCGGTACATAAACGACCCTTATCCAGCCCTGATACCACCATAAACGCAGTCATCATCGAAGAAAAACCTCTCAAAAAAGACACCAACAACCCAAGTGCATTAAATCGAATCGCGTCATTTTTAAAATCCCAAAAAGATGATTTGAAACCGAAGGTTTCCAACACAAACTCGTTGCCCCGAAACAATCAAATCAAAGCCAACAAGGTAGATAAGACCACATTAAAAAACATCGAGATCTCCAATCCGATTCCGCTTTCGGAGATTGAAATTGCCGTCACGGCGTTGCCGGTTGATTCGATCGACGCGAAAGACTCGAAAAATTCAGCGGTGGTAATGCGGGCTCAAAGTATGCGTGGTACCGCGATCACACCCCGGCCGAATATCCAAACATTCGGCTCGATGCGTCAGCCAAATCACGCGAAACGACCGACCAGTATTCCAGCGGCGAATCGGCCGACAAGTCCACCACCTCCACGTCCTCCGCAACCCGAAAAATTCTTAAATCGAATCCCTAGTGTTCCAGGATATCAAAATCCGAAACCAACCGTAACAAAACCGACCTCTCTCGAGTATTCATACGATGATTGTGCTCCTGGAACCATGGCACCACTGGCTAATATCAGCGAAGAAATCTCACCTTCGAGCGGTGATAATATTTATGCAGTCATCGAAGAATGTCCTCCAGCTAAGAAGAACCTTTCAAAATCACCCCCGGTAACTTCCAGTGAATATAAATCCCCGAAGCCCCTAGAAAATACGAGTCATTCCGGCAGTACTGAAAGTATGGGTCTTTTGGGGGAAATCGTCAACGAAATCCAAAATCGAAATTTAGAGTCGATCTATTCGACCTCGACTCTGGCCAGAAAGAAAAAAGAAGCTGAAGAAAAAAAGAAGGCAGCTAAAGACGATCAAAATCGAATTAGTTTGTCGGATAGTTCTTCAGGGACTTATGTGAATACTTCGTCGATTTATAAAAGTCCTGAAAGTGTATATAGTAACATGAATGGTGGAAAGTCGAGTGCTAGTTCGACCACGTCTAGTTGTTATGTAAGTCCCTCATCAATAATTAGTTCCCCAATTTCAGAGGTTCCAAGATCCGAACCGTCAACAACCAAAGTTAATACGATGAGTACTTTTAAAGGTCCAACTGAAGATGTTAAAGGCAAAACGGTAGATTTAAACGGATACAAGCCGTATACGTCAATGTTTAGTAGGAGTTCCGGTCCTTTGATAGCGGCAGCTCAAAAATCAGAGACCTCAGGAAATAGTAGTAGTGATAAACCTGTTGTTAAGTCACCTCCCCCTTCTCCATCGAAAGCAGGAAAATCGCTTTCTAGACAAGCAACCCCTCCAAATCTAAAACGACAACCAACTCCTCCTAATTTAACTCGACAAACAACTCCTCCGAGTTTAAATCGACAAACGACTCCTCCAAGTCTTCGAAACGCCCCGAAAGCTCCAGGATCTACGGGAAATGCCACAAATCGAATGGTACCTCCAAAAAATCTACCTAAAACTGGAAGTCAGAAGTTGACCTCGGTTAATAGTCCAGATTTGGTTCTTTCAAGTTGCACTTCTTCGAATGTGGCCAGTGTTAAGTCCCCCGATATTGTTAATAATAGCAGCACGTCGGTACCACCGAAAGTGTCAACGAAACCGGTGATCGGAGTTCCGAAACCGACTCAAATATCGAAAAGTTCTGCGATGGTTACGAACAGTAAACCGGGTGTTAAACCAAGTGTTGTGAAAACACCGATTTCGAAAGGTGGAGATTCGAACAAAGCGTTACCGGTGGGTGCTCGAGTTGCGGCTAGTAAAAAGTCGAATTTCGCGTCGTTACAACAAAAATTCGAGCCATCGCCGACGAAAAGCCAACCGAAACGACCAACCACTCAGACCAAATAGCTTTTTAATTTTTTTAATAATTTATTTGTCAACTTCTCAGTTTTACGAGGAGACATTTACGGTGCTCGAGTTCTTCTGCATTTAAGTATAAATTGCTGATTTCATGTGAGTGGAACGTTTTTGGTGTGAATGAAGTGAGGAATGATGATCGAGTCCTAGTCGTTCGTGTTTATTTCAAATCGTGTCTTTATATACAACTACAGCTATAAACTAAAAAATATTTTAAGGATAAAAATGTGTTTTAATATTAAGTTATTTTTTTATATGAAAGTTACTGTATAATATCTTAAATTATTTTATAAAGAGATAAAAAAATTGTTTAAATGAATATTAGGGAGACAATCAAGGAATGTTGTTTTGTCATAAGATTTGTATAGTTTTTATTTTTAAGCGAAATTGTGAAAGTTTTTTTAGGAATTTAATTTATTTTTTTTATTTAGAGTTAACTAAACGAGAGATGGTGAAGTTTTAAGTTTTCGTCCTTTTATCATGTAATTATTACAATTGAAGAAAACTTTTGTATGATAGCTTTTTTAGTGAATTTCATGATCTTTATTTTTGTTGAGAGCTTATTTTTTGTTAAAATTTATAGCTTGCAAGAAAAAAATTAAAAATGATGACTTAAAAGTTGTGAGTTAAAAAATGAACTTTGGTCAAATTTCAAGGTTTGATATTTATGAAAATATTGAGATTGGAAAAAAAACTTTAGAACAGTTCTTGTTGTAAATTTTCTTAGCTTTAATTTTGGAAAGAGAGATTTTTTTATGAAAATGTCTATTTCTTAAAGAAAATACCAAAAAATTGAAAGGTTATCTTTTGAACAATAGATAAGATGGTGGAGTTTTAAGTTTTCGTCTTTTTGTCACTTAATTATGGCAATTGAAGAAAACTTTCATATGATAGCTTTTTTAGAGAATTTCATGATCTTTACTTTTGTTGAGAGCCTATTTTTTGTTAAAATTTATAGTTTTCAAGAAAATAAATAAATATGCTGATTGAAAGTTTTGAGTTAAAAATGAACTTTAGTCAAATTTCAAGGTTTGATATTTATGAAAATATTGAGGTTGGAAAAAACACCTTAGGACAGTTCTTGTTGTAAATTTTCTTAGCTTTAATTTTGGAAAGAGGGATTTTTTCATGAAAATGCGTATTTCTAAGTGAAAATACCAAAACATGGGAAGATAATCTTTTGAACAATAGACATCCTGATTAAGTTCTAGGTACGAGTTTGGGTTTGAATCGTCCTTTTTACTGTCTTTTACTACAAGTTAGTAAAGGAAATATTGTTATCGGGTTGAATTAGAGCTTTCACATTTAGTTTTACCGTGAGGCTTTGGGTTGAAATCGGTTTTGCTGAAAGCTCCACTTTATTCTAAGAGTATTCTATTTCCTCTTCTTCTTTCTATAGTTCTTCGACTGATCAATGCCTACAACTTTTATTCGAAACTTTTTCCTAGGAAAATTCAAATAAGGAGAGTTCTAGGGTAAAGGGCGGGAGTTCATAACATATATGGATAAGGGATATATACATATAGAAAGTACTGTGATGCCTCGCAGCAGATTTTTATATATAAGAGATAAGATAAGATATTTTTAAATAAGGTGAAAAACATTCATAAAAATTTTATGGGGGTATTGTAGTCTAGAGGCCCGAATTTCGAGCGTTTTTTGGCAATTGATATAAAAAAGCATTTGGTATTTTTACCATCTATTTTTATCATTTGTTTATTTATATTTGGAGAGTAGGTACATAAAATTAAATTTAAAAAAAAATTTCATTGAGCTATGCGTCCTTGAAGTTAAGGGAGGAAAAAAAAGACCGTGTCCTCGTCACCATGATTTCTACCCTTGTGGTCATCTGAAAAATAAAACAATGATGGATTCTTGATTAGTACAAATGTCGCTATCTAATAAACCTGCAAAACTGAAAAAAAAAATTTTTTCCTATTGTAAAATGGCGGCTACTCAAAAATAAAGGTTGATTTTTTCACGAATTTTTTCACTTTGTCGAATTTTTAAAAATATTACAAATTTCAAATTTAATTTTTTGTTGATTCATGCGATAGAGAGATGTTTAAAGGATATGCATGCCAAATTTCAAGCAAATCGGCTGATTAGAACTTGAGATATTGTGGCTACCGCATCGAAAAAAGTAGTTTCGAGAAAAACGCATTTAAAGTTTTACGTTAAGTCTCAACCGGTCGAGTTGCCACGACACTAAAACGCCTATAACTTTGAAAATAATTTGAATTTTGAAAAATCTTGTAAGGGAGAAATGTTTGAATATCTAAACTATCGGATTATGAAAAAAAATTTTTTTTCGATATTTTTAAATTTCTAGCCTTGAATACCCCCTTATAGATAAAAAAATTCAAGTTTACCACAAGAATAAAATTTATTTACGTTTAAAATAGGAAAATGGGAGGAATAAAGTTTCAATTCTGAATAATATAATTTTGGCATAAAAAAATTGATGAAAATATGAGGGTTTGAAAAAAATTTAAGAGACAACTTTTGTAGCAAATTTCTTCGTCTTTATTTTTCAAAAGAATAAATTTTCCGTGAAAATTGATGATTTTTGAGTTATAACTAAAAAATGATAGATTTATCAGTTAAAAACGATTTTATCAGTTTTTTAGATTTTCATCCCATTTTCTCGAAATAATTAATGTTTCTGAAAATATTCATGTGACATTTATATAGATGATTTAATGATTATTCATTTTGTTAGGAATTTTTTTCGTAAAAATTCACAGTTTTAAAGATAACACTCAACAATGACGAATATAAGCCAACAGACAAATCCCAATATTTTATTTAGTTTAATGCTTCAATATTTGTGAAAATATTGAAGTTAGAATAGCTATCATTAACTTTTTAGTAGCCAATTTTCTTGTGTTTGTTTTGAAAGCAAGAAGGTTTCTGTAAAAATTATAGCTTTCGAGAATTAAGCAAGAACTTGAGAAGCTTTTGTGAAAGCAAGTCGAAACCTTTAGTTTCAAATTGGCATCCGAGTCGATTTTTTTTCTTCAAAATTCGAATCACTAGCTTTCTAAGAATCCAGAAAGATCCAGAAAGTAACAAAATTCTAGGAAAGAAAAAAAAATTCATTTGGACGAAAAATGGACGAGTAAAAAATGTCAATTCTTAAACAATTGTTGTTTGAATGTTAATAAAACCCAAACTCTTAGACCTTAAAAAAAAATGCAAAGGGCAAGTTTTAAAATTAATTTTCTTATCCTCAATTTTGATAGAAATAATTTTTCATGAAAATTTATCCTTTTCGACTTATAACTTAAAAATCCCGACACAAAAAAATTCGTCGAGATTTTACAATTTGAGCATACCAAGTCAAAGTCCTGAGGTTTGAATCCGGGATCCGAGCCAATTTTTTTTTCTGGATTCGATTCAAATAACTATCTAAGGCGTCAAAGTAACACAATTATTGCACTTGATTAAGAAAAGAAAAATTACAATTTAATCAGAAAAAATGGACATTTAATTTTAATTCTTAACAATAGTTTGGTACATAATATTACTGAAAATATAAATATATAAATAATATGACAAAAATGCTTAGAACAGATCTTATAAAAATTTTTTTTGTCTTTAATTTTGAAAAGAACAAATTTTTCATGAAAATCTACCCTTTTCGAGATATAACGAAAAACAAACCTCAACGTTTCAACTCAACTCATCATCCCTCGTTTATATAAATCTACCGTTTTATTCGCAATTTCGCACTGAGTGGTGCAAAATTTCCGCTTGTTAAGTCGATTTCAATACTCATTAGATTTAAATTTTTTTTATTGACTCAAATAATATTTAACTGCCTATTAAATATGTAAGAATTTTAACTACCCTTAAGTATGTAAATAAAACCAAAGATTTCTTAATGTAAAAATTAATTTAAAAAAAAAATAAATAAACTGTATAAAGTTAATAAATCTATCTTTTTGTACAGTTTTTTTTTTTAAATTTTTCGCAACTAACAACCATTCTTCCAACGTTTGTACAGTTCATCAGCCTGCAGTCAGTGTTAGTCACTGATAAAACGTCCTCCACATTCCTGATAACTAATCCCGGTAGTTAGAACTTGGAACTCCACCAACGGCCTTTACATAGTTTCAATTTGACTGCACCACACACATTGATTCGAAAAATTAGTTGATTGAATTATTTTTATTGTTCGACAATCGCATTTTCTTCCGTTTGTGGTGAAATTTATTTAAAAAAAAAAACATTAAATTGTGATAATCATTGGATTTAGTCATTCAGTGACCATGGTTTGTGGTGTTCATTGGAATTTTCTGTGTCGAATTGTTTTGTTTATATTGTTCCTGGTTTTGGTAATCGCTTCGACAATACATGGTAAGAATTGGCCTTTGTTTCGATATAGAAATCCTGATTTGGAAGATCTTTATATTTTCTTAGCGATACAATTGGATTATTCGTTGGAGTTTAGGAAAATTGAAAAAGTTTTTCCTCGATTCGATAGTAGGATTAGAAGAGAGTCGAATGGTCTAGTTGAGGTAGGTTAAAATTAAGTTTTTATCAACTCAAGTAACTGGTCATTTTGTGTCCTGAATTGAACTTTTATAACTAGTACTAATAACAATTAATTGAATGAAGATGAATAGGAAAGTCAAAATCAACAATAAATTAATAAAACATTATGTATTCTCAGGTTTACAACTCTCAAAAAGTTGTGGAATCAATTTTATAGAGGAAAAACCGTGAAATTTGTGAACTACTTTCAGATTCTGCTCGGTATCTCCTAATCCATGCATTTTTCTTCGAAAGCTATTCTGTACGTTTTTTAAGAGCATCAAATTTTTTATAAATTACACCCAACCGGAGCTCTATAGATCAATGAGTTACCGAGCTATGGGAAATAGACCAGTTTTTTTCAAAAATTGGAGATTTTAATTTTAGACTTTGTTTGAACCGAAGTTGCGTCGAAACCATGGATCTTACATGCAGAACTTGTGGAATACAATTTGTATTAGGGTTGTTAAAAAATAATCGATTTTTATTTAAATCGATTATTATTTTCTAATAATCGATTTTCATAGTAATATTAATCGATTTTTAAATAATCGATTATATAAATTACGCGTTTAAATCGATTTTCATAAACAGCGCAAACTTAAATGCAAACAAGCTGTAACGGTTTTTTTCATTCTTGTCATTTAAATATAATAGACATTCATTCAAATATTTGATTGTTAAATTTAAAATTCATTATTAAAAGATTGAAATCGAAAATGGTTTTTGAGGCAATAAGGTTGTAATTTTGGGTTAGGTGTCAGTTTTTCGATTCACAATTCTTCGAAACACAATTTTTCGAATCACAATTCTTCGAAACACAATTTTTCGAATCACAATTCTTCGAAACACAATTTTTCGAAAGAACAATTTTTCGAAAAATTAATAATAAATAATTTTAGGGACCGAAATAATTAGAATAAATTTAGTTTTATTTGCCAGTTTACACAAAACAAATGTATAGAAAAAACAAACTTTTTTTAGTAAATAAAATTTAATAATTTTTTGGACATTTTAACATATATTTACTAAACACAAAAACCATGTAATTTACCTTTGTAAATAGGTACCTATAAGTTATAGTTTACAGATTGTTCATTTTTGGTAAGATTAGCGTGGCGCTTAGAGAATTTGAAATCGCCCAACGTTATGCTTTTGTGTACCATAGAAATCGATACATTTTGACGTCAGCATGAGGCTTAAGCAAGCCATTTGCAAAATTCAAGATATGAGTAACTATGGGAACTTAGATGGTCCAATTTGAACACTCAATATTTTTTATTTTCGAACACGTTTTCTATATGAAACTTCCATTGAGTGATAATAATTTTCATTTTTTTGCAATTCAAAGGACACATATTTTATAAACATCACAAATAACACAAAATTTCAGGAGTAAAACACAGAAAACACCATAAAATTAATGAAATTCTAACGAGTTTGAACTCAAATAATATAGAAAATATAATAGGCAAAATAAACAATCCTTAGATACCACGTATTTTAAAGATGACTATAGATTTTAAAAATATTCTATAAATTTAAAATGCTCTTATAATGCAGGATCAGTATTCATAAAGATTTTACAATGAATTCTGAAATCTCATAGATGTTTGCAGCATAATTTTTATGTTAAAACATTTAATTTTGTGTAAAACTTCGTGGTGTCAGGAAGTGCACATTCAGTCAAATAATGAAATTCGGATGACTACAATTTTTTTTGTTGGGGGCTCCGCCAAACCCCTGCCAGAGGGCCCCCCTGGACCCCTTTGGCATTTGTAGTAGAAAATTGTTGAAAGAATTTATATGAATTAACTTAAAATAAATGACAGTTTCCATAGTTACGTCTTAATTGACAGATTTATCAAAATCATTTCCCATAAGAAAAATGCGTCTTGAAATCCGGTTATTATCGAAAACGAAGCAAAAACTCGCAAATTAGCACTCTTCATTTTCGTTTTCTTTTGACTTGTTTTATCAGAAATCTTCGTCAATTCATGGTGCCACGCTAACCTTACTCGCCCCTTCATTTTAAGTACTATACTATCGCTATTTCCAGAACGAAAAGAGATACAGAAATTGTAAAAAATGAAAAAAAAAAAAGTTATATGTACTGACACATTTATATACCTATTTCATTTACCCTACCAGTCGAGGTTGATTTACACTGATTTTTATTCAAAAACACCAACTCTGTCTGTAGAAGTTGATTTAGACTGCATTATTTCGAAAAATTGTTCTTTCGAAAAATTGTGCATTCGAAAAATTGCGTTTCGAAGAATTGTGATTCGAAAAACTGGTCGGACACCGTAATTTTGTTAGGATGCTCATCATTTCATTTTTATTATAATAAAACTTTTAATGGTACTGAAATTGTGTATCAATAATCATATTTGTCTTATTCCTTACCTTGAAAGTTTAATGGAAGATTCGCTTTAATTTTTAGTTTTGAATTGGTTATTTTTTTATTCATATCATTTTATTTGATTTTTAATCTGATTAATTGTTAGTATGAATCTCTTAGATGTCATCATTATTGGAATATGAAAAGCAATTAGAATTTTAAATAATAAAAAAAATCGATTTTTTCGCATAAATCGATATTTTTTTTATTAAAATCGATTTTTGACAAATCAATTAATATTGAATAAAGAAAAATCTGTTTTTAATTAATCGATTCTTTTCCATTAATCTCACATCCCTTATTTGTATGCAATTTAATTAGCTTTAAATTAAGTGCAGAGTGGGGTCGGTAAGCCTCGTAGTTCTCTCAAAATATGAGAGAACCCATATAAGGTAAAATGGCATTTTGGTGGGTACTTCAGTATTGGTGGATCTTTAGGATTTTCTTGAGGCTCGTGACCGTTGTCCACTTCAAATGCAGCCACCTCTCAGCACCCGTTCTTTCATTCACAGGAGAGGAGTTTTAAGAGCTCTGCGAGGGCAGGAGCTTGCCGAATGGCAATGTGGATGAGCCCAGCCGGGGTCATACATGCTTAAAAATCACTACATGCAACAACAAAGTATTTAAGTATATTTCTGGGAAAATGCAATTTTACCTTTTATGGTTGTTCTTAAGATTTTGAAAGAACTACGAAGCTTACAGACCGCGCTCTGCACTTAATTTAAAGCTTATTAAATTACCTACAAATTATCTTATATATTATTCTAGCTGATACCCGCTCGCTTTGCTGAGAGTATCTAAATGTAATTTATTGATTAATAGATTCCCTACCCTCTAAGCGATATATAAAAATTAATCTATAATATTTTGACAGAAAAAGATGTTAGATACTTCCAGGCTTCAGATCTTAAGTAAGTTCATCAAAATCCTTAAAACTAAAAACTGTAAATATAAAAAGTTCCTTTAAGACAATTTGAAAATCTTTCATACCAAATATCATTTAAAACAGTTCAGCTATTTTAGTAGAAAAGATTTGTAGCTATCCTACAGAAACCGTTCTTTTTTTAGAATAAATTATATTTAATTATATGTTGAGATCTGAGGTATCTTTTACAAAACTTCATTAAAATTCCTTCCGTTCAGTAATTGTTAATATTTTAAAAATTTAGTATTTTATTTTAATGTTTACTTATTTCTAATTAATTTCTTTGACAAAGAACAATAAAGAAATCCAAATAATTAAAAAAATTTCATTATTGATTTCATCAGGTGTAAAATTGAAATTCTTATTTATTTTTCATTAAAGTTTTGTGTAATTGTTTAATTTGAACTTTGTAGGGAATTTCTTTTGCAACTGTATAAAATTGGTCAGGCCTTCTTGAGGAAAATGCGTAAAAATGTTATTTTGCGAACTGTAACGAAACTTTTTTTAAATATGTACACGGTTCCTGTAGGATACAATTGTTATGCTATCCTATGGGATTCACATGCTTTTCCTATATATTACTGACGCGAAATATAGATAAAAACCATTCTGGAGCCCGATTGTATCAAAATTTGAGCTCAATTCGTACAGAATAAAGACCAACATAACATTTTTATATAATAAAGAAGAAAATACCAATAAAACAGGCAATACGTACGTTTTTGTCATTTGTAAAAGATAAAAATGGTTCCTGTGGGTTATCCTTAGGAGATAGACATTTACCGTCGCAGATTTTTTATCAATCTTTTTAAGATACACAATTTCGCCGCATATAAGTTTGATCTATCTCGTAAGGTTTAGCTAGCGTTTGCAATCTAAGTGCACACAAATATGTTTGTTATGACATCACATTACAAATACTTGAATTTTCCGACTTTTCTCTACTAAATTATGTATAAATTATAGCTATTATGGTACCGAGGACTAATAGCTATATAACAAATAAAGTTTCATCAAAATCCGTTCAGTAGTTTTTGCGTGAAAGAGGCTACTACAATTGAACAGACAAAATTTTCGATAGTTTAATTATAAATAGTATAGATTTTGTGTGCTACCTGCTCTGGGTAAATGTGCAAAACTGCAATGAAGAGGACGACGGTGATTAGCCTTAAATAAACCCTGACGTTCCACCAATACTGGAGTACCCACCAAAATGCGATGATTTCCCTTACATGGGTTCTCTAAAATTTTGAGAGAACTACGAGGCTTACAGGTCCCGCTTTGTACTTAATTTAACGCCAATTAAATTATTTACAAATTATATTCAATAAGTTCTGCTCGTAGAATCAATGGGTTCGACGCAACTTCGATCCGAAAAAGGTCTAAAACTAAAATTTTGAATTTTTGAAATAACTGGTCTATTTTCAAAGTGCCGTAACTCAGTGACCTATTAAAGTGCAGAGCTCCTGTTGGACTTAATTTGTCACAAAGTTGATGTTCTTAAAAAACGTACAGAATAGCTTTTGAAGAAAAATGCATGGATTAGAAGATACCGAACAGAATCTTAAACTAGTTCAAAAATTTCACGGTTTTTCCTCTATCAACATTTTTCCACAACTTTTTGAGAGTTGCAAATCTGAGAATACATGGCCCTAAATAGTCCAAAAAACATACTAAAGAATCAGAAATACATCATGTTTTGCGAATTTAGCTATTTTTTATGTCGATTTTGACGGGCCTATGAAGGAATGTTCCTTTAATTCGAAAGACAAGAAGTCTTGACCGAAAATAAATTCTTGTAAAAAGTAAAATTCTTATTTCGGGCTAAATTTTTTTTTAATTCAGAAAAGTCCCTGTAACGACTTCCTATCCGTTTCTTACAACATATCTGATGGAAAAGAAATAATTTTGGAACTTCAACTAAACAAGAAACTACTGCCAGAAACCTACTTTGAAAGTTATCAATCAAACGGAAAGCCAACGATTGAATATCCAAAAAATAAGGTTTGAAAATCCGTAGGTAAATGCCATTTTCAAAAATTTAAGTTGTAAAATCTATCGTAGACTCGTGAAATATGTCATTACAACGGGAAAATTCGAGGCATTTCCAACTCTTGGACTTCAGTCTCAATCAACCCCAACCAGGAGCTGTCTGGAATGATTTTCGACGGCTCCGAGACTCACTTTATCGAAACCACTTTTGACCAGTCATCCAACGAAATCAGACACCTTATCCTGAAAGATTCCGACCGCATATTTCTTCAAAACCACACATGTGATTCTCCACCGGCAATTCCAAACCGAGTAAGTTGTCTTCACCACAGAAAAAAAAATTTTTTAAACTCCCATCTATCTATAGGAGAAACGGTCACTTTATCCTAAAGTTCCTCACAATGCCAATTCAAGATCTCGTTATGTCGAACTGATCATCGTCGTAGACAATTCAATTTTTCGAAAATATGGTTCAAGTCGATCGAAAATAATCGAACGAGTACAAGCCATCGCGAATATCATGAACAATGTGAGCTTCTCTTTAACCATAAACTTCCGATTCTGGAACCGTTTCTTTTTTTTCAGATTTACATGCCCTTAAATATTTTCATTGCCCTCTCAGGTGTTGTTATATGGAGTGAACGAGACGAAATCCATGTTTCAAATAATGGAGATGCAACATTGAAAAGTTTTATGCAATATCGAAAGGATGTTTTATTGAGACACCATCGACATGATAACGCTCAGTTGATAGTGTAAGACGTTTAACTGATTGGTTCTTAAGAAAGTCAATAGTTCGTTAACTTTCAGAGGATCTTCTTTCGGTGGCGGAATCATAGGAAAAGCGCATATTAGTACCATTTGTACGACTTCGGCTTCAGGAGGAGTCAATGCAGATCATTCTTCCACAGTTGGTCTTGTTGCTGGTACCATCGCACATGAAATGGGTCATAATTTTGGTATGGAGCACGACACTAGCGAGTGCTCCTGTCCTGATGAGCGATGTGTCATGGCTGGATCCTCTTCCAGTATGTTATCCAAACATTGGTCGTCTTGTAGCCATGTTTACGTAGCCTTAACCTTCGAGCATGGTCTTGACTATTGCTTGCATAACAAACCTGAAAAGTTATTGGATTTTCCCATTTGTGGAAATGGTTTTGTTGAAGAAGGTGAAGAATGCGATTGTGGTATTCCTCGCTTTTGCAACAATAAATGTTGTGATCCCAACACCTGTCGTTTACATTCCAATTCCACCTGTGCAACGGGTGAATGTTGCGATTTAAATGTAAATATTTGGTATCCTACAAAAAAGGTATCCAAGATGACCAAAAATAATCACCTTAGATACCTTTCTTGGTAAGCAAAATAGAAATTCAACGGTAAAATTTTAGAGTTGCCAAGTTAAAAGTGTTGGTACCGAATGTAGACAGTCCCATCATGAGTGTGATCTTCCCGAGTTCTGTAACGGGTTATCCGAATATTGCCCAGATGATTTATTCAAGATGGACTCAGAGCCTTGCGATTCCCAAGAAGCTTATTGCTATCAAGGCAATTGTCGCAGTCGGGATGAACAATGTCGACTTTTATGGGGTAACTCGGCCATGTCCTCGAATGATATGTGTTACAATAAAAATGTTCAAGGAGATAGTGGAGGAAATTGTGGATATGACTTCTTAGATCAAACCTATTCAAAGTGTGGGGGAGGGTAAGTTTTTAATTCGATTTAAGTATATTTTTTGTTCATTTTCCCTGGTTCATAGCGATGTGCTCTGTGGAAAACTCTTCTGTCGACATTTGAACGAAAAATTAGGATTTGGATTCTTGGCTGAGGTTCATTATTCGGTTATAAGTACCGTAGATTTGAGTGGTCAGAGGACCAGCGTTCCTTGTCGATCAGTTCGAGTTGATCTGGGACTTGATCAGTTAGATCCAGGTTTGGTTCCTAACGGAGCCAGATGTGGTCAGGATAAAATGTGTCTCAATCAAAAATGTGTTTCGATCGCACATCTAAGACATGAACTTCTGAAGAACATATCTGACTGCTCGAGTCAGTGCAATGGAAACGGATACTGTAACAATTTGGGGCATTGTCATTGTTTTCCAGGATTTGCACCTCCATTTTGTGATGCTCCAGGAGCTGGAGGATCAATTGACAGTGGGCCAGCTAGAAACCCTAACGGTAAAAATTGCATTTTCATCTTTCAGATTTAATTTTTTTCTCTCCAGTTAATTTTTATTTTCAGATTGTCTTGTATTCAATTTTTTTGGGAGTTGTTCCGTTGTTACTGATTGTTTTTGTTGTCTTGTATCGAAGTCCTAAGACGACTTCACCGCATTATACTTGGATGAAATTTGTGAGGTCTCCTCGAACTCCTAAACGGGTTCCCGATCAAAAACTTGAAAGACCTGCGAGACCGAACAACTTAAACATTTGTCATCAGGGTCTTTTGTCGACCACCAACGAAAATATCCATAACAATTTTTCAAATTCCCGAGTAATTTCGATTCATGTAACAACCAATGATGACCCAGTTGAAGTTTCCCAACCAAAACGTTGGGCCCAACGAAAAATCTCCATGAAGAGTCTCAACAAGTTGAAGCTGAACGTTTCACTGAAAATCAAAGACCGAAACTTGCTAACTCCAGAAAAGTGCTTAACCGAAACTGAAGCTATGCCAGGATCCGCAACGCCTGTAGCTGAAGAAATTACCACCGTGCAACAATTGGCGAAACAATTCGAAAAAAGCAACCATAACAATTAAAATTATATTTATTTAATATTTATTAATGTATAACAGTTATAACTAATTAAAAATTTTCCTGGAAAATTCCTGGAATTTTCCTTGATGTCATGTATTTAAAGCATTCCAAAAGTTCTTCCTATTCAAAACTCAATCCGGTTCCTTTTAAATTTTCTTCTGTCCATTCATCGAAACGTTTCGATAGGTCTTCGGACATATGATTTTTATAGTCCCCAACGACTCCTTTCCGAATGAAATCAATTCCCACCTTTTTCATGAAGTCTTTACCCTGAGACTTTTCTAAAATTGGTTCGAGATTTACAGCTGGATTTTTCTTGAAGCTGTTAAAACTCAGATATTCGGCTAGATGTTGCATCTGTTCTTCGGTATATTCTTTCCCGAGGAACTTTGCTGTTTCCCGAATGTGACCGATCTGATCCCGTTTCATATCCTCGTACTTGATAAATAGGACGTTAGGTTCATTCCTGAGAGCCCAGTATCCTAAGATGTGATTGAAAACAGAGCCAATGGGGGCGCTGTCTGTTAAAACAAGTTCACAGAAGTCCTCAAGAGAAGACTGGAGATTGTGGATCAGTTTACAGTAGTAATAATAGGAGACGCACATGTCTTTGGGGTTTCGAGCCACATAAACCAACTAAAAATTTAGATAAATTAAGGGATGAATTTTTTTAGTAGTTTAGGTGTCAAACCTTCGGTTTGACTTGAAGAAATTCTTGGGGTAGCAAACCAATAGGAAGGTGGCTTTTAATGAATCTGGGAGATGGAAGATTTTCCACGTATTGAACTGAATCTCCGTATGACTCCATAAAGTTATCGTGGCCATGAGCCAGAATTGCACTGAGTCTGAAAAAGACCCAAATTGAGAACTTAAATTTTTGGAAGTGATCGAAACTTACTCTAAAATTGGTGTTCTTAGATGTTGAATCACTTTGGCACCTTCATAATCCAAATCGTTGGCCAATAACCAGACCATTTCTTGTGTCCAAGTGGAGCCTGCAAGAAAAAATCGTAGTAGAAAACATTCCAAAAACCGGTCTTTGTTCGAAACTTTCTCCAATTTCTCGCATGTTCAACCAGTTTCACTTTCTTCCTGATTCGCGCACGAAGAAATCGTTTTGAATCGAATTTTTCACGGGTTTTCGGAGAAATCGAAACACTCACCAGTTCGTGGAAGGCTGGCCAACCAAATGTCGTCCTCACGGACCTTCATGTTTAGGATTCGATCCCCGATTTCTGAGTATTTGGGGGGCATCAAAACCCGACCGGGATTCACTTCGATCAGACAATTTTTAATCCCGAATAAGTTATCGAGACGTGATGCAATTGGCTCCCGTACTGGACTATAAGTCAAATGCATTTTGGTCTAAAAGAAAAAAATGAAAATCCAATCAAATCCACAAAAAACTTTAAACGTCTTCATCACTTACACACATCTTACAACTTTATGTTACCAAACCAATTTTTAACACGTTATATTCGTTGTTTAAAAAAAGAAAGTAACTCGAACACTGGTTCATAGACATACTGAAATTTCCCTTTTTATAATCTTCACGACTTTCAATATATCCCTCCTTCACTTTCTCGTAATCATATTGATTTTTCGTTCGATATTTTTGGATTTGTACCATTGATGATTCGTTTATACGACATGTGGGATTTAAATATATTTTCAATCTGCCAATTAGGAGAATATATAAATAATTTCAAGTTCAATTTTTTTTTCATTCGTGCAAATCAGTAATCAGAGAAAGTTTGTTTTTGCTTTTTTTCAAATTTTGTCAAAGACTCGCGTCTTAAATTACTTATTGGTATTTGTACGTGCATTTGTTGTGTATTTTATTTCTTTCCAAAAATAATTATAAATACTTTCTCTGCCCATCGATTGGGAAGGTAAAAAAAAAACTTTCTTTTCAATGTTCCGTAATGGAAGGAAATAAATTTGAACTGTTGAGTCATTGAAAACTGAAAAACTTAAAAACAGATTTTATACCAAAATAAAACTTTTTTTAATGAGAAAAATCGATTTAGAACTTGAGAATTTTTTCACTTTAAAAGTTTATTCTTGTGATTATTTCTCGTTGTTTTAAATAATAAATCGACCAGTTAAAGGGTGGATTGATGTCAGTACATCTTTTGGGGTGTCAAATTAATTTTATTTACGTTTTAACGCTTGTCAAATTTTAAGCTTATTCTTGCTGAAATTTTAAGTTGTAGAGAATTCCAGTCCTTGTATTTCATAAAGGGTTATTTCAAGAAAAAATAAAAACAAAATTTTTAATACTAAATTTAAATGCCTTTGCTCTTATTATAGTACAAATAAAATGATAGAAGTTTTCCAATGTTAGCTATGGATAGATTTTTTTAGTTTTACTTCTTTTATACTTGGTCCTTATCTAAAAAAATAATTATCACGATATCTTCATTAAAAGCAAAGAAATTGAAGTTTTAAAAAATGTGATTTTTACCAGCAGACCGCGTATCTTTTCGTTGTTCTTTCGTCGCATTGATAGAGTGAGGCAAACGGTTTAAAGCGCATGGTCGGCAGATAGAGTGTTTCTCCGTCCATTGTCTACTGCTTATTTCATATTTGAGTATAGACTTAATGCAGCTCAGCGAGATATTAGATTAATAAACATTTTTTTTAATTCTATTCTCTATTTGTTTAGCAGTTTTTAAAATATTTTTTGTAGCTATTTTTTTTTTATATTTTCTTCTAGCATTTTTTATATTTATCTCTAAATATAGATTCAAAATACAGTTACAAGTTATACCGTTACAACCGTTACAATAATCAAATGACATTTCAACACTCCCTTTTATTATTGTATATATTTTTTAACCAAAAATAGTTAAGTTAGCGAGAAACGTTTTTTTTTTTAATTAATCTATATGCCAAAAAATTGCCTCATCAGAATCAGCAATTTCTCCAAGTGTATAGTTATTAACTGATTAATAATTAATTTTTCAAAACTAAAAATTAAAATTGCTGTAAAATTCAAAAAAGTCGCTTTTTTATTTTTTTTAAATTGCTCCTTAAATGCTCTTCCGAATCCGCAGTTGCTTCAAGTGTATAGTTAATAGTTAATTAATAATTAACTTTGAAGTAATACTTCTTTAGGCGCATTATGAAAAAATTATGAGAGTGAAATTTTAAGATGCGCGCGCATTTTAAGATAAAAATTAACAAAATGAAGTTAGTCGCAAAACCAGTGGGTCTCCTGGCGCGCGTAATTGGAATTTTTGTTGTATTTATTTTCTAATTTATTTAATTTTATATTAAATTAAAAATAATTGTATATACAAATGACACATATTATTAATAAATAAGTTATTATTTATTAGCTGTTATACCATTTTTCTAGTTTAGTGATGAAAATGACGTCTGCATTCCATGCATATTCTTAGTAATCACGAAATCTGGGATTCTGAAATGATTCAACCATCTTAGAATAATAATTTAGTAACACAAGATATGAATAAGATTAAGACATTTACTTTGACAAGTAGCTACTTACTTTATTTCGCAATTTCTATGAAGCTTCGTTTTCATGACATGCATGAATTGTTAACCAGAAAAATGATTCTGACAAATTTTATAAACGTCTTGCAGCTTCTTTGGATATAATTTATTGATACAAATTAAAATATTATTCTCTTAATTTTATTTTTAATAATTATATCTTTAAATATATATTATTATTATTATTATTAAATATTAAATTACAGTTTTTTAAAATTGATTATTTGAATAAAATTAATAAAAACTAATTTTTAATGATACCAAACAAGTATAACTTCTCACGCGCGTACATAAGTACACGCAACTACTTTTTTTTTAAATTTTCAAACTAAAGAATTAAAATCGCTACAAAACCCAAAACAATTTTTAATTGATTTTTTTTTTAAGTTCTCTATATGCTCTTTTCATTATGCAAATAATTGATCACATTTTTGCAATATTTTTAATAATGAATTATTTTTAACTATTTATACATGTATTGTTGTACTGTGACGTCATCAACTGCCGTTGGATTTTATAAACATGAATAGTTTAAAAATTGAATTAACAATTACCTATTCACCTGGAGCCATTGTGGATCCCGAAAGAGTATTTAAGGAACAAATTTTGAAAAAAAAAAAATTAAATACCGTGATTATTTTGGATTATATAGCAATTTTTATTTTTGAATTTACAACTTTTTGAAAAATTAAATATGAATTAACTAATAACTATACATTTGGAGCAATAGCGGATTCTGAAATAGCAATGTAGGAGCAATTTTTTGGCATATAATTAAAAATGTTCTACGCTAAGTTCTTTCCGGTTATTTTTAATATATTTTTGCTTTCAATTCTTGAAATGTTTGTCCTCTGTAAATTAAATACGTTCTTAACATAATAACCTACGCAGACGACGTCGCGGGTATCAGCTAGTACTAAATATAGATTAATTAATTATGCGACTATCATTGTTAACGTATAGGCAAACAAACTTGCACATTCTATTATATTATATCAATTACACATAAGAGATGATTGAATGAATGAAATATTACACAATGAAAAAATCTTGACAACCGGATGTTGATTTGCGAAAATATAACCAGATTGAAAAAATAAAATCAAATATCTCCCGCCCCCTCCTCGCCCAGAGCCTATATAGATATACTTCACACTTAAAATAAATAGTGATGTACGACAGATGAAATTCCCAAAATAATAAATATTTAGACTAAATTTTCAAGATGAAGAAAAAAATTACAATACCTAACTATTTTCATTCAAGCCTTTATCATTAAATCAGTATACAAGAAAACAGAGATAAAATTTATTAAAAAATCTCAGATGATGATTCTAAAGTCGGACCAACCCAAATTTTCTATTTAAAATTCAGTGAAAATCCCATCAAAAAGATCTCTAAAGAGAAATGTTCAATATTTACAAAATGTATGAGATAACATTTTGATTTGTTGTATTGGCTCAATAAAGGCTGTCTTAAAAAAAAAACGATTTGAGATTAGATCATACTTAGGCATATTTATTATTGTCGTTATCTCCCTGATTTTTATACACAATACTATACGTATCTGGTTTCCGACCAAAAATACGATTAGCTCAAAATGATTTTTGATCCAATTTATATTGATATATTTATAGCAGTGGCTCCCAAACTTTTTTGATTTCTAGCACTCTTAACATTTTTTAAATTAATTTTACTATTATTTAGTAAAGGAAATACATATTGTAATCGGGTCGGATTTTCGAATTCGAGTTTTCACTTTTCCACAGTTTCATTTTTACACTTTTTTTTTTTTGTTTAATTGATTTTTTTTCATAAAGTCATATCCCTAAAGGGTTCCACTAGCTCTTGAAGTTTGAAGACCACTGCCCCGAAAGCTTCCGAGAATTTTAACCGGAAAGAAGTTAGCGATAAACTTTTTATTTTTTATTAAACTATATGCCAAAAAATTGCTCCTCAAATGCTCCGTCAGCATCTGCATTTGCTCCAGATGTAAAGTTAAACGGTTAATTAGTTATTCAATTTTTAAAAAACTCAACAATTAAAATCGCTACTTATAAAATCCAAGTTAATAATTTTTTAAAAATTATAACTAATGAACGGTTAACTTTACACCCGAAGCAATTGTGGGTCTGGAAAAAACAATCGAGGAGTAGTTTTTTGATTTTCACAGCTATTTTAATTGTTGAGGTTATGGCTATTTTAAAAAAAAATTGAATAACTAGTTAACGGTTAATCATACACCTAGAGCAATTGTGGATGCGGAAAGAGCATTCAAGGAGTAATTTTTTTGAACGAAAAAACTTTAAGAAAAATAATTATTTACTTGGATTTCATAGCAATTTTAATTTTAAGTTTTCTAATCTTTTAAAAATTAAATGACTAATGAACGGTTAACCCTACACCTGGAACAATTGTGGATCTGGAAAGAGTATTCGACGAGCAATGTTTTGTAAGAAAAAACTTTAAGAAAAAGTTAGTAACTTGGATTTTAATGGTAATTTTAATTGTTGAGGTTATGTCTAATTTTTAAAAATTAAATAACTGATTAACGGTTTATCATACACCTGGAGCAAATGTAGATTCTGGAGAGGCATTTGAGGAGCAATTTTTTGGAATATAGTATAATAAATAAAAAAAAAGTTCTACGCTTACTTCTTTCCGGTATAATTTTATTACAAAACTAGCTGATCCCCGCCCGCTTCGTTGAGCGTTTTCAAGTTTGGCGATGTATGTTTTTCGTTGCACAGTTTTTATAGTTTTTATTTTTGTGTTCAGAAAATCAAAATTTTTTCGTAATAAAAAGTATTTTATAGCACTTTTTGTAATGTTTACTACCTGTATGTGATATTTCGTCCAAATCGGACCAGCCGTTTTCAAGTTTACCAAGAACAAACAGGCAGACAGACAAAACTATTCAAAATAAAAAGTAGCCTATAATGTAGATTACATTATTTAGTAAATTTTTGTGAACATTTCATTAAAATCGACCCAGCTTTTTTCAAGTTTACCCTGGACAAACAACGTTTTTTGGAGAAAAATACAATGTAAACGGCATAACTTTTTTGTATAAAATATATGAAAATGTAGGTTATCAAGAGTATTCATTAAAACACCTTACATTTTTTAGATTAGATATAAATCTCGACTGAGAAAAATAATTCCGTTTTTGTTCGCTCGCGCAGGTAAGACGTAACGTTTTTTTTTTTTATTATATAACTTTTCAAAAAGCAGAAATCTTCAATCTTATTATTGGTAAAGATGAATCGAATAATTTTTTTATTCTCTCTTAATTGGCCATCAGGATTTGGACCCTTTTATCCTATTTGATAGCTGGAAGTTGGGCATGGTGGATATCACTCCCGTTAAAAGAAGAAACAAATAATGAATTTAAAGTTTGTAAAGGCAACACTTAAATGAACGAATTTAAAAAAAAAACTTAAAAAAAGGAGGTTCTTATTTACACCTAGATTAATAATTGGAGTATTAAAGTCTGAGAAAGTGGACAATTTTGAAGTTCGAAGTTACACTCCAAACTAAGTCTCGTATCGAAATGTCTTAGACGAGATGCTATTTGCAGCTATAGAACAGTGGTGGAACTACAAACTTTAGCCACCCCCCCCACCCCCCGCCGCAAAAAATTAGATCAGCCCCTAACCTTATATGAATTTTTGCTTTTCGTATCTAGCGTCCCATATTTTAATTTAGCACCGATTTTCGTCCTTCTTAAAAGGCCCTTGAGGTCTAGAGGAGTTAGCAGCTATTATCATATTTTTCATATCAGGTGTAACATTTTGATTTGAAAATTAGCATTGTTCGTTAAAAATAACGATTTTTTAAAATATCCTTATTCGTAACATCTTGGTCGAAATCCATGGTATTTTCATCGTTTTTCGATTCAAATCAATTGCCGTATTGCTTCTGCTATCAACATGTTCAAATTGTCCTTCATCTCTAGGTGTAGTACCTTGATTTTTTAGTTTTAAGTCAGTTGGATTAATTTTTTCACTATAAACTTGTTCAAACACCTGTTCATCTTTAGAAGTACTTTGATTTGCTGTGATCATAGCAAACAATTTAAGAAAACAGGATAATATTGCTATTTTTGTTAAACGTTCCTGTTCCTTTTTCAATTTCTCTTTTTTTCTCACTAGTACTAATTTTCTCAACATTTTTGGGCCCCCCGCGTCGCGGGGTCTAGCGATATGGTAGTTCCGCCACTGCTATAGAACCACCTAGAGGGTAATTTTTCCCGGATTATTTCCCGGGAAATTTAAAAAATATTAAATTTGAGGTGGAAATTGTAAAAGTCTTAGGGACAAATTAAATAATTGAAATAATTGTTTTCTTTGCAAAAAATAAAATAAATTTAACTCAAAAATAAAATAAATTTAGTAAGATATAATAATTAATCAATAAAATAAAACATAAACATAATTATTTTCATTTACTTGTTTAGAAAATAAAATTTTAAAAACGAGAGGCAGTTAAGGAAAAAGTCGCTTAAAGATGATCTTTCTTGAAATAAAAATTGGTTTGACACAAAAGGTTTGTTCCAATCATCCAGCCATGGTGATCACAGAAACTACCAACAGACAAAGAGCAAGACAACATTGACCAAGAGACAAGAGTGACTGAAGAACTGGTTCAGGTCAAATCAGCTTGACCGCATTAGGCCAAGAGCCGACCCATGTCCGTATATTTTTGTGAGAAGCGCTTATATCGACACTGTTTTGTCAATGTTTAAGCCCTGGTTAACCGGTCTGTAACTAAAGCGAACTTGTCACTTCATGTTCTTCACTCACTCTTGTCTCTTGGTCAATGTTGTCTTGCTCTTTGTCTATTGGTCAATGTTTGAACATCACCAGAAGGAAAATTGGAACAAACCTAGAGAATACATTTTATATATTAACGCAGGACGTTTTGGCGCCACTGAACCACTGATGTTTTAAATTGGATACCGAAATTTGATACAACAAAACACCCATGCAACGTTTTAGGACCACGGTAGAGTGGAGCAAAACCCCCCGTGAAAAAACATCCTGCGTCAAAACGTCCCGCGCCAAAATGTCACGTACCGATAATATACCCCCACATATAATAAAGGATGTATAGTCATTAAAGCATCCAATTTCTTTTGCAGATTTGTAGTTATATTTCAGCATTTATATAATGGCATTTTTGTAATTTTTCTAGGTAATATAATAGCTGAAGAGCCCAAGCGGGGATTTTGGGATTTACTAAAGCGCGGCAGATTAATATACAGGGTGATACCTTGTACCCAGTTATGTACTTCCACCAAATATTAGCCCCATATAAATGGCCGCCCGTCAAGGATAAAGGATCAGATTAGTAAAAAAAATTGATCATCTGATTTTCTCGAGCGTGTCAGATTAAGATAGGGTGAGTTAGTTACATGCTAAAAGATGTATAATCCACTAATCTGACAATTTGAGAGTGACGTAAAGAAGGGGGAGGGGTACAAAGTTGTCGAAAGTAGAAAGTCGAAGTAACAAAAAATCATCGATAAAGTTTAATGCGTGCAGCTGCGTGATGCATATTCGAATTTTCCCAGGAAAAAGTTTCAAATAAAAGTTGTAGCCATTAATGAGTTTAAGAACCATAGTAAGCTTAAAGAAAATCGTTGGAGCCGTTTTCGAAAAAAATTGAAAAAGCTCAAAAACTCCTGGAATATAGTAGAGCTTTCGGTTAACCGATTTCGGCTAAAAGCTTCGCGGCACAACTAGTCGTCATTTTGAAATACTCAAGCGCGTCAGATTAAGATATATATGGTTCATCTTTATGCCTTAGACATGCTGTCTCATAATCTGACGATTATCAGAAAGGATTCACATAATCTGAAAATAATTCAAAATGTGTGACAGTCATATCGTATCGAAAGCTTTATCCAAATTTCATCAAACTTGGTATTGAATATAAATTGAAAAAGCTCATAAACTCCTAGAATAAAGTGGAACTGTCGGTTTACCGATTTCAACCAAAAGCTTCGCAGCACAACTAGTTATAATATGGAAATAAAATTTCAAGTTTGATGAAATTTGGATAAAGGGTCACACATTTTGAATCATTTTCAGATTATGTAAATCCCTCCTGATAATCGTCAGATTATGAGACAGCATGTCTAAGACATAAAGATGAACCATATATATCTTAATCTGACGCGCTTGAGTATTTCAAAATGGCGATTTTTTTTGCACTTTCTAAGAATGGCAGCGCGTTTGCGTCACATTCAAATCGTCAGAGGTTTGTCTTAGGTTCACTTAACATCCCCTTAGAAAATTTGACGCGCTCGATTAAATTTTTTTTTTCTTCATTTTCAACCCTTACGTACGACCACCCCCATCATGGAAACAATCAGATTATCATATGTACATTTTTAAAAATACGTAGAACATGGATGGTATTAATATCTGACGCGCTCGAGTATCCATGTAACTGTTTTTTTTTTGTACATTTTTGAAAATCTATAGCCGCTCCCCCCTGCTGAAAAGGTATATATTATGACTTTTTTTTTCTTTTTATCATCTAAGCTTTGCAACCCAATAGGTCTCGATAATGCTCGAGTAAATCCCGATTTAGCATCGTGGGCTCCCCTACTATAAATAATCAATTTTCTTTAAGCGATTTTTTGATTTATAAAGTGACGAATGTTATTTTGATAAGTGCGTTCATATGTTGATTATGAAATTTTTTATTTTTTACGACTATTACAGTTAACTAAACAAAGATTTTGGTATTGGTATCGCAATCGGCATAAATAATTTTTTTTTCCGGGAAATAAAAATTGAAGAATTTTCCCGGGAATAACCTTCTAGAACCACCTTATAGCAAAACCACGATGCACCGGGGGGCGCTGACAGTTTGGGAATCACCGATTTATAGTATAATACTAGAGGTACACTGCCGGCCAAAAGTTTGAGACCATATAGATTTAAGCCAAAAAAAGGAAATATTTTTAAAAATTCAAAGACAAATACAGTAAAAATGTTTATTAATATTATAGTTATAACCTTTAAACATACTTAGTATAGAAAATAAACATAAAAAATTATTCTATAAAAAAAAATGAACTAATTACTCAAACTGTTTTTTCATCAAAAAATCCTCCCTTGCACTTTATTACTTTTTCTACTAGCCTCGGCATTCTACTTATTAATTTATTTATGGTTTCTTGAGAAATTTTGTTCCAGCTTTCTTGTAGTAGTCTCCACAAATCTGCAACTGAAGAGGGACACTCCTCTCGGACATTCCTATCAAGCTCGTCCCACAAAAGCTCGATTGGATTGAGATCCGGACTTTGCGGTGGCCATTTCATGATTTTAAAACTCCTTCTGCTTCTTTTTGTAATAAATAATTTTTACATAGCTTGGAAGTATGCTTTGGATCGTTATCTTGCTGGAAAATGAACCCATTGCCAATTAAACTTAAGCCTGATGGTACAGCATTTTTTTCGAGAATTGTTTTATATTCCTCTTTCTTCAAAATTCCATCAATTTTAACCAAATTTCCAATTCCATGGCCTGAGAAACAACCCCAGACCATTATTGAACCACCACCGTGCTTAACAGTTGGCACTACACAATCTGGTAACATCTTTTCTTCGGTGCTACGCCGAACGTAAATTCGTCGATTTGAGCCAAATACTTGGAATTTTGACTCATCAGTCCAAAGAACTTTTTTAAAATCATCTTCTGTTCAATCTCGATGGAATAAGGCCCACTGCATCCTTTTTTTCTTATTTTGCGGCCTTAGTAAAGGTTTCCGAACGGCAACACGACCAAACAGTTTAGCGTTCCTCAACCGTCTTTTCACTGTGGTAAGCAAAACTGGTTTATTTAAAGATTTGTTCACTTCAGCACGAATTTTTGGTGCTGTTAAGCGTCTATTCCTTCTGCTGGTAATAACGATAAACTGATCCTCACTAGAAGTAGTAGCTCTCGGTCTTTCTGAACGTGGAAAATCTTGAAAACTACCCGTTTCCTTAAACCGAATAATTGTGCGATGAATACAAGTCTTCGAAAGTTTAAGTTGAGACGCAATTTCACGTTCGGATTTGCCTTCATTATGTAAAGTAACAATGGCAGATCGAGTTTCGATATTTATGTCTCGTACTTTTCCCATTTTTAAAACGTTTTAACTATAGAAACCCCAAGTTAAGACTAAATTAAATTATTCGTAGAAAATGGTACATAACTTAAAAAAAATTTAAAATAACCTGTTTTAGAAAGTCTAAATAATAACAAAGAATAGCCAGTGCAAAATTAAAGAAGAATAGAATTAAAGAACAATTAATAGGGAGCTACTTTAAATATAATGATGACCCTTCCACTGGCCAGACACCCTGCGGTCTTGGATGTTTTTAAACAGAACCCATTAACTCTATTTGTACCTGAGAAACATACCTACAAAAGTCTCTTTAGATGTTCATCAGTAATTTAAAAATATGTATGGACATCAATTTTTATTTTATTAGCGAAACTTTGAATACAATAAGTGATAGCATAAATAAATTACAACTGGTCTCAAACTTTTGGCTGGCAGTGTATATATGTGTATTGAACGAGTCGAGAATCTCTCGCGATAAACGAGCTGCTCTTCGCTCACACTTGAATTTTATATAAACAGTTTATCTTGGATTTAGATTAGTGTTTAAGCCAACCCTATTTACATATATTCACACATTCACTTCATTTACATCTGTTCGATTTTAAAATATTTTATTGTAATAACTTGTAATAAATATATCCCCATCGCAACTCCTCCAAACCACCACAAGTGTGCTGAATATTTATTTTTAAATAGTTCCACGGAACGGACAAACGATTAATTACCCCGAAATAATAAATAATCTGAACAAATACAATTAATTAATTAAACAAATAAATTTTATAATAATGTGACATTAATCTAAAGTTTCGACAACAGTTTGATTTGCACGTTAACGATAAAATAAACAGTGAAAAATTCAATAAATATACAAAAAAGTTTTTTTAAATAATATACTTATATTTAAAATCCAAATTGTGAATTGGTCGGCGAAAAGAATAATACACAAATCATTTATTGTCTCAACAATGAAACGATTTTTTTTAAATCATCGATTGATGAATAAACGAAATTCTTCAATAATGGATTTTTAAAAATAATACACGAAGGTCACAAATATACAAAATTCACGGCATATCGCAGGTGTTTCTTTGCCTGTTTAAAACCAAGTGATTATATTATATAAATGTTTAAAACTGTGACTTGATAAAATCCAGAAGTGTCCAATTAGTTATATAGATCGTTAACAAATTGAAGGAAGTAGATTTCAAAGTGGAATTAACACGCAATTCTATCGAGTGTTTATTTGTTCATTCTGAGAATTGCGATGGAATCGGCGACTGGACCTTAGAGTGAAAAATGCCTTCGAACACAGCCGACATCGAAACTTCCTCGAAGTGCCTCGATTGTGGACAAAAGGAACAATGTTTCCCGTTTATAACTTCATGTTTCAATCTGTTCGAAAGTCTAATCCTGGTCTGTGCTTCAATTACATCGACGTGCTTTGATAATTGAAAATAAAAAAATTATGATATCCAAAAGGACGATCGCAACAATTGTCTCGATTCTGATTTTTTCAGGTAAATCTTCTGAATAATTTCACTTTAAAATTTCTTACGTGTCAGAGGTTTCTTCGAGAGAAACTCGTTGAAACAATCCACTTAATTAAGACTAGACAAATTTGCATAAACAAACACGAACAATTAGACACCCAAAATTTTTAATCATTATTTACCTAAAAAATTTATTTTTTTCAGTCGAGGCTACGGAGAAAACGACCATTGAACAAGGCTCGGACATCCCCTTGAAGTGTTTTTTAAAAAAAGTACAAGGGGCCTCGCAACATTTTATTATTTGGGAGTTTTTGGTAAGTTTTGAAAGTTTAAGCCAAATTTTGTTAACAGAATGATTTCTTATGGCCGTAGCAGGGCTGGATTTAGACTTGATAAGGCCCCAAACTAATGAAGATATGGGGCCCTTTATTTTTAAGCCTTTTCTACACTTACTGATCGCTATGTGTAATGTGCAATGTATGTCGTCGCCACAAATTTCATAGACTTCAATAGATTCTGTAGATTTCAATATAGACTTCAATAGACTTCTATAGACTTCAATGGTGTCCGACCAGTTTTTCGAATCACAATTCTTCGAAACACAATTTTTCGAAATAATGCAGTCTAAATCAACTTCTACAGGTAGAGTTGGTGTTTTTGAACAAAAATCAGTGTAAATTAACCTCGACGGGTAGGGTAAATGAAATAGGTACATAAATGTGACAGTACATATAACTTTTTTTTTCACTTTTTTTTATTAGTGTATCTCTTTTCGTTCTGGAAATAGCGATAATGTAGTAGGGTAGACTGGGTACGGTTGAAACGGTGGACGGTTGAAACAAAGCGAATATCTTTTGAACAGTGCTAGATAGGGTGAAGGGTGTAAGAGAAGTTCGAAGCGGTAGACAAGTCGAAACCTAAATTTTGTTGTTGCGTTGCTCATCGGGTCCTGTGACTGTCAATAGGAGACCCCATTGTATTTTTTGACGGAAAAGTAAGTATTTTGGTCCGTACATTTTTGAAATTACTATGGTTTTTATTAAAGTTACGGAATTGAGGGTTTTATATCGTTTTAATTGAAGTTTTTAGAATATGGTAGCATGGTTAGTATTTATTTAAATTTATTTTCATTGTTACTGTAAACCGTTTTATACTTAAAAGGTTGGTTGGGGACAGTTGAAACATTTTTTGTGGGTACGGTTGAAACAGTTTTAATTATTTAATTTACTTGCATCTTAGATGCCAAGGGTACGCCAAAGAAAGACTACGAGAAGTGGGACCGACTTAGCAACGTTTAAACAAGCCTATGAAAATGTAAAATCCGAATCTTCGTTAAGAAAAGCGGCAGAAAAAAATTGGTTGTCTGTAAAGTCGGTTTACGGACGATAGTTTTACGTGATAACGTCATAAAGAATACCTAATTGATGAAAAATTGTGTACTTTTATGAATTGAATTATCATTATTTTGTATAACACAAAGAAGAAGTTAATTGAAAATTATAATTTTTTTAAAATGAAATCAGACATCCTTCATGTGAAGTCCTTATGAAATTTATGAAATCCTCCATAAAATTATGAAGGAAATCAATTAAATCTTATTAAGTAAATCGTAAAAGAAAAACACAAAACACGTTGTCCAGGATTCAACAATAATATCGTGCCTCTCTATCACTTGTATCGCATTCTCGCTTGCACGCACAGGCTCAAACGGAACGTGACACTTTTTCATGCAGGCTACCCAGTATTCATCAATTTATAAGACGTTATCACGTCAAAAATGAACTAAACCACTGTTCCTTGTTGAGATATGTTCGTAAACGAGATGCAGCTGGTGGAGATGAAAATCAAGAAATGGGTTATAAGGCCCATAATCGAGTGTTTAATCAGGAAAAATCTATTTTATAAGTAATATTCTTTGTAAAAACTACAGTCATTAACATATGATCATCATTGAGTTTAATTTGTTGTAGTTGCTATAGTTAATATATGACTATAAAAGCTGTTGAAAAGTACCTAATGTTAAATTATATCGCCAAAGACTTGAATATTAATAAAAAATATTTGTCATACCTACCTGTGCCATTAAAGGTTGTAAAATGTTATTTGATGATTAATAAAACAAGATTATTTACTATTAAGTTCTATGTATTATTTTTATGTGTTTCAATTGACCCCAGGCACTGTTTCAACCGACCCTGGTATGGGGACGTTTGAAACAAAAAATGTTTTTTTTTAAATACGATTTTACACAGAAAATACAAAACTGTGATCTCAAATAATATTGCCGATTAATAGACAGATACACGGTCTTCCATTTAATTTATTTCCGTCATCGCTCGCTCAACGTATACCGATGCTATTGCCGATAAACGGTAAAATGTTTCAACCGTACCCAGTCTACCCTACTTAAAATGAAGGGTAGAGTAAGGTTAGCGTGGCACCATGAATTGACGACGGTTTCTGATAAAACAAGTCAAAAAAAAAAACGAAAATGAAGAGTGCTAATTTGCGAGTTTTCGCTTCGTTTTCGATAATTACCGGATTTCAAGACGCATTTTTCTTATGGGAAATGATTTTGATAAATCTGTCAATTAAGACGTAACTATGGGAACTGTCCAGTATTTTAAGTTAATTCATATAAATTTATCCAACAATTTCCTACTACAAATGCCAAGGGGCCCTCTGGCGGGGGTTTGGCGGAGCCCCCAACAAAAGAAATTGTAGTCATCCGAATTTCATTATTTGACTGAATGTGCACTTCCTGACACCACGAAGTTTTACACAAAATTAAATGTTTTAACATAAAAATTATGCTGCAAACATCTATGAGATTTCAGAATTCATTGAAAATCTTTATGAATACAGATCTTGCATTATTAGAGCATTTTAAATTTATAGAATATTTTTAAAATCTATAGTCATCTTTAAAATACGTGGTATCTAAGGATTGTTTATTTTGCCTATTATATTTTCTATATTATTTGAGTTCAAACTCGTTAGAATTTCATTAATTTTATGGTGTTTTCTGTGTTTTACTCCTGAAATTTTGTGTTATTTGTGATGTTTATAAAATATGTGTCCTTTGAATTGCAAAAAAATGAAAATTATTATCACTCAATGGAAGTTTCATATAGAAAACGTGTTCGCAAATAAAAAATATTGAGTGTTCAAATTGGACCATCTAAGTTCCCATAGTTACTCATATCTTGAATTTTGCAAATGGCTTGCTTAAGCCTCATGCTGACGTCAAAATTTATCGATTTTTATGGTACACAAAAGCATAACGTTGGGCGATTTCAAATTCTCTAAGCGCCACGCTAATCTTACCAAAAATGAACAATCTGTAAACTATAACTTATAGGTACCTATTTACAAAGGTAAATTACATGGTTTTTTTGTTTAGTAAATATATGTTAAAATGTCCAAAAAATTATTAAATTTTATTTACTAAATAAATTTTTTTTTCAATTGCATTTGTTTTGTGTAAACTGGCAAATAAAACTAAATTTATTCTAATTATTTCGGTCCCTAAAATTATTTATTATTAATTTTTCGAAAAATTGTGTTTCGAAGAATTGTGATTCGAAAAACTGACACCTAACCGACTTCAATAGATCCAATAAAATTAGTAATAAAAAAAAGTAAAAAAAAAAACATTGATGATGCACAGATGTGAAGCTTAAAAGGCTTAAGATGCTGTAAAAAGTATTTTTTACGATTGACTTGTAAGTCCAGATATATTATGTCAGTGACAAATATTTGGTCAAACAAATTTTCTATGGTCCACAGAATTTTCATGATTTTGACACCTTTTTTTACCCATCAGTAAAAAAATTTATCTTTACTTAAATCACTCCATAGCCCAACATCAGTCTGCTTATTTTTTGATGCTGAATCTTCTGTGCTTGTATTACTCACTGGCTTATAAATCAAGGTTCTGTATCAGGAATAGGATGAATATCCCGTGACTGACTCACTCTCGTAGAGGCTTTCGATACATCAGTCCTCTTATCTATCTTTGTTAATCTTTCTAATTTTGTCTCACTTGATAAGCTCTTCTTCAGCTCTTTGCTTTTTTTTCCTATTTTGAGCTTCACTTTTATAACTTTTGGAACTCTATAAATCAGTGGCGTGCGGTGACTTTTGAAATATGGCATGCGGTAAGAAGTGGGGGTATAAGAACCACATTTTTTTAATTAATTTTTTTATTTGATAAACATGGTGTTATAAGTATTTTTTTTAAATTAGTATTCAACGCTCCTTCTTACAAATATCAACAACAACCGCATCATATAATGTATTTAAAAACCACGGAAATAGTTCTTATCCTAAAGAACAGAACATTTGTATGGCCTCTGGGTAAATAATTCTAAATAAAAGACGAACAATATCAGTAACAATTAAATTCACTGTTTAGATCCAAAACGGCAAACACATCTGCAGACCGTTAATCGGCAATGTGAAATGCCGAGAGAGATAGTATTCGACCGTACAAGTGCGCATGCGCGACCAATTCGAAGCAAACGATCGCATGCTACTGTCGCCAACGCATACATTCGGTTTTTTCCGTTCATTTGATTTGGTAAACTATGCCAATTTTATGAGCGATACCTTTCATTATTACGTAAATTAAAAAAAATTTATAAATGATAAAAATATATCATTTTTAGAATCATTTTACAAATGCAATTACGTAAATTAAAATTTAAATGAATAAATCATAAAAAATATTCAATTTTTATAATTGTCTCACAATCTCAAGGCATGCGGCGCATCTACAGCATGTATGGACCGCACGCCTCTGCTATAAATATGCATTTAAAAGTACTATAATGCATTACATTTCGTTTTTGCACTTATAGTTGGTACAAACAATGATCCAGTATATTTAAGTATGACAATTGCTTACTCGGACAATTTTTTGGGGACCCTAAGCTTTAGCTTGTTTAACTTATATATAGGTAAATCCAGCATTTTTTTCCCGTTTTATGGATCTCTGGATATTCTTTCCCTTTATCACCGCGACCAAATAGGTCTATTGTGATGTGACCCTCTGTGTTTACTAGGGGAGCATCAGGCTTTTAAAGAAATCCAGCACCTGCCTAGGGGCTGCCATTTTTATCTGCCATTGCTAGATGTTATGTCCGTCTTTTCGAGATGCTGTAGTCTGTTGGCTTTACCGATCTTGTGAAGATGGTAATTTAGGGTACAGTGGCCCGTATTGAGGCTTGTAAGTGGCCTTACGTCCCTTTTGCCAAGCGACATTATGTCATGAGTTCTCTTCTTGGAGTACTTTATGAATTTCTTTGCTTGTCTCTGTCGCGAAGTATTCCCAAGCCAGAAAAGCGTTGTTGATTTTACTTTTTTTAATTCTACAAAAAGGTTCAGGTCTTATTATGTCTGATGAGGGGCCATTTTTGGCCAGTTGATCGGCCTTTTCATAGCCCTCATGTCCTGGAGCCCACCATAGGTAGACTTTGTTGCAAGCTGCTAGCTCTCTGAGAGCTTTTTGACATTCTCCAAACAAGGCTTACCCGTCTTAAATTACAAATTTATAAGATTTGGATTATTTAAATATTACAATTGAAAATTTTTAGACCTGTGTTGATAATTTTTGAACCCAAAAATTTATAGTAGGATGAAACTCATTAGAAAAGGGTGAGTTAATATAACAAAAATGAAAGGAAAAATAAATTACGGACGATCTGAGGTCGGGAAGTGGAAAAGGGGGAGGGGTTTAAGGGTAGAAACGGTTTATCTCGATTTCGGGCAAGTCCTATGGAAAAAAGTTAAATGGCAAAGTTGTAGGTAATAAGAAGATCTACAACTTTTGTGCCAACACTTTTTTCACATAACCTCAAAATGTATGTGAAAAATTCAAATAACCAAGTTTGGTTCTTTTTATTTTTAACTTTTACAAAAATCATTTCAACGAACCAAAAGACTTTTTTAAAAAAGTATATATTTTAGCGTGAGAATTTTTGATTACAAATTAGGGTACTTTTTCGTTATTAAGTCATAATAAGGTGAAAAATAATTTTTTTTTTTTTTTGGTGTTTTAAGTCGCTTTAACCGCTAAGGTCATATCACGACTGTCTAAACACAGAAAATTTCTGTTGGTCAATTTTAATCTTAGTTTTATGTTCTTAAGTCTAGGAATGGGAATCGAACCCGAACCACTTGACGCATGAAGTGGAGAGAACTACTGCTCTAGCCACTGCACCAATAGGTGGCATAAATATTTTATATCAAAAAAATTATACTTTATTTGGGACATAAAAAGGTAAATTTTCACCAAATTTCGTAAAAAAATTTTTTGTAAAAGATAATAATTAAAAACCAGAAACTTGGTAATTTGAATTTTCCACATAAATTTTGAGGTTATGTGAAAAAAGTGTTAGCACAAAAGTTGTAGATCTTCTTATTACCTACAATTTTACCGCTTAACTTTTTCCTATAGGACTTGTAGTTTTGTCGGAAATCGAGATAAATCGTTTCTACCCTTAAACCCCTCCCCTTTTTCCACTTCCCGACCTCAGATCGACCGTAATTTATTTTTCATCCTACTATATTTTTTTTTACTTTTTACCATTTTCAAAGGCTATTTAGCTCTGGTCTATTTTGACTTCACTGAATTTGAAATTTTAAAATTAGTGTCAAAAAATTCAACTAAAAATTTTGTTTTTCAAAAACCACCCCTTTAATAATATGCAAGTACAAAAGTATAATTAATATTTTTTTTTTAAGTTTAAAAGAAAGGGAGTTTATTATTATTATTAAATTTTTGAGATAATTTAAATAACAATTGTTGTTTGTTAGCCTTGTGGACGTGGTTTTAACAAACTGAAATGTGCCGATGCCCGAAATTTGCCAGAACACCAAGCACAGTGGAGCTCAAAATGTTCAGGGTCCTGTAAAAATGTCCTGGTGCTCACAAATACGACAGAAGCCGAAAGTGGAATGTATCGATGTTTACAACGAAGTGCTCTCAGTTCAACGAGTACCATAATTAGAACATTCGAAATTGAAATTATAGGTTTTGAAAATGATTAAGATCATGTTTGAAGATCTAAAAGCAAAGCTAACAATCAATTTTATTGTAGATTCAAAAAAATATGAAGGACACGCTCCAGCATTTCTCGAAACAGATTTGAATTCAACAATTTACACATATGAAGGACTTCATCTAGTACTTCGATGTTCTGTCTATAGCGAACTACCCTTGGAAATCTCTTGGCTCCGGGAAATCGGTTCCATATCCAATCTCATAAAAAACTCTCAATACATTCCATATTACAACAAAACGTTCATGAAAATCGATTCCGGTGGAAAAGTGGAAATATCCGAGTCGATCTATTTGAGTAAACTAATAATTTCGAACACGAGCGAAACTGATTCCGGTCTCTATACGTGCTTGGCGATGAACAATCGAGGAATGCAGTTTCAGGAGGTGTACGTTAATGTGTCCGCATCGCCCAATTTACCGGAAAAATGGGAAGATGTTGAATCGTCATCGTTTTCAATTTTATTTGTTGTTCCGTTAATGCTGGCCCTGTTCCCGGCTACGGTTTGGCTGTGTTATTCAAATCGAAAACGATGTCGACATTGTGGAAAGATCCATAAAAGTGAACCAGAAGAATATGTGCCAGTGCAACCACTTCAACGACCACACTTTGAAATGGATGGAGCTGCCGATGATTCAGTTTATATCGAACAAGTTTTTGTTTAAAATAAAGTCATAATGTTAACAAGTTAAACTTTTATATTTTTCAAATTTCCTATTCATTGAATTAATATCTTACAGGTTGGACAAATTGAGCTTGAAGATTGTCTTCAAATACATACTTGAAAACAATAATTTTCAGGTTACTTTGTACTAACGCCACTTAAGTACCTGGGACTAGGAAAAACGAACTTGACTTGAATGTATTTTCAGAATACAGGCTTGGATTCTTTGATTTGAATGAACGGATTTTTTTTTCATTTTTTTGAATTAAAGAACTATTATACTGCAGATGTATGGGCAACCATTTATTCATCAATGCATGAGAATATTAATGGCTATAAATAAATATTATAAAAAAATGAAAAACCGACCTCAAAATATATAAAAATTCTTAAACAAAAAATGCACTAAAAAGTAACAAAATAATGGCGTATCCTTGCAGTATCTACAACTTACAAATTATTAGGATGATACAATGTACAACTATTGTTATTTTTGGAGTTGGTGTCAGCCAAGGAAATACGACTATATTGGTACTTAGCAAAAAACGAGAATACATTATGAAAATTATTTTTCAAATGAACTTTTAAACAATATACTCGAACTGTAACAATATCTAGCGACCTTTAAACTACAAAATACCAATACCAACTAAACCTTTTTAATTTTTTTACAAATTACTATTAATATTTATTTTATTGACTGACACCAACTCCAAAAATAACAATAGTTGTACATTGTATCATCCTAATAATTTGTAAGTTGTAGATACTGCAAGGATACGCCATTATTTTGTAACTTTTTAGTGCATTTTTTGTTTAAGAATTTTTATATATTTTGAAGTCGGTTTTTCATTTTTTTATAATATTTATTTATTTCTCGCGTTTTAGTGATCTGAAGTTCGATAACTGATTTTATTTTCTTAAGGTTCTCATTTTTTTAAATGGTTAACCTTCCAAACGCGCTGCTCATATGAGGCAGCGCCGTTTAATATTAAAAATTACTACATCATCCCTTTTTGCTCTTAAGGGTTGAAATTTTTTGCTTTTAAATGTAATAACAAAACTAAGTAGGTTATTCTTTCCAACAGAAAAAAAATTATCAAAATTCGGTTAAATGTCACTATTTCATCCCCTATTTTCATCCTTAAGGGGTGGATTTTTTTCTTCAAATTGAAATATGAACAATTTAAAGGTACGTTGTACGTAATAAAAACAAAATTATCAAAATCGGGTTAGCCAGAAAAAAATTATAATATTATTTCATCTCTAATTTTTAACCCCTTATGAGTGGAGTTTTTTTTAAATGGATATGAGATTAATTTAAAGTTGTGTTCTACAAATATAAAAAGAATTATCAAAATCGAGCTATCCAGTAAGAAGTTAATATTTCATCCCTTAGTTTTCAACCCCTTAGAAGTTGAAGATTTCCCTCAAATTAAAACTGGACCCCACGAAAAGCACCAGCTTTCAAATAAAAAAAGAATTATCGAAATCGAGCTATCCAATAAGAAGTTAATATTTCATCCCTTAGTTTTCAACCCTTTAGAAGTTAAAAATGTTCCTCAAATTAAAATTGAGCCACACGAAAAGCACTGGCTTTCAAATAAAAAAACAATTTTCAAAATCGAGCCATCCAATAAGAAGTCAGTATTTCATCCCTTAGTTTTCAACCCCTTAGAAGTGAACGATTTCCTTCAAACTAAAATGGGACCATTCGGGAAGCATCAGCTTTCAAATAAAAAAAGAATCATCAAAATCGCTTCACCCAGTCGGAAATGCTGAGGTAACAAACATAAAAAAAAAAAAATACAGTCGAATTGAGAATCTCCTCTTTTTTAATCGACTTCGGTAGAGAAGAGACGTCGGCAGACCAGCAGTGGACCTCGTTTCGATTCCAGCACACCTGAACCCGGATTTTTTTCTAATCTTATAGTATTTCTATATGTATTACAGCATGAATTTTTATATCTTAGCGATCATTTGAAGTTGCCAGTTAACCTTCGATTTAATTCGATCCTTTGAAACGTTCAAGTCACGTGTTAAAACGGTCTATGGATTAGATTGAGTTAATTTTTTCTCATTATGGGAATTGATTTTATCATTGGATACATTAATTTGATTACGGATATTTAAATAGCTCTTTATTAAATAACAATTTCGGTTGGAAAATTTGGTGGTTAATTTTCCGATTTTCACTTTTTGAAAAGCGAGGTTTGAACCGTGCTTCAATTTCCAGTTGATCTCCATTTTTAATTTTTTTTTTTTTTTTGATTCGGCGCCGCAACAAAATTTGAGAAATTCTTGAAAAAGTGGCATATTTGGCACTTATTGCAACGTTAAAGTAAAAATATATCTTTAACTATCGATCGTACGTTAACGATCGTAACATTGTTGGAAACAGCGTGAGTTACGCTATCGATTGACATCAAGAACGTCTCGGAAAAGCTTAAGGGAAAGATTTTAATATTTCGACTTTTCAGATTTTTTGAATCACCGTTTAGTTGGTCGTTTAAATCTTTCGAACGCTAAATTTTGGCAGACTCAAACTATCGATCAGGAATTGTACTTTATTCTCAGTAAAGATTATTAATTAGATTGGTGTTTTAATTTTTATTTCGTAAATCGAATTGTAATGTTTTTGTATAGGCAAGTAGATAACGTTGATGTATATTGCTTGCCTATGATAAACATTTAATAAAATTTTCATTATATTTCTCGAAATGGACGAATAATATTAAAAATCGTCTTTGACAAATTTTCCGATCTTAGTCTGGACTATCGATATTCCGAGTTTCATCGCGAAAATCATTCTAGAAGTCTCGACTAAACTTTTTCTTGGCGCAAGTTTCAACTTGTAGTAGCTCATTGGGAGATAATCTTGAATAAAGAAAATTCATTTTATATATAGAAGTTGCAACGAAGTCTTTCAGTTCTCTTGTAGCTACGTGGAATTACTAGTGGTCAGTATGCAGATGGCTTTCGGTTCGATTCCAGCTCTCCGCGATGTTTTTTTCCTTTCTATTTCCCTGTTTAATATTTCTCCCTATTCGTTACAGTGTTGATTAACGTTTCAGCATTCATCGAGCGTTTTTCTTTCGTCATTTGAGGCTTAATCAATAAGTTTTGAAGGACGTGGTGATCAACGAATGATAACGCTTTTTAATAATTTTTAAGTTTTGGAAAATTTTTTATCGGAAATTTTGTAAATGAATTTTTTGAATTTCCAAAATGGGAAAGCGATAGTCAAGTTAAAAAGTCCAACCGCTGCGCTGTTCAAAATTTGATTTGGAATTTTTCATTTTTTTAATGCTGAAATCCACCAAAATCTGAAAAACTGTTATATAAGTGGCAAAAATTGGCAATTTTCATGTATTTTGTAAGTTTAACGTTGAATATTTCGTTAACTAACGATCGTACGCAAGTAGGTTCATTGAAATCAGCTTGGGGAACTCTATCGATTGACACTAATAAAGTAGAAGAAAACCTCAAGAAAAAGATTTTCATTTTTTGATTTTAGAGATTTTTAGAATTCAGGAGCAGATGGTCGTGGATTTTTATGCGATCGCCGCATAATAAAGTTGAGACATTTTTTGCTCCATTCGCGACGAAACTCGAAATAAGGATAGAGGAAGATAAAATCGGAAAAGTTGTCGAAGCCGAATTTCCAAATTTTTTGTAAAATAATTATATATCAAATAATCGTAATTTCTGATTTTATAATTTTTAATGATATGATTAGTATAGGCAACCATTTGTCCTATAAATAATTCAATTGCCTAGACAAACGATATAAGAAAATGGAAATCAAAATTTATGATTTGTATTTATTATTTTACACTTGAAAAAACATGAATATTGCCAATTTCTGCCACTTATATAACAGTTTTTCAGATTTTGGAGGATTTCAGCATCAAAAAAATGAAAAATGCCAAATCAAATTTTGAACAGCGATTGGAAATTTTAACATGATTCCGGGCTCGCTTTCCTATTTTGGAAAATCAAAAAATTCATTTCAAAATATTTCGTTAAAAAACTTCCAAAAATTATTAATAAAAAGCGTTATCAATCGTTCATCACCATGACCTTCGAAACTTATCGATTAAGTCTCCAATGACGAAAAATAAACGATCGATGAATGCTGAAACGTAAAACACTTCAACAAATAGGGATAAAGACTAAACAGGGAAATAAAAAGGAAAAAAACAACGCCGAGAGCTGGAATCGAACCGAAGACCTTCTAAATGCTGACTATAACGCTAATAACCCACGTAGCTACAAGAAAACTGAAAGACTTCGTTGCAACTTCTATATAAAATGAATTTCCTTTATTCAAGATTATATCCCAATAAGCTATTACAAGTTCAAACTTACGCCAAGAAAAAATTTAGTTGAGACTTCTAGAATGATTTTCGCGATGAAACTCGGAATATCGATAGTCCAGACTAAGATCGGAAAAGTTGTAGAGGCCGATTTTTAATATTATTCGTCCATCTCGAGAAATTCGTAATTTTGAATATAATGAAAATTGTATTAAATGTTTACTATAGGCAATCAATATACATCAACGTTATCTATTTGTCTATACAAAAACATTACAATTCGATTTACGAAATAAAAATTAAAACACCGATCTAACCATTCCTGATCGATAGTTTGAGTCTGCCAAAATTTAGCGTTTGAAAGATTTAAACGACCAACTAAACGGTAATTCAAAAAATCTGAAAAGTCGAAAAATTAAAATCTTTCCCTTAAGCTTTTCCGAGACGTTCTTGATGGCAATCGATAGCGTAATTCACGCTGATTCCAACAATGCTACGATCGTTTACGTACGATCGATAGTTAAAGAGATATTTGACGTTAACGTTGCAATAAGTGCCAAATTTGCCACTTTTTCAGGAATTTCTCAAATTTTGGTACGGCGCCGGATCAAAGAAAAAAAAATGGAAAATAACAATTTGCGGGTCAACTGGAGATTGAAGCATGATTCAAATGATCATTAAGATATAAAAATTCATGCTGTAATACATATAGAAATACTATAAGATTAAAAAAAAATCCGGGTTCAGGTATGCTGGAACGAAACGAGGTCCACTGCTGGTCTGCCGACGTCTCTATCATCTAGGGCCTAGATAATAGGCTATTAGATAATTGAGAATAATTCGTTGAACCTTCTCTATAAAGCATTGTTTTATTCTCCATATAATTTGTTACTACGCTTTCCAACTTATCCAAAAAAAAAAGTTCGGTCGAGACTTCCCAAACGATTTTCGCGATGAAACTCAGAATTAAGATAGTGAGGAGTAAGATCTGAAAAGTTGTCAGTGCCAATTTTCTTAATTTTTTTGTCCTAACCGACATAAATGTAATTTTCAAATTTTATCAAGTATTGTGTACATTTGCATAGACAATCAACAGAACAGTTATGTATGATGCGATTGTCTATGCTAAACAATTGATGATTAACTTTTCTGCAGATCGAAAATTACGAACAACTGAGAAAAGAGTAATATCTGAAAAAAATAATAAGGGATACCAAGTTCTAGAAATAAAAAGAAATATTTTAACAAATTAAATATTTATTTAACATTAATCATTATTATTATGTTTTTATTGTTCATTATAATTATATTTTTAAATACACATAATAAATAATTATAATATAATATGTATTTATAAAAATTATTCTGTATTTAATGTAGTACAATTACTTAAGTATAACAGATGGTCTAACAATTCATGAAGGATGAATATATCCAACATTCAATGCATGTGTATTAACAGTATGAAACTATTGTTCATGGTCTGTCTCATTCCAACCCTTAATGTAAACAATTTTTTGAAAATAATGATAAATTGATACTTATTTAAGAATTAAACCTTCGTTAAAGGTTGGTAAATAAAACATAATTTTGTCAAGTTTATCTTACAAGATTTCAACTATCAAATATTATTCATTAAGAGGTCCTCTCCCTTTGTGCTAAATTTAAATGCAATATTTTCCTCATCCTTACAGATATGAATAAAAAATTAAACATTCACAATAAAATTAAAACGACTTAACATGCAAGTTTTCCATATCTTCATAAACCAGTTTACTTTTGCTTAGTCTATTTTTTACAGTAAACCTTAATATCCTTAATATAGGTACATTTCATTATTTTCTTTTTAACTTTAATATTTTCCTGTCATTTGATTAACAATGCGTATCAATACATAAACAAATATTTAACACGATTCAATTGGTTAAAACAGCTTACCGTAACCATGACAACGATCATAACACATTAATGAATGTATCGGTGTCAATCCGCCATTAGAAATAGTTCAATTTTAATCGACTTTACATTGATCGTAAATCGTCTCTTAATCGAAAACAAAGTTAAGAAAGTTTTTATTTAATTTTTTCCCATTTGTGAATATATTAGAGGAAACACGGAAGTAAATACCCGTCTGTATATTATATCCTATACAGATTCTCATAATTGCTATTAATTAGGAGGCTTTTTAATAGTTGCCTATACCTACCTAAATGTTTTATCTGCAATAAGTTACATATTATATAATTTTTAAGATAATAATTACTAGATATGTGATAATGCTTTAGTTGAGTAAGTTTACTTCTTTTCATACTTACTACAAACATCTCAAGAGGACTGCTTTTCACCAATATGAGCCCTTTTATGTCTAATTGATGCATTTGAATTAGTAAATGATTTACCTACAAAACATTAAATTAAATGTAATCAAAAACAACAATGTAATTAACAAATAAATTTTTACCACAATTATCGCAATTTTAAGGTTTTTCACCAGTATGAGTCCTTTTATGCGAAATTAAATGATTGGATTGAGTAAATGATTTACCTTAAAAACATTCAGTTAAATATTTTCTAACAATAATGTAACTATCAAATAACTTCTTACCACAAAAATAGCAAATAAGCGGTTTTTCATCAATATGAGTCCTTTTATGTTTAGTTAATGATTTGGATAGAGTATATGATTTACCTTCAAAAAATTGATTTCAATATTTTCTAACAATAATGTAACTATCGAATAACGTCTTACCACAAGCATCGCAAATATACGGTCTTTCACCAGTATGAGTCTTTTTATGTGAAATTAATGTACTGGAATCAGTAAATGATTTACCTTGAAAAAATTAAGTTAAATATTTTCTAACAATAATGTAACTATCAAATAACTTATTACCACAAGCATCGCAAATATACGGCTTTTCACCAGTATGAATCCTTTTATGCCTTATTAAATTATCGGATTGAGTAAATGATTTACCTTAAAAACATTCAGTTAAATATTTTCTAACAATAATGTACTTATCAAATAACTTCTTACCACAAACATCGCAAATATACGGCGTTTCACCAGTATGAGTCCTTTTATGTACAATTAAATGACTGGATCGATTAAATGATTTACCTTGAAAAAATTAAGTTAAATATTTTCTAACAATAATGTAACTATCAAATAACTTATTACCACAAGCATCGCAAATATACGGCTTTTCGCCAGTATGAGTCCTTTTATGTGTAATTAAATGACAGGATTTATTAAATGATTTACCTACAAAACATTAAATTAAATGTAATCAAAAACAACAATGTAATTAACAAATAAATTTTTACCACAAGCATCGCAACTATACGGCTTTTCACCAGTATGAATCCTTTTATGTACAATTAATTGACTGGAATTAGTAAATGATTTACCTTAAAAAAAAATAAGTTAATTTTTTTTCTCAAAAATGTTACTATGAAATAACTTATTACCACAAACATCGCAACTATACGGTTTTTCATCAGTATGAGTCCTTTTATGTGTAATTAAACCACTGGATTGAGTAAATGATTTACCTTCGAAAAAATAACTTTAATATTTTCTAACCATAATTTTACTATCAAATAACTTCTTACCACAAACATCGCAACTATACGGCTTTTCACCAGTATGAGTCCTTTTATGTGCAATTAAATCAAGGGATCGAGTAAATGATTTACCTTAAAAACATTCAGTTAAATATTTTCTAACAATAATGTAACTATCAAATAACTTCTTACCACAAGCGTCGCAAATATACGGCTTTTCACCAGTATGAGTCCTTCTATGTACAATTAAATGACTGGATCGATTAAATGATTTACCTTGAAAAAATTAAGTTAAATATTTTCTAACAATAATGTAACTATCAAATAACTTATTACCACAAGCATCGCAACTATACGGCTTTTCACCAGTATGAGTCCTTTTATGTACAATTAAATGACTGGATTCAGTAAATGATTTACCTACAAAAAATTAAGTAAAATATTTTCTAGCAATAATGTAACTATCAAATAACTTCTTACCACAAGCATCGCAACTATACGGTTTTTCACCATTATGAATCCTTTTATGCGAAATTAAATGACAGGATTTAGTAAATGATTTACCTTGAAAAGAGTAAATTAAATATGTTCTAACAATAATATAACTATCAAATAACTTCTTACCACAAGCATCGCAACTATGCGGTCTTTCACGAGTATGAATCCTTTTATGTTCAAATAAATGACCGGATTGAGTAAATGATTTACCTTGAAAAGATTAAATTAAATATTTTTGAATTCAAATGTAATTATTAAATAATTTTTTACCACAAACATCGCAATTGTAAGGTTTTTTACCAGAATGTGTCCTTTCTTGTTTTGTTAATGCACATGATTGAGTAGATGATTGACCTTCCAAAGATTAAGTTAAATATTTTACTTATTCAGATCATAGACAAACGCTGAAAATGCCGGTAGAGTTCTACTTTAGACGCTGTTAGAATTACATTGTTGGTAAGTATTGAATTGATGGTAAAGAAAGAATAATATCAACAGACATCAATTTTGGTAAAGAACGTATAACAATAATTTACAGACGTCATGCTTGCCTTGGCAACCCAGCCCAATCAAATTAAACTATGCTAACGATTTAGTGCTATTTTTGTGCTAATTAGTTGCCGTAGTTTAAATTTTGTTGCTCGTGCCGTTTACGAAATTTTTGTAACAATGCTAGCTTCCACGTTAAGCTAGCCTTGTCATGCAAAGCATGCACTAAAGTGCAATAAAATTTTGAAACAAATACGTCAAATAATTTTTGCTCATTAGTTGCTAATAAATCGCTTGCAAAAAAACATGCAAGGTTCTGAAAAACTGCAATAAAATTAAGTTTCGACGGCTTTAGCCTATATCCCGCCTATGCACATTTAAAACCCTAGAACTAAGGAGTACAGTTTATGCCAATTATTGGTATTGAATGGCTTTTAAACGAGTAGTACTAAGCTATCCGACCTGTACAAGCTTAACAATGTGCAAACTAATTAGTTGCTTGATAAAAAACGTACTAGAGGTTTGTGAATTTAGAAAAAAAAAAAAAAATTCTGCTTATAACGCATTTATAAAAGATAAAAACAATTGCAAAGGAGTGCAGGCTCAAGGTTATTAGATACATAAGGTATGCCACTTGACTAGGCGGCGTTTCTTTGATCTCTGAAAATGACGTCACCGGATTAATGTTTCTGACAGAAGCCAGTAGAGGCGTTAAAGGCCGTTACTTATCTTTGATTTGTAGGGGATTCCACCTGGTGACTGCATTTGGTTGGCACTACTATATTTAATAAAATATGCTTTTTATTTAGGTTATATTAAAACCTTTTAACAACAAATTTAAATTTCAATATGTCAATAATTAATTTTTATGAACATAATAAATGTTAATTTGATTTTTCTTTGTTATTTTATTTTAATTGAATAATGAAGACATATTAATTCTTCTAGAATCTATATTTTACTGAGCTATAAATTTTGAATTCCCGCGTCAGTCAACAAACCAGTGTTTTGATACGATATATCTGATATATCATCATTTTCCAATTTAAATAAAGTAATAAAGAAAAATCAAATTAATATTTATTATGTTCATAAAAATGAACTATTAACATAGTGAAACTTATTTTTTTTTGTGAAAAGAAGCCCACCTTTTTTAACTAGATAAACCTAGAAAGATTACAAATAAAAAGGAATATAAACAATATTGCTAAAAAAGTTTAAAATAAAATAAAGTGTATAAAAAAAGTTTTATTTTGAACTTTAACTGAGCAAAATGAAACGAAATGAAATTTCAAACTATAGAGCGTAATAAGAACCTTGCGCAATAAGAACCATGGGGGTGACACTTTTACGAGATGAGCGGTACTCCTGAATTTTAGTACGGCGCGTTGAACAGAGATGGCGGGGCAATGTCCAAAATGCATTTCAGCATTACGGACTTGCGCTCTGATGATAAAATAGACCGACACTAGCGCCTCTAAAAACAACGCGTGGTACTAACAGCCCAAATTAATTTGACGTTTATTTAACACGTTTTTTCCGAATCTACGTTTTTGTAATAAATTTATAATTTTATGACTATTTAATGGCTGAAATACTGTGAAAAACTATAATAAAACCCAAAGAAAGTTGCAAGAAGTTTATGAAATATGTCGGGCATCATTTTTCTGGTGAAAAATTCATGCATGCCATGAAAACGAAGCTCAATAGAAATTGCCAAATAAAGTAAGTAGCTAATTTTTAAAGTAAATGTCTTAATCTTATTCATGCCTTGTTTTACTTAATAATTATTCTAAGATTGATTTTTTAAATAGTCAAAAGTTTTAGTTTAACAGATATTTAATTACTTGTTTAATAACTATGAATAAGAACTCGAATAATTGATTTTTTTGATTGATTTCAGAATCCCAGATTTTGTGAAAACCAGGAATATGCAAGAAATGGAGACGTTATTTTCATCCCTAAACTCAAAATAGATCCCTGAATGATAACAGCTACAGCAAAATTCGAGTAAAGTAATAATTTATTTAATAATAATATTTCGTTATCGCAGTTGTTAATTTGTGGGTATTTTCTATGTAAAATGTATATATTGTTTTCTAAATAAAATATTTATACTATAACAAACGAATTAATTATTTTTATTTTCATTATAAAAAATAAATAAATAAGAAAATAAATAAAATCAAAATTCAAATTGCGCGCGGCTAGTTAAAAAAAACGACACTAGCGCCTCTGAGAACAACGCGCCGTACTAATACCCCCACGAGCTACCGCAGTTTAACACTGAGTGTCCCTCCCATGCCTCCCATGATAAGAACAATAGTAGTGATAAGAACCAATTATAGCAGATATCTAATGGTTCTGTCAGAAATCTTAATCCAATGACGTCAGAGAAAAGTAATAACCTTGAAAGTGAGCACCCCTTGGTGCAGGCTAACTTTAAGAACTGTCTTGGCTATCTAGAGTTGATAGGTAGTTAGTTGCTAATTAGTTGCCTAATTGGTCGAAAAATTAGATTTATGAGTAGGACCTACTCGTTAATAACATATTCAAGAATCATCTCTTCCCCACCTTTTGCAAGGCAAACCCCCTCCTACCTGGGCTAGGTGTACAATGCAATTTTCAGTCATACACAAATAGAAATGGGTATTGATTAGTATCATTGCAACGAAAATAACTAGATTTAAACCAGCCCCCTACAACTCCATGTTACAAAAATGTGACCATTTTTACTCGATTTGCAGTCACTAGTTGCCATTTAGTTGCCAACGAGTTGAACGAAGAAGACCACAAAGACTGACAAAGACCGTAGAATTTATGAAAGCCGGAGATTAGAAATAATTTTTTTTAAACGTCAGGCAAGTTATTAAAATGAAACTTTTTTAAATGTTTTCATTATTATTGTGATTATGAGAATAATTATGATAAGTATTTTTATATAATAATTATAATAACTCTGATAAGTTTAAGTGGTAGGGGGCTGTTTGAGACGTATGACTCTTATAACAACACAGATTTCTGTAGAAATCGGTCACGTTTTTTTAGCATTTCTCGTATCTAAGTGACAGGGGGCTGATTTAAACTTATTTCACTGAATGTGTACTTACTGACACCGCAAAGTTTTACACCGACTTCCATAACCTCAAATTCTAACAGGATCTAAAGTGGAACTTTACCAAATGCCTACCTTCTTTAGTTGTACCAAAAATTCCCTCGTCAATGTCAATTTCATCTTTTATATCAGAAGAATTAGTCCAAGGTTCTTCATGGGAATAATCTTCAATTTTTGGTAATGTTTCCTTGTTGTCAAATTTGATAATAGCACCGTCTGCTATATCTTCTTCTAGTTTCAACGGATTTGTTTCGGCTGCACCCGCATAATACGTTTCACAATTTTCTTCTTCGAATTTTTCTAATGGATAAAATTTAAATTATTTAGAACAATTTTATAAACCTGGAATACCGTTAAAGTAATGAAATTAAAGTTTTAGTATTACCACGTGGTGTCAGAAGAATTTCCATCATATCATTTTCTATTTTAATATCATAGTGATCTGGTGATAATGGTCCTTGTAGTGGTGCTGGTAATTGTTCACTGTTAATATTAACTTCATTTCCACAATTTTCTTCTACTTTTATAATAATATGAGCCATTTGGGATACATCGGCCAATTTCATATTTTTTCCTTCAGAGTTCAGAGTCTTCTCTCTGCTTCAAAATAACCATGGGGGTGACACTTTTACGAGACGAGCGGTACCCCTGAAATTTAGTACGGCGCGTTGAACAGAGATGGCGGGGCAATGTCCAAAATGCATTTCAACATTACGGACTTGCGCTGTGATGATAAAATAGACCGACACTAGCGCCTCTAAAAACAACGCGTGGTACTAACAGCCCAAATTAATTTGACGTTTATTTAACACGTTTTTTCCGAATCTCCGTTTTTGTAATAAATTTATTATTTTGACTATTTAATGGCTGAAATACTGTGAAAAACTATAATAAAACCCAAAGAAAGTTGCAAGAAGTTTATGAAATATGTCGGGCATCATTTTTCTGGTGAAAAATTCATGCATGCCATGAAAACGAAGCTCAATAGAAATTGCCAAATAAAGTAAGTAGCTAATTTTTAAAGTAAATGTCTTAATCTTATTCATCCCTTGTTTTACTTAATAATTATTCTAAGATTGATTTTTTAAATAGTCAAAAGTTCTTGTTTAACAGATATTTAATTACTTGTTTATTAATTATGGATAAGAACTCGAATAATTGATTTTTTTGATTGATTTCAGAATCCCAGATTTTGTGAAAACCAGGAATATGCAAGAAATGGAGACGTTATTTTCATCCCTAAACTCAAAATAGATCCCTGAATGATAACAGCTACAGCAAAATTCGAGTAAAGTAATAATTTATTTAATAATAATATTTCGTTTTCGCAGTTGTTAATTTGTGGGTATTTTCTATGTAAAATGTATATATTGTTTTCTAAATAAAATATTTATACTATAACAAACGAATTAATTATTTTTATTTTCATTATAAAAAATAAATAAATAAGAAAATAAATAAAATCAAAATTCAAATCGCGCGCGGCTAGTTAAAAAAAACGACACTAGCGCCTCTGAGAACAACGCGCCGTACTAATACCCCCACGAGCTACCGCAGTTTAACACATGGGAGGGACACTCTTACGAGACGTGAGGTGCCCCTGAATTTTAGTAAGGCGGGTCAAACACAGATGGCGAAACAATATTCAGTCGGTTAGGTAGATACAATTTCTTCAAATGAATTGTTCCGAACTTCCCGATTGATACCGAGGATTGGCGATGATCAAAAAAATTCGTTTTTATTTTACACTTCTGTCAAGTCCTTCCATAAAGTGCACGCGTTGGTATGTCATTTTAAGGAAAAAATGTTGATTGTGTGAATTAAAGTCATCGGAAACAAATTATGTATTTGTTTAAATTTATTTCAAGGAGCATAATCACGAAAAAAAGGATGATTGATTCATCATAAGTTAAGTAAAAAATATTATATCTTACTAAATTATTTTTTCTAAGTTGGTTAAGTAATTTCATATTCCCAGATTTCGTGATAACCAAGATTATGAATGGAATACAGACGTCATTTTCATCACCAAACCCAATACTCGATAACAACGAACAACAACTGCTGCGAAACTGGAGAAAAGTAGTAATCATTTTTTTATGATATTTACATTCATGCATTTATTGTAAAATCCCGATCCATTGCCCCTCTAACTAAATTAATCAGTTGTTAATAATAATTTTGTTGTAGCAATTTAATTATTATTATTTCTTATGTATTAGGTGTATTTATTTTTTTTAAATAAAATATTTAACATGTAATAAAAGAATTAATTATTTTAAATTTAAATATAAGTAATAAAAATGAATAAATCAAATAAAATTCAAATTACGTGCGCGTGGTTAAAAATTGCCGACACTAGCGCCCCTATGAATGAACCGCCTTACTAATAGCAAAAAAAAGCACCGCAGTTTAACACTGAGTGCATGGGGCGGACATTTTTATGAGACGTGCGGTTCTCCTGAATTTTAGTATGGTCGGTTGAACAGAGATGGCGGGGAAATGTCCAAAATGCATCTTTGCATTACGGAGTTGCGCTGTGATGATATAAATAACGCGATCCTAGCGCCTCTATAAACGAGCGACCTATACTAGACCCCAAGCTAACCTTACTTAAAATGTTTTCTTCTAATCACCGTTTGTGTCAATTTGTGTAATAAATTAGTTTTTTATGAATAATTAATGGCTGAAAAACTATGGGTTGCAATGAAAATAACATCCAAAGAAAGCCGCAATACGTTTAAAATTTGTAGGCATCATTTTTCTGGCAAATAATTCATGGATAACTCGGGTAAATTAAATGGATGACAGACAAACTTCTTTGAAGTTAAGTTAAAATTATTTTGTTTAATTTAATTATTATTCTAAGATGGTTGAATAATTTCTTATCCCAGATTTCGTGGCAACCAAGAATACGCATGGAATGCAGACGTCATTTTCATCACCAAACTCCAAATAACAACTACTACAATATTTGAGAAAAGTAATAATTTATTTAATAATTATATTTTCTTATGGTATTTTTTTTTTGTTTGTAAGAATTTTTTATGTAATGTATTATTTTTTCTAAATACAACATTTTAAAAATAATTACCGAGTTTATTAATTTTACTTTAAATATAAAAAAAGAATAAATAAAACAAATATTTAAAACTACGCGCGCCTAGTTAAAACAAACAACACTAGCGCCTCTATGAACAAGCGACCATACTAAAACCTTAGAAGCTACCGCAGTTTAACACTGAGTGTCCCTCCCATGACTGAGTGTCCCTCCCGTGGTTTAACACTGAGTGTCCCTCCCATGAAAATAACTACACGTATTAAAGCCAGCCCCCTACATTATTTTGACCGCACTTCCAGACGTTACCGTTATTACCGACCTGAAAATATCGGTAAGGAAGAAATAGTGTAGTTCATTAATATTCGCTGTAGAGGCACCGCAGTAAGTTGAAGAAGTTGAATAACTTCATGCAGAAAATTGAAAACAATAAATTTCTTTGAAACAACGGATACTTTTGAAAACCTGTTACGTAATCCATTTGCTTCTCGTTATGCTTCATTTAATTTCCGAGTTTCATTGAAAAATTCGTCCATGAAATTTGAACTTTTTCTTCAATGATTTACATGGCGATAAAAAATCTGAAAAATAAAAAAAAATTATCATCTTTCGTTTACGCTTTTCCAAGACTTTATTGGTGTCAATTGATAGAGTAATTCACGCTGATTCCAAAGATGCCACGTTCGTTAACGTACGATCGATAGTTAAAGAGATATTCGACGTTAAAGTTGCCAAATTTGCCACTTTGTCTAGAATTGCTCAAACGGTGCGATTTTGATACGGCGCCGGACCAAAAAAAAAAAAAAAAAAAAAATGAAAAATTTGGAGATTGACTAGAAATTGAACGATTATTAAAACTTCGCTTTCACAAAAATGAAAATTGGAAAATTCAATACAACATTTTCCGACCTAATTTAAATTTCATACAAATCTATTTAAATATACATAATCAAATTAATATTATTCAATGATAAAATCAACGTCCATAATGAAAAAAAAGAAAAATAGGGTACCTCAAATCCATCGATCGTTCAAATCCCGATGCACTTAAACGATCGAAGGTTCGAATTAAATCGAAGGATTATATAGATTATAGAGAATATATAGAAATTAGAAATACATTAATATTAGAAAAGAATCCGGTTTATGTGCTGGAATAGAACCCTGGGTCCTCTGCTTGGCTGCCGACATCTCTATCACATAGGCCATCAGAGATCTGAGAAAAATTCGTTAAAACTTTTCTATAAAGCATTGCTTTATTCTCCATATAGTTTCAATGTGTTAATACGCGTTCAAACCTGTCAATCAAGAAAAAGTTCAATTAAGACTTCCGAATTGATTTTCGCGATAAAACCCAGAATAAAGATAGTCAACATTTAGATCGAAAAAGTTGTCGAAGTCGATTTTTTCAAAATTTTCGTCCTTACTAAGGTAATCGTAATTTTCGATTTTACAAATTCTCAATGAGCATTGCGAGCATTGTATATTGTATGATTTGTATAGACAACCAACATATCATTTATGATGAATGTAATTGCCTGTACTAAACGATTCATGAGTTTTTCAAAGATCGAAAATTACGAAATTTAAAAATTAGCATCCACTAAGGGGCTCTTAAAGTGTGCGACCGTAAATAAATAAATAAAAATCCTTACTACAGATACGATTGTGATTTCCGGAAATACAAAAAAAAAGAAAAATCGCGATTTTTTGGTGGTTTTTTATTTCCTATTCAAAAACTATACAACTTACTTTTGGCACCTAACTGTTTTTGGATTTTTTTTTCATTTTGGTGATCTGTGGCAGGAACTTGGTGGCTCCTATCGATCACGGGGGGCTGAGCACTTGCCCAGGGTGGCCAGTAGAAAAGCCGAAAAAAGGCCTGATCATTTCTGAATTTCAGTTAGACGCATCCATTGTTGTTGAAAATCATAAGGTTTATTTTTGTTCCTTTTGATTTTAACGATACGAACCGTAAATCCGTAAATTAAAAAATAAATGAATCTTTGATCTCGGAAAAATAAATTTTCGTTCATCGACTAAAATGCCATCTATTGATATAATTTTCAATCTTCACTTTCAAACGTCAACAACATTCACAACATTAACCTTGGTGCTGCATAATATCAATTTTAGACTGATAATAAATATTACATCGTCATTTTACTAATTAAAATTGTTAATTAACTCAAAAATGGCATCGGCTATAAGAAATTTGTCGAAAGTTTTCATGGTACGACCAGTTTAATACGAGATGGTATCGTAAAAATTTTATCGATTTTCTTGATTTCAGACAAGAAATTTGTGGAGTTCCAAGGCTTCAATTCCTAGTTTGTCAACTTGCCGATTTCTCAGTTCAGGTACCACGAAGTAGGTTAATATAATTGCGCAAAAAATTAATCTTTAGAATGTTTTTAGACCCCCCAAAATCTTATCCTCAAATACAGGCGTTTGCCCCGGAATTCCACGGCACAGCGGTCGTGCAGAAGGAATTCAAAGAAATTCGTTTGTCTGACTATAAAGGAAAATATTTAATCTTATTTTTCTATCCTTTAGATTTGTATGTGTTTCAAATTGGGGATATTGCTGTTTCCCGGGCGCCATGATTTGACTCGAAAAATGCTATTCTTCATTTTTGATTTATTTTTGCGAGATCTATAAGAATCCGTCGTCAAATCTTGGCGCCCGGGAAACAGCAAGCTTGCCTTCAATTAAATAGACATTCTTTAGTTTTTAACCCTTGTAAATTTTAGTACTTTCGTGTGTCCGACTGAAATCATAGCCTTTAGCGATAGAATCGAGGAGTTTAAAAAAGTTAACACTGAAATTGTTGGCGTCTCGACAGATTCTCACTTTAGTCACTTAGCCTGGATCAATACTCCGCGAAAGGTACCGAAAAATTTAGTTTTAATTTAGAGGTGCAATTTCATACATCGCTCGATATCCAGCGATTTTGGTCATCTGGTACGATTTCGACCAATGTGCTGCCAAGATTTGAACTTGATGAAAAGATGGCTGCCATTTGAGTGATTTCAAGCTTCACGGATTTGACGCTAGCTGCGCCGTAGTTTCAATTTCAAAATACTGGAAGCACATTGGTCGAAATCGTACCACGTGAGCAAAATCGCTGGAAATTGAGCGTGCCTGAAATTGCACCTTAATGATTTTTGAAATTTTTTTTTTAATTGTTGATTATAGGTAGGAGGCTTGGGAGATTTAAACTATCCACTGTTGTCCGATTTTAATAAAAACATTTCGAGAGATTATAACGTGTTGATAGAAAGTGATGGAGTTGCCTTACGAGGAATGTTCATCATTGATGCCCAGGGCATTTTAAGACAAATCACTATCAATGATTTGCCGGTGGGACGATCTGTGGACGAAGCCTTACGTTTAATAAAAGCCTTCCAATTCGTCGAAAAACACGGAGAAGGTAACAAATTTTCCTTATAATATTCAATCCTTACATCAGGAATTGCCCCTTTCAAATTGAGGCTACAAATTACTATTTCATCCCCTAAATTTCAACCCTTAGAGTAGTGCTCGGGGAACTTTTCTTACCATTTTCCCAAAATAATTTTGCATAAGTTGATATTACCCCCTTATTTTGAAAAGGAGACAATCAAAGTATTTTTGATGTGTAACATCTTTCCACTCGGTTCCCTAATTTGTGAGTGTGATTTCGTGAAATCGGACGGAAATGTGTAACAGGAAATCAGTGAAGCGCGCGATTTTTGATTTTTTTTTAATTTAAAGAATAATTTAATATCTTTAGTAGGGGAGCTCACGATGCTAAATCGGGATTTACTCGAGCGTTATCCGAGACCTATTGGGTTGCAAAGCTTATATGATAAAAAGAAAAAAATGTCATATAATATATACCGTTTCAGCGGTGGGGGGAAAGGTTATAGATTTTCAAAAATGTAAAAAAAAAACCTGTTACATGGACATACTCGAGCGCGTCAGATATTGATAGCATCCATGTCCTACGTATTTTTAAAAATGTACATATGTTAATCTGATTGTTTCCATGATGGGGGTGGTCGTAATAAAGGGTTGAAAATGAAGAAAAAAAAAATCAATTGAGCGCGTCAGATTTTCTAAGGGGATGTTAAGTGAACCTAAGACAAACCTCTGACGATTTGAATGTGACGCATACGCGGTGCCATTATGAGAATGTGTAAAAGAAAAATCGCCATTTTGAAATACTCAAGTACGTCAGATTAAGATATATATGGTTCATCTTTATGCCTTAGATATGCTGTCTCATAATCTGACGATTATCAGGAAGGATTTACCTAAACTGAAAATAATTCAAATTTTTTTTTTGCATACAGCCTATATTCGAATTTTCCCACGAAAGTTTCAAATAAAAGTTGTAGCCACTAATAAGTCTAAGAACTATAGTAAGTTTAAAGAAAATCGTTGGGAAAAAAATTGAAAAAGCTTATAAACTCCTAGAATAAAGTGAAGATTTCGGTTCACCGATTTCAATCAAAAGCTTCGCGGCACGACTAGTTATAATATGGAAGTCAAATTTCAAGTTTGATGAAATTTGGATAAAGCTTTCGATACGATATGACTGTCACACACTCGCGCACAGACATGTGTGACAGCCATATCGTATCGAAAGCTTTATCCGAATTTCACCAAACTTGGCATTCAGCCTCCATATTATACCTAGATGTGCCGCGAAGCTTTTGGCCGAAATCGGTAAACCGAAAGTTCTACTATATTCTAGGAGTTTTTGAGCTTTTCCAATTTTTTTCGAAAACGGCTTCCACGATTTAAACTTACTATGGTTCTTAGACCCATTAATGGCTACAACTTTTATTTGAAACTTTTTCCTGGGAAAATTCGAATATATGCATCACGCAGCTGCACGCATTGAATTTTATCGATGATTTTTTGTTACTTCGACTTGTGGAAATCGTCAGATTATATATTTTTCGTAATCCTTGATTTATTCCCTTCAAAATAAAAAAAAAAATTTAGTCACGCTCAAGAATGTTGAGATGACGTTTTTTTTACAACTTTGTACCCCTCCCCCTTCTTTACGTCACTCTCAAATTGTCAGATTAGTGGATTATACACCTTTTAGCATGTAACTAACTCACCCTATCTTAATTTGACGCACTCGAGAATTTCAGAGGATCATTTTTTTTTTTTTAATAATCTGATCCCTTATCCTTGACGGGTGGCCATACATATGGGGCTAATATTTGGTGGAAGTACTTAACTGGGTACAAGGTATCACCCTGTATATTAATCTGTCGCGCTTGAGTAAATCCCGAAATCCCCGCTTGGGCTCACCAGCTATTATACAAAAAATACATAAATTGAATAGGTACATAATGTTATTATTTTTTTTTTTAACACAGCACCCCCATGTCAAAATGTCACGAGCCGCCACTGTATGAAATACACAAAATAAAATTCTCATATTGTAACAAACATAAATTAAGTAATTGAAAACTGTCCCTCTGTAGATTTTGGGGAATTAAAAATTGGGGCTTTTAAAATACTCATGACAAGACATTTCCTTATTACCCCCAAAAACTTTATTTTTATCCCATTTGGGGTAATTTACCCCGGTTTCCCGACCGCTGCCTTAGAGGAATTTTTGTTTTCATATTAATGTAGAATAATCTTAATACATTGTAATTTTTTTTTCTAGTTTGTCCGGCAAATTGGAACCCCATCCAAAACCCCGATACAATTCGTCCCGATCCAATTGGATCGCAGGAGTACTTCAAAAAAGCAAATACATCAAAGTAAAATCTTAGTTTAAAAAAAAACAAAAACAAAACATGTTAATTATTAACGTTGTACAAGCAACATTACGATAATCATTGTTTTTCGTAGCGCCAAAATGGCTTCGCCATTCAACCTAATGGATGTTATTGGAACTTCAAGAAGTGGTTGAACGATTTGTTTCCTGTTTTTTTTTTTTTATATATTTTTTGTCTTTTTATTAAAACTTATTTGCTACGTTCGTTTATTTATTTTTTTTTTTTTAATAAATTTCTTTGTACGTTTGGTGAATCGGTTCATTCGATTTCAGTTCTGGTTGTAGTCACGTCCAACAGACAAAAGTTGCTTCGACACAGTGGGCATGTGCATTTCGAATGCAACCAGTTGGAGCTGTCGGCTTGGTCTTGACGCGACGCAAACCACTTGGCCATGCAATCGAGACACCACATCGGCGTGCAGTAACAATTAACGCAGTCTTGATCATCGCAATTTTTCATCAGTTTCACATTTGATCGGTTCTGCATACAACCGATACAAAGTTCTAATTCCTACAAGCAAATAAAACATGAGGAATCTTACCGTTGATAATTGAATTACCAACTCTCCACTTTTAGTGGTCGTCCATAAATTACGTCACACGTTAAAAAAGGGGGGGGGGGGAATCACTAGAATGTGACATTATGTGACAAGAGGCAGGGGGGGGGGTCAAAACGTAAAATGAATATGTAAATAAATATTTGCTGCGAGGCAGCACAGTACTTTCAATTATGAAACTCGCTGTTGGTATAACATATTTGGAATATAAGCACTTTTTAACTATACATAAAAACAGACCTATATGCATACAACCTTTATGTACATACTAGCTGATACCCGCTCGCTTTGCTGAGTGTATCTAAATTTAACTGATTGATTAAAAGATTCCCTACGTTCATAGCGAAATATAAAAATTAATCTATTTTGACAGAAAAAAAATGATAGATACTTTCAGACTTTAGATCCAAAGAAAGTTCATCAAAATTCGTAACACTATTTTTCAAGAAAGAGATGTTAGCTGTCTCACATCAGCTTCTATACGATTTTTAGTAAAAAAGTACCTCTACTCCTTCCTTAAGGACTTGAAAATCTTTCATACCAAATGTCATTTAAAACCGTACAATTATTTTAGAGGGCATCCTTTAATTGCGCGAGGCGTTTTTTGCGATTTTTGAAATCCCATCCGCTCCCCTCTGGTAAGATGTCATAAGATTTGGCATATATCATTCCCCCAACCCGCAATCTAATGTGATATTTTTCAAAACAAAAAAAAAAAACGTGATATTTGCGAGACGTTCCCTTTCCCCAAAGTAAGATTAGATCAAATTCGGCTCGACCCCATCGGCCCCTGAACGCCTCACGTAATTAATGGATGTTCCCTTAAAAGAGTAGATTAGTAGCTATCCCACAGGATCTTTAGCAAAACTTCATTAAAATTCGTTCCGTTAAGTAATGTTAAATTTTGAAATTTTTAGTTTATTATTTTAATACGTATATTTCTAATTAATATCTTCGACAAAGAACAATGAAAAAATTCAAATATTTTAATCAATATCATTATTAATTTTATTGTTTTGCCATCCAATGGGAACCATAGATTATTCTAGCCTTATAAGTAAGCTATATCATTCTCCTCCGAACTGCCACATTGCAAAAATCATATAAATCTTTAACTCTGTGATAAACAAAAAACATATCTATCCCACGGGAATAGTACATCTTTCCTGAGTAACAAGGAGATCAAGGTTTCTTAAGGAAAATGAGTTAAGACTCTATTTCGTCGATTTTAATGAAACTTCTTTTAAATACACGGTTCTTATAGAATACATACTTGTTTTACTATCCCATGGGAACCGTTCATTATTCCGGTATAAAAAGTAACCCTTATCATTCTCTGACCCCTAAACTACCACATTACAAAAAAGTAAGTTAAACTTTTGCTCCGTAAAAAACAAAAAAAATATTTTTCCCACGGGAACCGTACATTTTTTCTGGATGTAAAGTATACTATATGTTAACCCGGATAATAATCTATATCTATGCTAAATTTCATCCAGATCCATTCACTACTTTTTGAGTGAAAGAGCAACAAACATCCATTCTTACAAACTTTTATAGTATACTAGCTGATACCCGCTCGCTTCGCTGAGTGTATCTAAATTTAACTGATTGATTAAAAGATCCCCTACGTTCATAGCGAAATATAAAAATTAATCTATTTTGACAGAAAAAAATGATAGATACTTTCAGACTTTAGATCCAAAGAAAGTTCATCAAAATTCGTAAAACTACTTTTCAAAAAAGAGATTTTAGCTGTGTCGCATCAGCTTCTATACAATTTTTAGTAAAAAAGTACCTGTATTCCTTCCTTAAGGACTTGAAAATCTTTCATACCAAATGTCATTTAGAACCGTACTGCTATTTTTGGGGGCATCCATTAATTGCGCGAAGCGTTTTTTGCGATTTTTGAAATCCCATCCCCTCCCCACTGGTAAGATGTCATGAGATTTGGCATAACCCTTTCCCCCAACCCGCAATCTAATGTGATATTTTTAAAAACGTTTTTCTTAAAAAACAGTGATATTTGGGAACCTTCCCTTTGCCCAAAGTAAGATTAGATGAGATTCGGCTCGACCCCATCGGCTCCTGAACGCCTCACGTAATTAATGGATGTTCTTTTAAAAGAACAGATTAGTAGCTATCCTACAGGATCTTTAGCAAAACTTCATTAAAATCCGTTCCGTTAAGTAATTGTTAAATTTTGAAATTTTTAGTTTACTATTTTAATACGTTTATTTCTAATTAATATCTTCGATAATGAACAATGAAAAAATTCAAATATTTTAATCAATATCATTATTAATTTTATTGTTTTGCCATCCAATGGGAACCATGGATTATTCTAGCCTTAAAAGTAAGCTATATCATTCTCCCCCAAACTACCACATTGCAAAAATCATATCAATCTTTAACTCTGTGATAAACAAAAAACATATCTATCCCACGGGAATAGTACATCTCTCCTGAGTAAAAAGTAGATCAAATCTTCTTAAGGAACATGAGTTAAGACTGTTTCGTGGATCATAATAAAACTGTTTTTAAATACACGGCTCTTGTAGAATACATATTTTTTTTGCTATTCTATGGGAACCGTTTATTATTCCGGTATGAGAAGTAATCTATATCATTTTCTGCACCCTAAACTACCACATTACAAAAAAGAAAGTTAATCTTTTGCTCTGTAAAAAAACAAAAAAATATCTATCCCATGGGAACCGTACATTTTTTCTGGATATAAAGTATACTATATGTTGAACATGATTATAATTTATATCTATGCCAAATTTCCTCCAGATCCATTCAGTACTTTTTGAGTGAAAGAGCAACAAACATCCATTCTTACAAACTTTCACGTTTATAATATATGTAAGTAAGATAACATATACGAATTCCCAACCTTCACCCCAGAACCGTCCTTATTCGAACTTTCCCAGGAAAAAGTTTCAAATAAAAGTTGTAGGCATCAATGAGTCTAAGAACTTAAGAAAGTTTAAAGAAAATCGTTAGCCGTTTTCGAAAAAAAAAGGAAAAACTCAAAAAATTCTAGAATAAAGTGGAGCTTTCGGTTAACTGTTTTTAACCAAAAGTTTCGCGGCACAACTAAATATAATATGAAGGCAAAACTCCAAGTTTGGTGTAATTCGGATAAAGCTTTCGATACGATATGGCTGTCACACACACACAGACATGTTTCTAAAAACCCCTTTTTCGGACTCAGGGGGTCCTCAAAACATGTATTCCCGGTGAAAGCTTGAATTCGAAAATTTGACCCGATTACCATACTTCCTTTACTATATAGTAGTAAAAGAAAGTAAAAAATGATTTAATACATGCATGAAATTGAAAAATGTGTGACGTCACACCAAGGAAAGGGATTCTAAAATGTTACAACCCGTGACAAGGACGGGTGGAGGGATCCTAAGAAGTCTTAAAATTCGTGTGACCTAATTTATGGATGGCCCCTTATCTGGAGACTACAAACAAATTAACAAGTAATCTCCGGAATTAAAAAAAAAAAGATTCAGATACAGTGAAATCTTGATAAGTCGAACAGTTGATTGAGTCCCACCCTTTATAACTCTGAGTATTTCACTTCAATAAGTCCTATTAATCTATTTAGTGGTCTTTAAGGGGGTATTCTAGTCTAGAAATTTGAAAAAATCGAAAAAAATTTTTTTTTATAATCCGATAGTTTAGATGGTTTAGATATTCAAAAATATCTCCCTAAAGGGATTTTTGAAAATTCAAATTATTTCCGAAGTTATAGCCGTTTTAGTGTCGTAACAACTAGACCGGTTGAGGCTTAACGTAAAACTTTAAACGCGTTTTTCTCGGAACGACTTTTTTCGATGCGGTAACCCAAATATCTTAAGTTCTAATCAGCCGATTTACTTGAAATTTGGCATAAATATTCTTTAAATATCTCTCTATCGCATGAACCAACTAAAAATGAAAATTTTAAATCTTTAATATTGCTAAAAAATTCGACAAAGTTAAAAAATAAGTGGAAAAATAGACCTATATTTTTGAGTAGCCGCCATTTTATGAAAATTTTTTTTTTTTTTTAGTTTTGCAGGTGCATGTGATGGCGACATTCGTACTAATCAAGAATCCATCATTGTTTAATTTTTCAGATAATGACAAGGGTAGAAATCATGGCGACGAGAACACGGCCTTTTTTCCCCCCTCTGTCTCAAGGACGAATAACTCAATGAAAATTTTTTTAAAATTAATTTTGTGTACTCTCTGAGTATAAATAAACAAATGATAAAAAATGGATAGTGAAAATTTCAAATGATTTTTTTTATCAATTGTCAAAAAACGCTCGAAATTCGGACCTCTAGACTAGAATACCCCCTTAAGGTATCCCAAATATTTCTTTATCTGAAGGGGTATCTATTAGGTTGGCAAGGAAGTAATTTCGGTTTGCACCAGTAGTTATGTTTGTTTCGTTTTTGTTTTGTCAATGATAGAATTATTTTTCTTTTAAAATTTGGTAGTCGATACCTTTAGGTCGCTATAAAAAATAATTTCATATAATTTGGTTCACAACCGTCAGTTTACGATCAGTTTTAACAAGGAGTGCAAAATAATCATTTTCGACAGATTTTACTTTTTTATTTTCATAAAGGCAAGAAAGCGGCTGAGGCTTACAAAGATATATGTGAAGGCTATGGAGTTGATTGTTTAACAGATTGCACTTGTCAGAATTAGTTTTAAAAAATTTCGTTCTGGTGATTTCTCACTGAAAGATGACCAACGTTCTGGTCGACCTTCTGAATTGCAATAAATTCACCGAACACAAAAAATCAATGTTTGTGATACGCTTTTCAAACGTAATGCAATCGACCCATTTTGTTGAAACGAATTATCACTGCCGGTTAAAAATGGATCGTCTACAACAGTGATGCACAAACTATTTTATTTTGCAACCCCCTTTTTTTTTGAAAACAAAAATTTCGAGGCTTATAAGTAGATAGTAGACGTTTTTTAATCGTCCACGTAGTTAAAATATAATTATTTCCTTTTGAGATTTTCCTTTCTACTTGGGTGCAAAAGGAGTAGGATTTGAGTTCGTGTTTAAAGCTGTTCTCGGTAACTATTTTCAATAGAATTTTTATTTTAGCTGGCTATATTTTTTATTTTCATATAAAGTTCTTTAAATTTGGCGACCCTGAAAAATTTTCTCTCGACCCACGGTTTGCGCACCTCTGGTCTACAATAATGTTAATCGAGCAAGATGAGCCGCTTTCTTGCCTTTATGAAAATAAATAAAATGTGTCGAAAATGCTTATTTTGGCACTCTATGTTAAAGCTTACCGTAAACTGAAAGTTTTAAACAAAATTACACGAAATTAGCGACTGAAAGGTATCGACTACCAAATCTTAAAAGAAAAAAAAATCTAACAAAAAAGTAACGAAAGAAACATAACGCTAACTACTGGTGCAAACCGAAATTACTTTCTTGCCAACCTAATTTAATCATTGAATCGACATTTTTAAAATTTTCTAGTTGGTAACCCTTATTTATTTTATTTTCTTAAATTTACCCTATTTGTTACTGATTCGGGATTTTTTTTCACTTCTTCCTTGAAAACGTCGATAAAACGTTCCAATAGAGTTTTATGAAACTTGACCTCCGACAAAACTGTGATGGGACGTGAAATTTTGTCTTGCAGATCTTTGAAGTCGAGAGCATTGAGACGTATCGTGAACGGTTTGATATTTGGTCGTTTTGGTTCGACTTGAATATCTACAAATTGCACTTCGCCCTGGTCGGATGTGTGCGAAATTTCGTGGGTGTCGCTACGAATTACGACCAGCACGGCATCGCTCTGATGTGCCAAGTTGATTGTATAGGGGGTGATTTTCATGATCCAATTGTCCGTGGCGATTATTTTATTAATCGAATTTGTTTGTATACAAATTTTATCGACCCTTAAATAAAATAATTATTATATGAATCCCGGTATAGTCCGACACAAATCGTCCAACTACGTAATAGTTATGTAATATTTACGTAACATTCTTGCAGTTAGACCTTTGTGCGTACTGTAAAAGTGCTAACCTGCGAAATTCAATGTTGATATCCGAGGCCACATCGTTCCACTTTTGGTTTTCATTAGCGAATTTTGCTAGGTTTCGAGCAATCGGATGATCGTTCCAATTGGAGTTCAACCAGGACACTATCAATACAGCTAGCGTTACAGGAATGGCAACAACAGACGTTATAAGAATTTCCCGGATTAAAAATCTGTCCTCGCCGAATATTTCTGTTAAATAAACATCCTCGTAGTTGAACATCAATCCAATGACATATCCCAAGGGAATTAACGAATGTATAATCATTGTAAACACAGAACGTCGTCTATGATAGTCGATGAAATCAACATTTTCAGAACCTAAATATTTGGCATATAACGATTCGATTGTAAAACCGGCTGAAATGAATTCAGTTGGTGGATAGATCATACATCCTGCCAAAAGGATATAGGCGATTGTGAAAATAAAAAACATTTTTTATTGCACATTGACACTTGACGTTTAATTTGACATTTTCGAAAAGTCTTAACAAAAACTTGAACCACTTTTACAATAAGAGTTAGTACAAGCAAACAAATACTAGGTGGTGCAAGTATCGTTCTTTATAAATTGCAACGTATATGCAACCAAACAAACTTTCAATATCATGGTTGTTAGATTTTCATTGTATTTTCTTGCAATATTTAAATACCTTTTATGCAATACTAGCTGTTCTCCGCCCGCTTTGCTGGACATAGCTTAATTGAATTAATTAATTAATTAAATCCATCATTGTAAAATATAAAAAGTTATTTTAGCTATCTTGATATATAAAGATAATAGTTATACGTCAGGGATCGTAAATTTTCTATAGTAACAAAATATATCTTCACATTTTTACCTGCCTAGAAATCTTGGTGTCCGAGCAGTTTTTCGAATCACAATTCTTCGAAACGCAATTTTTCGAATCACAATTCTTCGAAACACAATTTTTTTAAACACAATTTTTCGAAAGAACAATTTTTCGAAATAATGCAGTCTAAATCAACTTCTACAGGTAGAGTTGGTATTTTTGAACAAAAATCAGTGTAAATCAACCTCGACGGGTAGGGTAAATGAAATAGGTACATAAATGTGTCAGTACATATAACTTTTTTTTTCACTTTTTACAATTTCTGTATTTCTTTTCGTTCTGGAAATAGCGATAATGTAGTACTTAAAATGAAGGGGAGAGTAAGGTTAGCGTGGCACCATGAATTGACGATGGTTTCTGAAAAAACAAGTCAAAAGAAAACGAAAATGAAGAGTGCTAATTTGCGAGTTTTCACTTCGTTTTCGATAATTACCGGATTTCAAGACGCATTTTTCTTATGGGAAATGATTTTGATAAATCTGTCAATTAAGACGTAACTATGGGAACTGTCATTTATTTTAAGTTAATTCATATAAATTCATTCAACAATTTCCTACTACAAATGCCAAAAGGGCCCAGGGGGGCCCCCTGGTGGGGGTTTGGCGGAGCCTCCAGCAAAAGAAATTGTAGCCATCCGAATTTCATTATTTGACTGAATGTGCACTTCCTGACACCACGAAGTTTTACACCAAATTAAATGTTTTAACATAAAAATTATGCTGCAAATATCTATGAGTTTTCAGAATTCATTGAATATCTTTATGAATACAGATCCTGCATTATTAGAGCATTTTAAATTTATAGAATATTTTTAAAATCCATAGTCAACTTTAAAATACGTGATATCTAAGGTTTGTTTATTTTGCCTATTATATTTTTTATATTACTTGAGTTCAAACTCGTTAGAATTTCATTAATTTTATGGTGTTTTCTGTGTTTTATTCCTGAAATTTTGTGTTATTTGTGATGTTTATAAAATATGTGTCCTTTGAATTGCAAAAAAATGAAAATTATTATCACTCAATGGAAGTTTCATATTGAAAACGTGTTCGCAAATAAAAAATATTGAGTGTTCAAATTGGACCATCTAAGTTCCCATAGTTACTCATACCTTGAATTTTGCAAATGGCTTGCTTAAGCCTTAGGCTGACGTCAAAATTTATCAATTTCTATGGTACACAAAAGCATAACGTTGGGCGATTTCAAATTCTCTAAGCGCCACGCTAATCTTACCAAAAATGAACAATCTGTCAACTATAACTTATAGGTACCTATTTACAAAGGTAAATAACATGGTTTTTTTGTTTAGTAAATATATGTTAAAATGTCCAAAAAAGTATTAAATTTTATTTACTAAATAAAAGTTTTTTTTTTTTCAATTACATTTGTTTTGTGTAAACTGGCAAATAAAACTAAATTTATTCTAATTATTTCGGTCCCTAAAATTATTTATTATTAATTTTTCGAAAAATTGTTCTTTCGAAAAATTGTGTTTCGAAGAATTTTGATTCGAAGAATTGTGATTCGAAAAATTGTGATTCGAAAAACTGACACCTAACCAGAAATCTTATCGTTCCATGGTTTTTTACCCGTAATTTACTTTTAACATACTTTGATCTCTCTAGAAATTACACCCGTGAATAAGTTAATTTTTTTTAATTCCAATTCATTCTTCTGTAACTCTGTATTTTCCTCTCTATAAATCGAACCCCTAACGACTTCACCTCTCTTAGTTAAACACCTAATCGGGATCACTTAAGTCGAACTGCTTACTTTCGTTATTTATTGTTAAAAATTATTATCACTATTTAAATTTAAATTTGATAAATAGATGTTAAAAATTTTTTCGAGGCTGTAAAACTACCACTGGCACCTTCTCTTAAGATTAAGACACTGAGAAGGGCACATTTTTGTTACTTTTTAGCACACTGTTATCTCCAACATAAACATTATCGCTGTACATTGATTCGCCAAATTCAATCATAGTATCATAATACCCCTCGTTAAAATTTTTCGTAAACCATAGTCTTTCCACACCTTGTGTTGGTTCTCTAATAGAAGCCATGAGGCAACCACTTTGAAATACTTTAAATTGATAAGGAAATGAATCTACAGCTGACATAACTTCACTAATTGATCTATATGTGTCATGCTAAGACATTTCAGCGCGATAGACTTCTTTAGTGCTGTAAAGGGCGTCGGATGTTGAATGAGTCAAGCATCCAAAACGATTCCAGTTATCAAATACATTTACAACAATTTTTTTCAGTTAAATGTTTTTTTCATCCCTCCCCATGTAAAACATTCACAGCTTCACTGATAAAGTAACAAATAACAATCAATGTTAAAATAAATAATAAAAAAAAAACAAAACTTCGGGTCGTAAGTGAATAAATTTTTTAATTAAGGAAAGAGATTTCTTATTAAGAGCCTGGCAATTGTTGCTATGAAAACATAAAACAACAAACCTGACGTCACATTTATATTAAATTTGTTATTCCATGCTAGTTGCGTTTTGCTATACCACTTTTTTTCTCGCGTCCGACAGGAACTGTATAAAAAGTATCCTATGTCCTTTTTCTGGTTCTAAGCTACCTCCCCACCAATTTTCAGCCCAATCGGTTCAGCAGTTCTTGAGTTATAAGTAGTGTAACTAACACGACTTTCTTTTATAGATTATATTGATTTATGATACTATTTCATCAAGGATATGACACTATCAAAAAGATACAATTTTTAGACAAAAAAACCGTGAACGTTGAATTTTTAATCAAAATTTTTTTATTGACATTTGGACCTAAATTTACATTTTGAGAATAAAATTAAAAGCTATCCCTTTGAAAAAAAACTTGATACCTATGATCACTGATCCTTTCTCATCAAAGATATCACACAACTAACCATCCTTGATTTTTTCATTGAGATATTTTAGTTGAAACTTTGACCAAAACGTACTTTTTCAGAGCAAAATGAAAAATTCTCTTTTTAGAAAAAAAAAAAAAACTTGACATCTATGTTTACTGATCCTTTCTTATCATGGGTATGACATTCTAATCTTTAATTAAATGTTTATCATATAAAAATTTAATTAAAACTTGATTTTGTATAATTGCCAAAGAGTAACCATATATTTTTCCTAAAAATTTAAGTTTTGGTGACAATTTCAACGAAAAAATTTCGAAGAAAAAATCAACGATGGTTAGTTCACGGTTTTTTTTTTACCAAAATATTTTATCATTTCGATATCGTTTAGAATGTGATATCCATGATAAGAAAGGACCAGTAAGCATATATGTCAAGTTTTTCTCAAAGGATAACTTTTAATTTTGTCCTGAAAAAGTAAGTTTTGGTCAAAATTTCAACGAAAATATCTCAAAGAAAAAATCAACGATGGTTAGTTCTGTGATATCTTGGATGTGAAAGGATCAGTGATCATAGGTATCAAGTTTTTTTTTTTTTTAAATAAAGCCCATAATAAAGTCCTTTTTTCTTGTTTCGATAGAATAAAAATTTGTTTGAACCACCTATTGGCGCTGTGGTTACCCAAGTCGAAATTTTAGATCTCTTTTCGACCTCAAAATCTGGGCTATGAGAGAGGTTCAAATAGATTGAAACATGATCATTTGCATTTGAATTTTAGACCTCTTTTGAACCTACAAGTGGCATTTATCGGATAAAATACCATGTTTAGGCTCAAAAGAGGTCTAAAGAAAAACCCTCCAATGGACCTCTTTTAACCTGTCCACAAATTTTTTTATTTACTCTCTCTCTCTCTCTCTTCTCCTCTCTTTCTTTGTCACTCTCTTTTATTGTTTTATTGGTAGGGTTTTTTTAAAAAATAATAACATTTTTATTTTAATATTTTGTTTTTTTTTATTCATTAAATATACAAGTTTCATTAATATCAGTTCTTAATTCTTAATTTCCTTGTCCTTGTTTACCAGCTCCTTTATTGTCGCCATTGTCATTATTTTTTTCCAGGATTTCCTTTTATTATAATCCACAATATACCCGACCATGTGGATTTCTTTAGAAATTTTATTTAATTCTATAACATCTCTCTGATTTCTTTCAAGATAATAAATTAAAGCAAATTTCTTCACACTTTTTCTTTTGAACTCGGTTTTTTCACTTTTAAATTTTTTACATTTACACTTTTAGGCCTTTTGATATAGACAATATTGAAAAATAATCAAATAGTGAAATAAGTTTATTCAATTGTTGTATTATAACTCGTGTAGCACTCGAACGGTTAACAAGAGACTGAGTAAAAATGAACAAGAGTGAACAGGATTAAGGATCAAACCAGTAATGGATACCAGAATACACAATATTATATTAAGCATCTAAGTATAGGTGAGAGAGAGATCAAAAATTTAGGTTATTAGTAAATAATATTTGTAATAAGTATTGTAAAAAAACGAAATTACAACCATATTTTATGTTTTATGATCATAAACCTTTCTTTAAGACGAGACGATATGTTCACAAAATATAATAAAAATTTCATGTTGGTTTAAATGAAGACGATAGAATATCGTTTAGGTCTATATGAGGTTCAAAAGAGGGTAAAAGATCCATTTTAGGGCCAAAAGAGGTCTAAAATTTCGACTCGGGTAGAGCACTTGCTGTTGCTCTCTCCGCTTCACGCGTCAAGTGGTTCTGGGTTCGATCCCCGTTGAATCCTAGAGTTAAGATCATAGACCTAAGATATAATTGACCAACAGAAATTCTCTGTGTTTAGACAGTCGTGATATGACCTTAGATGTTAAAGCGACTTAAAACAACAACAAAAAAAATTTGTTTATGATTTCAATTCTAAGAATTGTAATGAGGCATTTTTTCCGTCAATCAACTAAATATGAAAAACGGATTTAAACCGAAAGGAACATTGGTTGAATGAAGACGAACAAAAGTTGAACTATTTCCGTGCTATAAACGCAATGATTTTTGTACAAAACTTCGTTTTAGTTGAACATTGAATGACGTCATAATTAACAGCCTATAAATAGGGAAAAATTCAATCAATACTTAATCATATCGTTTAATTTTTAACAGCTTAATTAAGGTGAGTTTTTATCGTTTTTATAGTTTTAAGATTTATTTTGATTACATTACTTTTTGATTTTTTGTTTAAGATGGCAATCAAAGAAAGAACGCATCTTATCAAGAAGATCTATCCACATTTGGACCCCATTCCCTTTGCAAACCCGCATTATGTCACGTTTGCAGCTCAAGAACAAACCCTGTACAACAGTCTACTCCCTAGCGATATGCACCAATTTGAAACCAGCTTCGATGATAACGATGACGACTACGACGAAGACGCAGATGAAGATGAAGACGAAGACGAAGAGGAAGACGAAGAGATAGAACTCTTATTTCAAGAGATACAAGCAAAATATGCAGCTACTTTCGGGACAATCGATTCGGCATATCTTTTAAGCAATTCAGATCCAATTTTTACAACAACCACACCCTATAAGCCTCCCCAATTACCTGAAGAAACGTTCAAATGGAATGGTGATGTTGATGATGAAACGATTGATGAAACGATGGACCCTACTTCGATGGATGATACAATTGAGGTTGATTTAGTGGAAATTGAAACTTGTATATAAGTGTTGTGTCGCTTTTACTTTGGGAAAATAAAGAAAATCATTTAGTTTTCGAGTTTTAATGAGTTAGTAAATTCTTAAACTTTGAAATTTGTCATTAATTGATGCAATGATTTTAGGATTTGGGAGCTTGGGAAGCTTTAAAAAAGCTTTATTTTTATAGTTTTGATACACAATAAAATATGATATAATCAGTGCTAGATTTACCTACGATCTAAACAAGCTATAGCTATTTGTGATTGGCACCACACTTATTTGGTTCAAAATCATGAAAACTCTGTATAGATCGTAGAAAATTTGTTTGAACAAATATTTGTCACTGACATAATATATCTGGACGTTTAAAGGCTCCAATATCTCAATTAGCTTGGGGCCTTATCCAATCTTAATCCGGCTCTGGACATAAGTCGTTTTCAGGGAACGGGCTGCCTCAAACGTAAATTATTTTTGATTGATATTTTCTTCTAAATATGGGTTTATCTCAAAAACGTACAGTCTTACGATTAGAAGAAAGAATTTCAACCCCTTTTTTGAGTCAGACCTGAAATTATGAAAATTCATAACGTAACTAAAAATGTCCTCAAATAGAATATTTTCAAATTCTATTAAATTTTATTGATAACATACAAACTAAAATTCAGCGATTAAGAATTTTGTTAATTTTTTTATCTTTGAAGAAATAAACCATAAAATGTTTGGAGAAAATATTCAGAATTATAATTTTTATTTATTTATTTATTTTTTTTTTGATTTTTTTAAGGTCGCATCAATTACTATGGTCATTAGCGACCGTCGAATCCTAGAACCCAGAAAAAATCTCGGGCTTTCATTGGGATTTGAACCCAGGACCAGTGGCGTATAGGGCAACTATCTGGTCAACCACGCCACTAAGTGACCTTTTTATTTTTAGAATTGATATTTTGATTATTTTGAATACAAAACGGTTCCACGAAGCCAAAATATTATCTGCTTCTGTTGAGATTTCATGGAAGAAGAACCTCGTAAAATTTAATTGTTTTTATCGTTTGATTTAACGAAATAACGATAGCAAAGGACTGTCTTATCTATGATTTTTTTGAAGTTAGGTATACTTCTTTAGGCGCGTTATGAAAAAATGATGAGAGTGAAATTTTAAGATGCGCGCGCATTTTAAGATAAAAATTAACAAAATGAAGTTAGTCGCAAAACCAGTGGGTCTCCTGGCGCGCGTAATTTGAATTTTTGTTGTACTTATTTTCTAGTTTATTTATTTTTATATTTAAATTAAAATAATTATATATACAAATGACACTTATTATTAATAAATAAGTTATTACTTTTCTCGAATTTTGCAGTAGCTGTTATACTATTAGGAGTTTAGTGATGAAAATGACGTCTGAATTTCATGCATATTCTTAGTTATCATGAAATCTGGGATTCTAAAATGATTTAACCATCTTAGAATAATAATTTAGTAAAACAAGATATGAATAAGATTAAGACATTTACTTTGACAAGTAGCTACTTACTTTATTTTGCAATTTCTATGAAGCTTTGTTTTCATGACATGCATGAATTGTTAACCAGAAAAATGATCCTGACAAATTTTATAAATATCTTGCAGCTTTCTTTGGATATTATTTATTGATACAAATTAAAATATTATTCTCTTAATTTTATTTTTAATAATTATATCTTTAAATATATATATATATATTATTATTATTAAATATTAAAATTTTTTTTAAATTGATTATTTGAATAAAATTAATAAAAACTAATTTTTAATGATACCAAAGAAGTATAACTTCTCACGCGCGTACATAAGTACACGCAACCACTTTTTTTTAAATTTCAAGTTCATTTTTTCAGCTTATCAGTAAATATACATTGTCTGGTAAGAATCAGTGTCAACAAAGAATTAGCGATGAATGAGTCATTGAAGAGATTTTTCAGGTCAAAACATTGATTTTGAATTTTCACTCGACCGGATGTTAAAATCTTTGTTGATTATTTTAATTATTTTTATGTAAGTATTTGTGATAGAAACGCTTTCGGTTTCTTGGAAACTCAATTTGTTTCGTTCAATGCACGAATTTCTCATATAAGCAAAGGCTAGCTATTTTATCAAACACTTCTTAAAGTTATTCATTGGTAATCTTAGAAATAGGACTTTAGAATCTTATAAGTATGTAAAATGTTCAAGTCTCAATCAGATTAGAACTCTTCTGAAAAGAATTTTCAAAACTTCTTAAGAAAATGTCTCATTGTATAACATATTATAAAATTATTTTTTTTTGGCAAATGGTTAAGTAGCGATGATGACACAAATAAAAACTTTAGATTAATAAATGAGGGCTGTTCAGTAGGAATGTGAGATTAATGGAAAAGAATCGATAAAATAAAAATCGATTTTTCTTTATTCAATATTAATCAATTTGTCAAAAATCGATTTTAATAATAAAAAATCGATTTATGTGAAAAAATCGATTTTTTCTATTATTTAAAATTCTAGTTGCTTTAAACTACTTTGCATTAAACGTTTTATTATAATAAAAATGAAATGATGAGCATCTTAACAAAATTATACAACCTTATTGCCTCAAAAACTATTTTCGATTTCAATCTTTTAATAATGAATTTTAAATTTAACAATCAAATATTTGAATGACAAGAATGAAAAAAACCGTTACAGCTAGTTTGCATTTAAGTTTGCGCTGTTTATGAAAATCGATTTAAACGCGTAATTTATATAATCGATTATTTAAAAATCGATTAATAATACTATGAAAATCGATTATAAAAAATCGATTATTTTTTAACATCCCTACTGTTCAGTTCAAGAATCAAGAAGTCTATGATTTGCTTGGTGTTGTTTGGTCGATAGACAAAACCAAGAGTTTTCATTGGTTGAAAATCGCGAAACACTGAAATTTTCAAGACTCACTCTGATTGAAAATTACTCCAAAAATTCCTCTAATTGATTTAAAACTATAAATAAAAAAAATATCTTGATATTGCTACATGCCTAAAATTTAAATGTGAGTTTGTGTGCATGCATAGGTCTTGTATTTAGCGTCCTGCTGTGTACTTACCGAAGCATGACAAGTAAATAAAGAGGGAGCGGTTAGCACAATGAGATGAAAGATGTTTTAAAGTAGTTCTTAACCTTGTTGAAGGTACCGACCAGTGCCACGCTGTATATATTAGCCGCCCGTGTGCGATCAAAAATTGCCGCCCAATAACAAATTTGTTGCACAATCTTCCTCTTGGTAATAACTGCAATGTGTCTACGGATACACTCTTAAATAGGTTATGTACACTGATACAACTCAATTTCTATTATTAACATCCTTGTGATGCCTACTTAAACCTATTGGTCAACTCCAGAATAGTGGGCCTCTTCAATCTCCTGTTTTCGTTACTGTTATCAAGCAGATTGATAGCAAGTTGGTCAGGATGATTCTCTAGTCTCACTTGGCAACGATATTATCGTTCCGTAATTGCCTATTTCATCTTTTCAATTCCAAGGTCCTCATGTTGTCGATCTTTGTTAATGTACCACGGTAGGCCTATTATTGTTTGGAGGGTTTTGGATTGAAACCTCCGCCAAATTTCTATGTTGGAGTTTGATGCGGTACCCCAAAGTTCTACTCCATATGTCCAAATAGGTCTTATGTTAGTACCGATTTGTATTTATCGGCAGTTGGGGTCTTACACAGGATCTCAAGTGCGGTGTGTTAAAAATAAATTCGAATGAATTTTACCGTCTCAGTAACAGGCTGTGCATCGTCCTGGCCGAGGGGTTGTCATTACCAGAACGAAGCGAGACAATTCTAAGAGGAATTGTGGAAAATGGAGTCACCATTGGGAACATCATGATGTTCGAGCTGAAAACCCATGACTCAGAAATAGGAAAGGGATGTTACTTGGAAAATGTTGTGCTTCAAACCATTCCAGTGCGGGTAATGAACACCAACTATTGCCCGATGACTCAGTTATGGATGGCAGAGCAGGAATGGACGTTTATGGGCCATATGGCCAAATTGAACAGGCCCTTGGGACTTGCACTGCCATTTTCCAAGTAGAAGTACTTGCAATAGATGAATGTGCCAGATTGAACCTTGCGAGAGGTTAAAACGGGGCACCCACCAACATTGTAAGTGACAGTCAAGCAGCGCTAAAAGCACTGTCATTTAAGACGGTTAGGTCTAAGCTTGTTTGGAAATGTCAACAAGCTCTCAGGGAGCTAGATACTTGGAACAAGGTCTATCTATGGTGGGCTCCAGGACATGTGTATATGGGTCATTCTTTTACAAATCGTACACCATTCAACACTTGACATTTTAGAATCGCCTGAAATTTTTTTTACAGCTTCTATGCGTGAATATAACAACCCGTATTTTTGGATTTTGCTCAAAAAAATTTTCTTTGGAAACTATGCCCATTTAAATTTTCGATGATATTTGAATTTTCTCCAACTTTTTTATATTTTATATCTCCAGTTCTACTATTCGGATTTATGTCGGATTTTTTTTATTCTGTACTTTGTTACTTAAAGTTTAAAATTAAATTTTTTAAAAAAAATTTTGCGTAAATTTTATAAACAATTGCAATTTAATTGTTTATAAGCTTATATCACCCCCTTACCCCATTTTACATTGCTGAATGTTAACCATTTTGCGTTTGAGTATATAAACATGTTTGTTAGAAGAACTTTAAAGTAGTTTCCTCATTACAAAACTAAACGTTAAAATGCAAAAATATATTGAAACATAAAAATGAGGTAAATTTTTACTGTTAAAATTTTTACAATTTTTTTACTTAATTTACAAAATTATAAAAAACTCACCAGAATTATTTATGTCCCTAAATATTAATAAATCTTTTTAAGAAGAACAATATTGATTTTGGGTCGTTGGAAAATAATGACGTTGATATGGAACGTTTCCCAACAAATTCCGATGTAGCTTTTGAGGAAAAAGAAGTTGTAGTATCTGCAGCAATTGATTCGTTCGATCAGGATTTTAATTGCAAAAGTTGCAAAATGCAATATAAATATTTCAACATGTACAACAATTATAATTAAATGAAAATTAAAATTTCAAATAGGCAAAGGTTGGAGAAAATTCAAATATCATCGAAAATTTAAATGGGCATAGTTTCCAAAGAAAATTTTTTTGAGCAAAATCCAAAAATACGGGTTGTTATATTCACTCATAGAAACTGTAAAAAAAAATTTCAGGCGATTCTAAAATGTCAAGTTCAAATTTGTTCAGATTTTGTGCGGTTTGTAAAAGAACGACCCATATAGAGGGCAATAAAAGGCCGAACAACTGGCCAAAAATGGCGCCTCATCAAACCTCATAGGACCTGATCTTTTTGTAGAATCACAAAAAGTAGAATCGAAAAGGCTTGGGAGACCAAAACCAAGGCTTCGAACTGGAGGAATACTTACTTACTTACTTTTGTTACTCGACAAAAGGGATGTAAGGTTCCTAACAAGCCTTTATACGGACTACTGTACCCTGAATTACCGTCTTCACAAAATCGGTAAAGCCGACACCAACAAATGTCGTCTCTTCTGGAAAGTGGCAGAGACGGGGGAATAAATTTCGTGTTCACGTGAGGCAGATTTCAAAAGGAGACTGCAGCATCTCGAAAAGATGAGCATAACTCCTAGCGAGATAACAATGGCAGCCCCTAAGCAGGTGCTGGCTTTCTTGAAAAACTTGACGCTCCCATAATAAACAGAGAGGGTCACATCACAACAGACCTCATTGGTCGCGGTCATAAAGGGAAGGAATATCCCCCGACCCGTAAAAACGTAACAATATCTTGTACTGTAAGCAGAAAAAAAAAGATTTTCTAAAAAAAAAAAAAAATCACACACTTATAATTTTTACTTGTTTTTATTTTAGATAATAATATATTTTTAAAATTTCGATTTATTAAAATTATTCTGTACACTTTTAGTTGTTTTTTTTTTAAATATATATAAAATGAAAATTAGGCAGTAGTTACAAATTTTTCCTCATATTTTTGGCCATCTAGAAAAATTGACATCTAAAAAACGTTCTAACATTTACTTTTTTTTTTTCATCTTAAATATTTAATATATTCTTTGTGAATTTGATTTGACTCTTAGTGTAGTATTTACTATGTTTTCTCACCTCTTAAATACACTTTTTGTTATAATTTATCGATAATATTCATATATCATAATACATCAAACAAATATTTAAAGTCGTAATAAATGACATAAATTTTCCATTCGGTAGATTCTTAGTAATATAAAGAAAAAAAAGAGTCAAAAGCAAGAAACTTAAAGACAGATAAATTTAACAAGTTCATATTTTTTTCATGTAACAAAAATCGATTTAAAAATAAAAACTTACAATTAAATAATTAAAAATATGTACAAAAATCTTAAATTAATTTAAAAAATAAAAATACATTGAGATTGGTAAAATGTCTAGTTTCGTGTGGCACATTTATAAATTTTTTTTTCGTCTAAAAATTAATAGTTTCTCTGTCTAAATAACGATACAATATATATATTTGTCTCTCTTCTACATTTATGTTTATCATATATAATTTTTTTTTTTACTTTTTCCGTATATATAGTTAGTTACAATAAGAAAAATATTTACTTTATACCTTTAAAATTGATTACAAAATTTTCTATTTAAATTTTATTTTTTTCGTTAAAATCAAGTCTGACTTAATTAGTTTCTAGATGAAAAACGAAGAGAGAATATCTCATTGTATGAATCACACATTTAAGTAGAAAGTCTTCAAAAATTTTTTTTAGGATATTGAAGAGAGCTTTAGAAGCTTGTATAAACACATAACACATCTCTCATATCGAAGCTGTATCGAGTTAAGAATGTACACAATTTAACCCAATGACTCATTAAATAACCACAACATAACCGAAAAAGAGGCCCCTTAGTTAGTCTCCATCTTTTAAAAAAAATTTTTTAATTTTCAAAAAATTTTTCAAAATTATATTGTTCGTCTATTTTTATAGAAACTTCAATGTCTTTCATATATTAGGTTGGTAAAAAAGTAATTTCGGTTTGCACCAATAGTTAGCGTTATGTTTGTTTCGTTACTCTTTTCTTAAAATTTTTTTTTTCCTTGAAGATCTGGTAGTCGATACCTTTAGGTCGCTATAGAAACTAATTTTGTTTACAAATGTCAGTATACGGTCAGTTTTAACAAAATAATCATTTTCGACAGATTTGACTTTTTTATTTTCATAAAGGCAAGAAAGCGGCAGAAGCTCACAAAGAAATATGTGAAGTTTATGGTGTTGGTTGTTTAACAGAACGCACTTATCAGAATTGGTTTAAAAAAATTTCGTTCTAAAGATTTCTCACTGAAATATGACCAACGTTCTGGGCGACCTTCTGAAGTTGATGATGACTAAGTGAAAGTGATAATTGGATCGAATCGTCACATTACTGTACGAGTGATTGCAAAACAGTTAAATGTATCACACAAAACAATTGAAAATCATATAAAACGTTTTGAACTTGTGAAGAAGGTCGATAATTGGGTTCCGCACGAATTGAAAGAAATTCAATGAATCAATGTTTGCGATACGCATTTCAAACGTAATGCAATCGACCCTTTTTGTGAAACAAATTATCACTGGCGGTGAAAAATGGATCGTCTACAATAACGTTAATCGAAAAAAAAAATTAGCCGCTTTCTTGCCTTTATGACAGTAAAAATTTTTTGAAAATGCTTATTTTGGCACTGCATGTTAAAGCTGGCCGTAAACTGAAAGTTTTAAACAAAATTATACGAACTTGGTTTCTATAGCGACTTAATGGCATCGACTACCAAATTTTAAAAGAAAAAAAAATTTAACAAAAGAATAATGAAAAAAACATAACGCTAACTACTGGTGCAAACCGAAATCACTTTTTTGCCAACCTAATATTTCCGATTAAAATTTTTTTTTTTTTTTTAAATCATCCAGTAGAGGGAGGTTAGTTGCAATAATATCTTAAGGGGGTATTCTAGTCTAGAAATTTGAAAAAATCGATTTTTTTTTCATATTCTCAAAGTTTAAACCTTTAATAATATGTCCTTAAGGGGATTTCCAAAATTTTCAATAATTTGGGATCAGGAATCGCTGATTAAAATATGTAAGTATTAACTACCATTGTATTGGCCACTTGATGTAACTTTACCCGAACGATACCCACAATTTCTCAGGTTCTAATGGACCGATTTACCTGAAATTTTTAGAGAGTCTTCTTTATAGACTTGTCTATACCTGGAACTATCCCCAAATTTCAATTTTTACTATTTTTAAAAAATTCGAAACAGTGGTATAAAGGCTGTTTTTTTTTCAGACAGTCGCCATTTTGTGAACATTTTTTTTTCCAACTTTTCCGTAGTTCCAGACATTGCGACATTATTCTAGATTAATAATCTTTTTTTTTCGGTTTCACATTGCTAGGAGGGTTGAAATCATTGGTATCGTCACATGCCAATTTTTTGAGACCCCCCCCACCCCTTTATCAGCTGCTAATTTTTGAAATTTTTAACTTTTTTTGTTTTTTGATTTTTTTCTGTATTCTTCCAAGGTTAATAAAAAACTATTAAAAAAATGGATGGTAAAAATATCAATTGCCTTTTTTTTTATGACACTTCAAAAATTACCTGAAATTCATGCCTCTAGACTAGAATACTGCCCTAAATCATATCACGACTGTTGGAACAAAGAAAATTTTTAATCAAGTTAGAACGAAATTATTTAAAAATAAAAATTTTTTTAAGTTACAAAAAATTTTATGAAACTCAACTTTGGGGCCTCCATAGAAGCAGAGAGGCGCATCGACAAAACAATAAACTTAAAAATGTTCCGCGAAAATCGATCGTAAAGTCTTAAAATTTACGCATTTTTGTGTTTTTTTTTTTTTTTTTTTTTTTAAATAACGATTGACGAAAATCTTAGGCACACATTTAGCAAAATAGCTGCTGACTCGTTTGAGCAACGGGTTTTTCGTTCCCCATCAACGAATTATAACCAACTGGGTCCTAAGGAATTCTCTATGATTTGCACGGCATCGTTGCGGCCCATCGCTCGCAAAATCGCAATCAGTTCAGTCACAGCGTTGCCTTGACGATTCCGACATTCCCACAAGTCCAGAATGTGTTCCGTGGGCGACGCCTTTGTCGCAAAATAATTAATATAGCGATCGACCGAAAGTTTCTTGGCCAACATTCGCCAATCGTTCAAACTGTTGGTTGGAGGATTGAGACACTGACACAACTGCTTCCGGACTTGTTTGCTCAGTTTGAACGGAATGTCTTCGGCGGTCGAAATACCTCGATCCGTCACCATTGTTGTTTTCACATGATTATTGTCGATCACTTGGATTGCGGTTGGATTTGTCGTTCGAGGTGTGGTTCGAACCGATGATTCGAATGTCACTTCTCGATTTTTCGATGCGTGATGGTGATGCGGCACCGATGCTGACGTCGTAATTTTCATGGGGGAATCAAAAGAAATATCTCTGACATTCGCCAGTAAATTCGCCGGTGAATCCCTTGCGTTACGCAACGGCGAATCAAACGGTAAATCCTTGACACTTTCTTGTCGTGAACGATTCGGAGACTCAAACACCACATTCGAAAATCTCGCATAAATATCAAACGTTTGCTGATGCATCGAATTCGTTTGACTCGCATTAATCTTAAACTTTAAATTCTTGTACATTTCGACCTGTTCCAGTGTAAAAGAACAATGCAACGAATTACTGGTGGAACTCCAAATATGTTTGAAAGGAATTTCCTGGTAATTCGAGCACGGCTTCACCTTCCATCCGTCACTAATTTCATTGAGACTCAAACATAAATTACATCCATTATCCTGAAACAGGAAACTTTTAGGCTTATCCAAAAGACAGCCCCCTAATTTTTTCTCTTGGTTCTGCACGACTTGAAGTGACGATTCAAAATCTTCTAACACATAAACTCGAACGTTATAATCGACAGTGGTTTGAAATCCTGGAGTTTGCGGTGCAAACACCACCAGTTTCAATCTCTTAAATGCACTCATTCCATTGTTTGATCGTCCTGCTAACATGACCCGAGTAAAACTATCAGCCATCAAATAGACACAATCAGGATCTAATTGAGTATACATTGGCGTGTTAATTGTTTCCTGTCCTATTGTCACGACTTTTCTCCAGTCTCGAGAATTTGACATGGAACCTTCGAAGATTGAAATTTCCCAACAGTTTTGTTCGAGACAGGCGCAATGTGGAAATTTCAGGACCACTGGTTTGTTGAAGGATATTTCTGGAGAGCAGCTGATTATAGGACTTAATTGAGTGAATGGTTCGGGAAGAGACGGTCTGAAACGGTCGTCGATTTGAACAGCCAAGTGGAAGTCGATTTTTTTCGAACGATTGATCGCATTTTCTGGGATTGAAAGCGCGATGGATTGAGCTGTTAAGTGTAGGTATCCTCCGGAATCAGTCAGGGTTTGAACTGTTGCGAATTCGATCGGAGGAGTCGCTGGAGTTATCGCATAAGCTGCTGGCAGTGGAAGGGTTACCGTTTCTGTAGCGACATCATATGCAGAATCAGCTGAAAATTTAAAATTGAATTGAATTTTTAAATCGATTTAATAGTAGAAGATCCAAACCTACATCGACCTTCACCGAGTTGATAATAGAATAAAACCTATTTTATCATGAATTTAGTATATTAGGAAATATATTAAAATGGGTTGACTAAAAAAATCCGGGGCAGACTATTTTTGAATTATTTAAAAAAAAAAAATTTTAATAAAATATTGCATAACATCAAGATAATAGAAAACATTTTATATGATCGAAATTGACTGCGATGTTGGGTCCTTTATTAATACACAGTATACCTACCCCAGATCGTTGTCACACATTTTCACACGCATTAAAATTTAAATCTTTAAAATTCCCTAATCCTTAATACAGTGGTTCCCAACCTTTTCTAAGATACGAAACACTTTTGCAAGGTTTTTTTTTTTTGGCTGAGCACTTTAGTTATAGTCCTCTAAATTTTGTTAACCCTACTGGAATAATCTCATAGAATCTCATAAAAAAACCGTCGAAGATATTTTATTGGCCTTTTTGTCCGGGAAAATACTCATAGAATCTCATAAAAAATATTTTTTGGTAAATCTATGAGGTCCTATGAGTATTTTCCCGAACAGAAACACCAATAAAATCTCATAAAATACACATAAAATATTTTATTTTAATTTTTCGGAGATTTTATGAGATTTCATGAGTATTTTCGCAAATGAATACATATGTATAAAATCTCATAGGAATTCTATTTTTGCCTCAACCTAATAAAACTCACATAGAAATTACTAACATACGAGATTCTCATAAAAATCTCTTAAAAGATAACAACAAATAATTCTATGAGAGTTCTATGAGTTGACGACAACTCATAAAAATACCATAAAATACCAAAAAAATATTTGATTGTTAATTTTTTCTTTCTCATAGGATACCATTAAATCTCATTAAAAAATTCTCTTTCTCTTTTTTAGTTTTTATGTTGGTTAAAGTGGACAACTCTATTTCTCATAAATATGAAGTTGAAAAACAAAGTAAAATTGTTATGGTCTTTTTTGATTTGTTGGGTATTCTTGTTGGACAGATATCCAGAATTCATCAAGACTCGTTTCAACGTCTTTAATTTTCAAAGCACAATCAGATGACACGGATATAAGCTCCTCTTCTTCTAACACATTAAATTTAAGATTATTAGGTAATCTATACTAATATATAAAATTGAAGAGTTTGTTTGTTTGGTTAAACGCGGTAATCTCAGGAACTACTGGTGCGAATTGAAAATATATTTTTGTGCTGGATAGCCTAATTATCGACGAAGGCTTTAGGCTATACGACATTACGCTACGACCAATAGCAGCAGAGCATCAATAGAAAATTTTGCAAAAACCAGGAAAATTTTTTCCTTTTGAGAGCGTTCGTGGCCTGCCCTGCGTAAACGGTTAAAGTTACGCAAAAATCAATCAAAGCAAAATTGTTCCTCTTAAAAAGTTCTACAAAAAAGTCCGCGGCGACATATGTCTATCTTTTACGGTTAGTCCGCTATAACCTTTTTAATGGTTGTTAAGGTTGTTTAAAAAATAATTCATTATTTGCGAAATTGTTTTTAGAAACATATTATTAATTCTTAACCAAATAAATATGATTTTTAATGAAATTTGGTATGATGATAAATGGTAATCTGAGTCATTGAAAAGAATACTTTTTATTACGGGAAAATATCTCATTTACCCGGGAAATTGAAAAACAGGTTGGAACAAAAATTATGCATAAACTATACATTTTTAGTTGAAAATAAATATTGGCGATATTTAAGTATGATGATAGCTAATTATGCGAATCATTATCAACAATACGTTTTATTTCGGAAAAATTTCTCATTTCAACGGAAAAATAGAAAAACTGGTTTAAAGAAAAATCATGCTGAAACTAAACGTTTTTAGCTGATTATAATAGAGTATATTAATAGTTATAACTCATAATGTCCTCAAGGCAAAAAATAATTTTCTTATCCTACAGTCTTATTTTTATCCAGGAAAAATGTGCGGTTCCCGTAGGATAGAAATGTTTTTATTTTTCAAAGAGCAAAAGATTACCATAATTTCTAACAATGTGGTGGTTAATTGAGAGTCAGAGAATAAATATAGGCTAACTTTTATGTCAGAATATACCACGGTTCCCGTAGGATAGATTAGAATTGTATCCTTCAGGAACTGAGTATTTAAAAGGAGTTTCGTGAAAGTTAATGGAAAAGCGTTTTAACGAATTTGCCTCAAGAAAGATTAGTCTACCTTTTATCCAAGAAAAATGTACGGGCCCGTGGGCTAAATACATTTTTATTTTTCATAGAGCAAAAAATCGACATAATTGTACTCTTCCCGTGGGATAACATAACAATTGTACCTTACAGGAACCGTTTACTTAAAAGAAATTTCGTTAAAGTACGTGAAATAGAGTTCTAGCGCATTATCCTCAAGAAGGCCTGATCTCTTTTTTATCCAGGAAAAATGTACTACTCCCGTGGGATAGATATGTTTTGTTTGTCATAGAGCAAAAGATTGACATGATTTTTTGCAATAGGGTAGTTGAAAGATCAGTGAATAATATAGATTATTAATTCGTATAATAGAATAATGCACAGTTCTTAAAAGATAGCATAACAATTATACTTATCCTGTAGGAATCGTGTTTTTAAAAAAGCTTTCTCTAAAGTTCGTGAACTAGCGTTTTAACACAATTACTCCAAAAAAGTTGAAATAAAAACGACAATTTTTACTGCAAAGTATGATTTTTAATTTAACATCCGATACCATCGATAAATTAATAATGAAAATTTTTGAAACATTGAAACTTCTTTCATTGTTAATTTTTGAATGTCTATAATGTGTAGAAATAAACGTGTTGAATTATATTCAAACAGTCAACAATTACTTCACCCACTCAACTTTTTAAACTATTGAAAAATTTGAACTTGGCGAAAAACTCAGTTAAATATATAATACATTCAACATTTTCGAATTGTATTGCTACTTAAAGAACACAAGTACTTATAGGTATTTTATAATATTTATAAAAACGTATAGAACCAATAAGATTGCTTTTCTAGATAGCTATTTAGAATATCTTCCTGGATAAGTAGTTTATCGGATTATCATGAACTTTCTATGAATCAAAGATCTAGAAATATCTATCTGTCTATTTTTGTTGATGGGATGAAAGTTTCTATTATTCAATCAGTATGATTTAGATACGCTCAGCGAAGCGGGCGGGGACCAGCTAGTTCCTTATAAAAGGGATTTCTAACCCAGTCGTATTTCTCGATGTTCATAGACGGAAAATATTTTCGTATGTCGCTGTCCAGTTGTGATATCAAGAAAACACAATTAAATTGTACTCTTCTCTGTTATATAGAAGCAAGCAATGTCGATCAACATTTTCCAGGTAACGCCAACTTTAGTAGTAGATAATTATCGCGGAGCACTTTTGAAATGCTTGCGGAACATCAGTGCTCCGCGGAACACCGGTTGGCAACCACTGCCCTAATAAGATCGAACTTTTTGCAGACAAACCTATATAAACGTGTTCGCAAGAAAAATAGCGCTTGTGATGATATAAATTTTTTTCTATTATCTTGATGTTGCAGTATTTTATTAAAAATGTATATATTTTTTTTAAATAATTAAAAATAGTCTGTCTCGGATTTTTTAGCCAACCCATTTTTTATATATTTCCTAATACTAAATTCATAATAAAATAGGTTTCATTCTATTATCAACTCGGTGAAGGTGGATGTAAGTTCGGATCTTAGACTATAAGGTGATTGTGACTTACATGAAGTAAATCCACTGGAGACGCTTTCCAGATCGTTTTTGTGTTTGTTATGTGCACTTCCCGATGAGTCAATCGTGCGACTGCATGAACTTGTCGACGGAGACATTTCCTGGGTGGACGGCAACGCCAAGTGAGGCACATCGTAATGATGTTCCGACGCCGAATGCGATAACGAGATTGAATTATTGGAAAATGGATACTCGTAACATGGAGGCATCGATGTCTGAATCGTCAAGTCGGGTTGCAACGACTTCTTATCGTGATCCGGGAAAAATTCAGCCGGTTGAAATTCTAAAAAAAAAAAAAAATACTAGGTATTATTGGGGTTCGTTTTTAACGTTAAAAATACAAATGTAATATTCAGACTTTAAAAAAAAAGGACGAAGAAAGGTTGGTATCAGGTGCTAATATTTCCTGTTTTATTCACGGTAAATTAGTTCCGCATCAAACTGTTGACAAATAATAGCAAAAATCCCCTTTTCGTTATGTTCGATGAGGGTGCCGTGAAAGACAACGCCTGTCGGCTGCGACACGTTTCTCTATCCCCCATTTACCTTAGCCGGCAACCGCACTATATATGTACGTAGGAGACGATAAAACCATCATCTCCCGAAGGCACGAAAGCGATATAAAGCCGATTGTTTCGAATGAAAAGAAGGTCGTTGTACACGTGAAGACACGTGTAAAAGCCTCGAGCCAATAATCATTAATATAATTTCGTGTATCATCTGGAACAAATAAGGACTGGGAACCGGGATCGGATACGAGAGAGCAAATGTATCAATTTGGTTGCGACCCAATAACAACAACGAAGGAAGATAAAAAAAAAGCATACACAGGAATAAATTTACCTTTACGTTTCGATAAAAACAAAACATTTTCGGTGTTTATCGGTGGAAAATTGAAAATATATATTTAAAAGGAATTTTATCCTTATCTGTATTATCTCATCGTATTATGCAATGCATATTTCTACCTATGGACGAAATTGAATGTTTGTTTGATCAAACCGTTTGGACATATGGACTGTATAAAAAAAAATTATATAAAACCAAATTTTGTGATGATATCTTCTGGAATAAGTTTCTAGGATGATAAAAGTTTAATTTACGTTAGTTTTATAACTTTTATTTTCGACACGTTTAATGAACATCAACTAATAGAGCGTTACCAATTGTTCAAAATTTAAACTATATTATAAATTGTTGACAAAAAAAAATATTAATTTTTTTTTACTAAGCGTAAAATTAACCATTAAACCAGTTTTCAAAAAAAAAAAAAAAAATTTGTTGTATGATTTTTAATAAAAATCCAATTTCTGGTAATATTTTTCATAAAAAACTGTTTACAACTTAAACACTGCTCATTCATTATCGGCAACTTTTTTTTCAAAAATGGACTTATATCATTTTCAAAAAAAAAACAGGCCCTTGTTTTCATGGTTATGACGACACTGTGTGTTTCCATGGTTACAAAGCAGCAAATGTAAACTTGGTTTCAGCAAAATTCTAAGCAAGCTTTGGTCTGGTCGCCAAGGAAAATTTCTTAAACTTGCTCACTCGTTTAAGACAACAATCACACTCTGTACCCGGAGAAATATCTGCTGCGAAGCGTCACAGTACTTTCTTTTATTTTCATTTATGAAACTCGCTGTTCACCCCAAAACCGCCCTTGTTCGAATTTTCCCAGAAAAAAGTTTCAAATAAAAAATGTAGGCATCAATGAGTCTAAGAACTATAGAAAATTTAAAGAAAATCGTTGGAGCCGTTTTCGAAAAAAATTGAAAAAGCTCAAATACTCTTAGAAATAAGTGGAGCTTCCCGTTAATCGATTTTTACCAAAAGATTCGCGGCACAACTTGATATAATATGAAGACAAAATTTCAAGTTTGCTAAAATTCGGATAAAGCTTTCGATACGATATGGTTGTCACTGTATGTATTTCCGCTGAAGGCTCGATTTCGAAAATTCGATCCTATTACAATACTTCCTTTACTATATAGTAGTAAAAGAAAGTAAAAATGGCTCAATAGTCTCTCATTCATGTAAGCAAATTAAAGATTTTTTATGACGTCACTATTTGTTTCCATGGTTACAAGATAGCAAATTCTTAGTTATCTTGATTGAAGCAAATTTTTAAAGTTAGCTTTGATTTATTCACCAAGGAAAACTCATTTTGTTTGCTCAATAGTTAAAACAATTGGGCTTTTTTATTAATTTTGAAACTTTATAGTAAATTATATTAATACTTGATGCAAAAAACAATTAAAATTTAAAAAAAAAATTATTTTAAACAATTGACAAAATTTTAAAAAGAGCCACCTGACTATAAGCTCGTCATTTTTGTGACGTCATAATGTTAAACGACACTTTTTTTCTACAACAACAGTATGCTTTTTATAACAGGGTAGGGATATTTCAACGCTGACTTTTTCAGTTAAAAATATTTATTAATTACAATCTTTATATATAAAAATCTTCTGTGCGTGTGTTTTGTAATTAAACTCCTCCTAAACGGCTGGACCGATTTTGATGAAATTTTTTGTGTGTTGTGAGAATGGTTTCTATTTATAATTAGATAATTTTTAATTTATTTATTCGAGAGGGGTTTCGTTTTACAATTATCTAGTTTTTTTTAAATTTGTTTCCCGGTAGGTAGCGCTGAGATTCAGGATAATTTTCGGTAAATTTGCTATTTTTTTGTATGTGTAGGTTGAAATTTTTGTATTTAAGACGTGTGTACAGCACAAGGTCTGTCGGATCCGCTAGTATTATTATAAAATATTTCCATCAAAATTATGCTTTTTTGGGATTAGATTGTCGCACTGCTTCGAACCACTTATTTCAATGTTTAACATCATTTGGAAGATTTAAAAACTTTTTTTTCAGGAGTGGTTTTTGTAGTATTTGTACATAGTGGTACGAAGCTAGCAAACTTTTAAGGTTTTACACTGTTGATAAACGTATTTATTAACATAATATTAACTATGATAACAAGATTTTATCGATTAAAAGTCTAGACATTGGATCACTTTAATGTGGTAAATGAGTACAAATGAACATTGTGACGTCACACGCGCTCGAGTTTGTTTGAGAAATGTTGGGGTGTTTTCGGCACTGGATTCAAAAGCTTAAAGTTAAATAAATTCAATTTAAATACGTAAAATATATAAACTAATATAATATTTTAATTAGAATGAAAAAAAAAAAAACTAAAAATAGTTTTTTTTTTTTTTTTTCAAAAACCCAACTATCAGTTTCTGTATAAAGGAAAAATTGGCTCAAAAGTTTTTTTTTTCGCTTTTTTTTCCTGTACGAAATTTAAAGAATCTTGATTTAATCAGTTTTTTTTAGTGATGAAAGCTTTTAAGCATTAACTACGTAGATTGTTAAAATGATGAATATTTTTCAAAAATTTTGTTGGGGACTGTTAATAAATAAAATTTTATAACATTCAATCGTTATTTAACATTTTATTAAAAATAGTACTTTTTTACTGAAAACTTAAGTTATAAGTTCACATATTGACGTCATTCTCATTAAAAATTCTTATAAAATTAAAAATTTTTTTTCTTCAAAAACTTCACTTTGCAGTTCTTTGTATTTCACATCACCCAGCGCCTGTTCCTTGATTCAATTTTCTTTGTAGTCAACTCGTAATATTCCCTTTGTAAAATGTATTTTTAAACCTCAAAACAAAATCCATATCGAGTTTCGTCTTAATTTAGACATTGTAAAACATTTTCTTCGGGATTAACACTAAGCCAATTTCGTATTTTCAAGATCCACGAACGGCGACGTCGTCCTCAGGGATCAGCTGCTTTATTTGTTATTTTTAAGTGACGGTTTAAAGTGTTTTCGTTTCGTTTTACTTCCACGACAGATAAAAGAAAAATTGTCGTCGACATAAACGGGGGTTGTGAAAGTGGCGGCGGCTTAGTGACGCGCGAAGAATCCTCGTTGTTGAGACAAACTTTTGACTTTGAACCGAGCGAAAAAAAAAAGTCGTCTCTAAGCCGTCGCTAAGTCGGATTAAAAGCTTGCAACGCGCCATTGTCTTACAGCGGATAATTTAAAACTTTCCACTTTTGTCATCAAACGATTTTGATTTAAGGGTTGGTCGTGTGCATTTTTTATATATCCACAGGTGGTGGTGGGAAACGATTTCAACATGGAACGACTCGAACAATGTGGGAAAATTCAAGAAAGGCAAAACTCACGAACGAAAAGAAAAAGACCGCCATATCCAAATGCATTTTGACCAACAAAGAAATGCATTTCACCCCTCTGGCATTCCATCATTCCACGCTGCCTCCATTTCCAGATGGAGTCTCGAGAAACTTTTCTCTCGATTTCTCAGCGCCGACAATTTTCTCTCTTTTTACTCGTGCCTCGGTTCTCGACTATAGCAACTACCTATGTATAAGAACTATATCCGTGTACATAAATTGATACAAGGAAAATTTGAACGACTATAAAAATATTATGCGAATTGAAAAAGAAAAATACACAACCAGTGTGCGCCGTGGGAGCTACAGAAGTAGGAAAAACTTTCCAGCAAAAAATAAGCTAAAAGAAATCTGCTCGAATGAAACGAAACGAGTTTCTTATAGAAAACTTTTTGAAAAAGTCAAAATCACAAAAATTATATTTATAAAAGAAAATCTGTTTTCAATTGATTTTTTTTTGTGTGAATGTGAAAAAAAAAAATAATAACCTTCAAAACACTCAATTTTCTACAAGGGATTTTCTAATGGAAAAGAAGCCTTTCAAAATTCAAAGGTAGTATGGTTAAAAATTGATTTAACATAAAGTTTTGAGTACCCCAAAAAATAACCTGATACATTATAATTTGAAGAACGTAAACTTTAAATTTAGAATAACAGCTACATAGGTCCAAAATACGCCAACATCGCAAGAACGGGTTAAAAAAAGAGAATGAAAAAAATCATAAAGAATAATAAAAAAAAAACTGTTAAAGTCTTCTGAACAAGGCCATCAAAAAATGCTAAAAAATGCTCTATGTCTACAATCAAACACAAAGTTTTAGGATTTCTTGTCCACCGTTGCAAAGGGTCTAACTTAACTGATTCTCCTACCCGTGATCCTTTTGGAAATTGGATGGAATCGGACGCGGAAAAAGCTGAAGCTTTTGCCAGGGCATCTTACAGAAGTTTTCACACCAATCCTGCCAAGTGTTTTCTTTCCAGTTTAGGATATAATATATTACTCCATTCCACCACAATTAGTTCAAACTGACCTAATTACTAAAAAAAAATTTTTGCTGCGAGACATCACAGTACTTACTTTTACTTTCATTTATGAAACTCGCTGTTGGTTAAACGAAATGCGTCTAAGAAGTAAGAACTATAGAAAGTTTAAAGAAAATCGTTGGAGCCGTTTTCAGGAGCTTCGGAGGTTTTTGGAGCTTCCCGTTAACCGATTTTAACCAAAAGCTTCGTGGCATCCCGATTACAATACTTCCTTTTTTATATAGTAGTAAAAGAAAGTAAAAATGGTTCAAAAGTCTCTCTTTCATGTAAGCAAATTAAAGAATTTCTATGACGTCACTATTTGTTTCCATGGTTACAGCAAAATAGCAAATTCTTAGTTATCTTGATTTTAGCAAATTTTTAAAGTTAGCTTTGATTTGGTAACCAAGAAAATCAATGGGGGCTTTTTGTGTATTTAGGACTTCCCGGTTAACTGATTTCAACCAAAAGCTTCGCGGCACAACTAGATATTATATGAAGGCTAAATTCGATACGGTATGGCTGTCACACACAGACATGTTCCTAATAACACTTATTTTAGACTCAGGGGACCTCAAAACATGTATTTCAGTTGAAAGCTCGAACTCAAAAATTCGACCCGATTACCATACTTCTTTACTATATAGTAGTAAAAAAAGTAAAAATAGGCAGTTTAAGATTACACAAAGCGCCCGGTTTTGATATGGTCACAGCAAAACATACCGGGGAGCTCCCCATTAACGGAAAACGTACAATTCACTACATATTCAATGCTATTTTTGCATTTGCGCCTTCATTCCCTTTACCTGGAAGAAGGCGAAAATAATCTTCATCCACAATCCGGGAAAGGATAAAACCTGCATTGAGGTTTAAAGGCTAATTAGTCTTCTCGATTACCCATCTTACAAGAGAAAAAAAAATTACTTACGGACCACCAGTTTGGGTTTAGACAAAACCCCAGTACTGTTGAACAAGTCTATCACCTGACCAACTACCTGAAGGGAGCCTTCCAGGAAAAAAAACATTGCGTGGGTCTCTTTTTAGACATTGCTCAGGCATTTGACCTGGTGTCTGGTATGATATCCTCTTGTACAAGGTGAGGAGATACCTGCCGTACTGGGATCACGACACTATAGAAAGTTACCTCCATGATAGAACGTTTTACGTTCAATTTGGGAGCTCCTCGAGTAAATTCTACCAAGTTAATGCGGGTTGATTTGCCTAGCGATAAGGACATTATTACGGAAACTTTAGCTGATGAAACTGCAATTCTATAAGGTAGCTTCAACTATTTTGTAGTGATTAAAGAATTGCAGTGTCATTTTATCTTGAAATGGGCGAATAAATGGCGGATCAAAATTTAGGAGGGTAAAACGCGGTTCGTTACCTTTACACTACGTAAGGTATCGTGCTGTTCAGTTACCCTCAACGCTTGTCGCGTTCTGGATGCTGGGGAGGTAAAGTATCTGGGGTTCACTTGAACAGGCTTCTAACGTAGAGGACCCACATAAAAAAGAGAGTACAGGTTAAAATTTTCCTTTAAGACCCTTTTCACTAGAAAAGGGTTGGCTATGAAACTAGCTTCAAAAATTTATAATATAAAAGGCCTTGCTAAGACCAATGTAGGCAAATGGTATTAAATCCCCAGACAAAATATCCTCAAGGTAGGTGTGACCATTGCGTTGTTTTTTAACCAAATTGGACGTTGTTAGGTACTGTTGTCTGAGGATATTCTGTCATGGGGATATTTTGTCGGGATCAAAAGTTGTAGGCATCAATGAGTCTAAGAACTATAGAAAATTTAAAGAAAATCGTTGGAGCCGTTTTCGAAAAAAAAATTGAAAAAGCTCAAATACTCTTAGAATAAAGTGGAGCTTCCCGTTAATCGATTTTAACCAAAAAATTCGCGACATAACTAGATATAATATGAAGACAAAATTCCAAGTTTGGTGAAATTCAGATAAAGCTTTCGATACGATATGGCTGTCACTCACAGATACACACACACATACACACACAAACATGTTTCTAAAAACCACTTTTTTAGATTAAAATATGTATTTGAAAGCTCGATTTCGAAAATTCGACCCGATTACAATACTTCCTTTACTATATAGTAGTAAAAGAAAGTAAAAATGGCTCAATAGTCTCTTTTTCATGAAAGCAAATTTTTATGACGTCACTATTTGTTTGTTTCCATGGTTACAAGATAGCAAATTCTTAGTTATCTTGATTGAAGCACATTTTTAAAGTTAGCTTTGATTTATTCACCAAGGAAAACTCATTTTGTTTGCTCAATAGTTAAAACAATTGGGCTTTTTTATTAATTTTGAAACTTTATAGTAAATTATATTAATACTTGATGCAAAAAAACAATTAAAATTTAAAAAAACAATTATTTTAAACAATTGACAAAATTTTAAAAAGAGCCACCTGACTATAAGCTCGTCATTTTTGTGACGTCATAATGTTAAACGACACTTTTTTTCTACAACAACAGTATGCTTTTTATAACAGGGTAGGGATATTTCAACGCTGACTTTTTCAGTTAAAAATATTTATTAATTACAATCTTTATATATAAAAATCTTCTGTGCGTGTGTTTTGTAATTAAACTCCTCCTAAACGGCTGGACCGATTTTGATGAAATTTTTTGTGTGTTGTGAGAATGGTTTATATTTATAATTAGATAATTTTAAATATATTTATTCGACAGAGGTTTCCATTTACAACAATCTAGATTTTTTTTATTTTAATTTGTTTCCCGGTAGGTAGCGCTGAGAACAGATTCAGGATAATTGTCGGAAAATTTGCTATTTTTTTGTATGTGTAGGCTGAAATTTTCTGTATTTAAGATATGTGTACAGCACAAGGTCTGTCGGATCCGCTAGTATTATTATAAAATACTTCCATCAAAATGATCTTCATAACAAAAAAAAAAAATGCTTTTTTGGGATTAGATTATCGCACTGCTTCGAACCATTTATTTCAATGTTTAACATTATTTGGAAGATTTAAAAACTTTTTTTTTGGGAGTGGTTTTTGTAGTATTCGTACATAGTGGTACGAAGCTAGCAAACTTTTAAGGTTTTTATACTATTGATTAACGTATTTATCAAGATAATATTAAGGTTAAAATTCTCCTTTAAGACCCTTTTCACTAGGAAGGGGTTGGCTATGAAACTAGCTTCGAAGGTTATAATATAAAAGGCCTTGCTAAGACCAATGTAGGCAAATGGTATTAAATCCCCAGACAAATATCCTCAAGGTAGATGTGACCATCGCGTTGTTTTTTAACCAAATTGGACGTTGTTAGGTACTGTTGTCTGAGGATATTTTATCATGCGGATCTTTTGTCGGGGATCAAAACGCATGGAACCAGGCAATGGCGCTTAATTGTGGGATACTCCTAAGACATAAAACTTCGAGCTGGTTCAGGACAACAGACTACAATACTAAAGTCCTTTCTTAGAGTCGACCTTACATCACCTAAGAATTGAACCGGTGAAGAAATTTACTAAGCAGCTGGGTAGAAGATATCTAGAAAGAGTAAAAGCTCACCCGAACAGATTGGTTGTAAAAATTGTTTCAGAACCTCCATTCAAAAGACTAAAGCACATAGATCCCAATAACATTCTAAAGTTATAAATTTTTGGAAATTTCACTTTAAAAATTTTTTTAATAATAATTAAATTTTAAATTTTGACTATGGTCGATGAGAGCTTTTTAAATATTTTGTTGCTTCTACCTTTTACTTGTAGTCAATTTAGTTATTATGATATGAGAAGAAGGAGATCTCTATCGTGTCAAAGTTATATCGAGCTACTATTTTAACAGTTCCCAAATTTAACCTTAGGTTAGTTGAAAGTTTGTTCGTTTACTTGTAGTTGCCAAAATGAAATTATTGCAGTATTTAGGTAAATAAGACGTCACTGTATGCACTCCATGCGGTTTATCTACTCCTCGAAATTCTATATGAGACCATTAAATAAACACAGTTCACTTCAGGAGCAGTGCACGATGTTATTGTCCTTCGTGATAATTTACGACTGTTTACATATAAATCATAACTTGCTCCCGAAATTCTAACTGCAGCAAAAAATCAATCTTAATGAGATAAAATGATACTTTACCTAAGTTATAAAACCGTTTTATATAACGAGGGTGAAATACGGGTAGTTTATTAACTGAAATTCGACTAAGACATCTGGCCGTGAAATCGTAAAACCGTATATCGTTTCGTTATGGAGTTACAAGCGAAAAATCATTCGTGTCCCAAAAAATTTATTGGGTCTTAAATAATATCCCCCGTAAGCCCTTTGCCTGGTCTGATCGCACCATTTGTCACAGTTATGTCATGTTGTACGCGCGTTTATGTCGTTAAAAATAAAATACACACAAACATCGGCGGAGGCCTAATCGAAAGAAAATATGATGTCATAAATCTACGTTAAACACTGTTTTTATATTAGGTATTTGGATATTTATTAAGAGGACATCTCGCAGAGCAGCCACCTATATAAATCAGAGAGGAAATAAATATTTGAAAAAATTATTTTTTAAAAAAAATATTTTGACAAATAATTAATCATTTCAATTGGAAAAATGCATATCATCACCACTTTATTTCGTACAAAAACATCCATTAGGGATGATTCGGTGTAAGGGTAAAAACGAAGTCTTTTGTGACATCTTCGCGTTGATGTTTGTGACATAAACAACGTAAACGTCAAAAAAATAAATAAATACTCTCTTCCGTAAACAATGTCACAAAACTCTACATCCCTCATGCTTTCCTTTATATACAGGATGGTAAAAAATAAATGTTTACCCCCTCTTCTATATGAAATATTTCCTGTTTTCAAGGTGTTCAACTTAAAAAGTTCAAATCACCTTTCATTGTCGATTTTGAAAAAAAAAAACTCTTTAATTCGAAAAACTCTGTAATCTGAACAAAGCATTCTTTGGTCTTTTAAGCAAACATCCCTTTTAATAGTGTCATTCAAAATAATTTTTCTTAGGCATTTTTGTAATAACTTAGTTAGGGGTGATTGTCTATATGGTTGATCCCAGTGATCCTGGGTTCGAATCCCAATAAAAGACCAACATTTTTTTCATGGGTTTTCGGATTCGACGACTTATGACCATTGTAGTTAACGCAACTTTAAATAAACCAAAAAAATTTTTTTTTTTACCTCTTTAAGTCAACATTTTCCAATTTTACCTCGATAACTCAAATTCCAACTAAATTTCAAACAAACGTATAAGTAAATCTTTTAATCCGACATACAGAATACATAGAGATTTACATTCTTACACAGAATATACATAAATGAATTTTTTTGCCTCTATAATTCGAAATCTTTCCAAATCAAATGCCTCTATAAACCAAAAAATGTCCCCGATTTTTTGGAATTTAAGTTATGAGGGTCATACTGTATAAGAAACTACCTAATTTAAGTAGTTATCGATTTTATATTGAAAATGGAAATTTAAATGTCAGCGGTGTAGGAGAGAGTGTAACAATCATACAATTTTACGATTTCAATAAGTTGACGCATCCGAAACAAGTTAGGGGTTGTGCTAAAATTATGAAGTACAATACGAAGGACGTTTATTATCCCCACTTAAATATAATAACAGATCATTACAAAATTTTAAGCTCTCTACATGCCGTGTCATTTTTTAAAAATTATTGTGATGGTATATTTATTTTAATAAATTACGTATAATGATTGAAACTCCTTTTATTCGTACCATAACAAAGAGTAAGACTCTTAATTGAAACCTCCCTTACCCCCTGAAATTTCTTGCATGATTAAAGCATGATCTTTTACATACATATGTGTGGATAAACTGCCAAAAAAGGCATACAGTGATATCTTTAAGAAAAGAACCAACTTTCTTACCAAGCCTTAATTAGAGAGAATAAGATAAAAAGAGGCTTAATTTAAATAATGGATATAAAAATGGCAAATATTAGCTATTTTTTGTATATCTTATATATTGTAAACGTAAACGAGAGAGATTTGGTTACAAATATTAAATTTTGAACCGCTTTCGTTCTGATTATCTTGTGATTTATTGTGAATAATTTCCAAAAATTTTTTTACTGCAAAAGAGATCAATTTATTAGAGTAAATTTTCTAAGGCAGCGGTTCGATAATAACAATTTCGTTACATGAGAAAGAAGAAAGATAGAATGCAGAGAAAAAGAGAAAGAGATCTAATGATAGTGTAAATATTGAATAAGCAGAATATTTTTACTATGCAAATTTTGCAAATCTCCCATTTTTTTTCCAACTTATACAGATGCAATTTTTATTAATAAAGTTTAGTTACTCAGTAATTGTTTAGCTAAAGGCTTAAAATTTTACTATTGCTATTGTCAATATTGGCATAAATAATAGAACGTTTCTTATCACCTAAACAGAGGAATTAATTCGAGATTAACTTTTTGAGATTTCATTACTACGAATAAAAAAAGGGGTTACGTGTACTTATGTACGCGCGTGAGAAGTTATACTTCTTTGGTATCATTAAAAATTAATTTTTATTAATTGTATTCAAATAATCAATTTTAACAAACTGTAATTTAATATTTAATAATAATAATATATATATTAAAAGATTTAATTATAAAAAATAAAATTAAAAGAATAATATTTTAATTTGTATCAATAAATTATATCCAAAGAAAGCTGCAAGACGTTTATAAAATTTGTCAGGATCATTTTTCTGGTTAACAATTCATGCATGGCATGAAAACGAAGCTTCATAGAAATTGCGAAATAAAGTAAGTAGCTACTTGGCAAAGTAAATGTCTTAATCTTATTCATATCTTGTGTTACTAAATTATTATTCTAAAATGGTTGAATCATTTCAAAATCCCATATTTCGGATAACCAAGAATACGCATGAAATGCAGACGTCATTTTCATCACTAAACTCCAAATAGTATAACAACTACTGCAAAATTCAAGAAAAGTAATACTTATTTATTAATAATATGTGTCATTTGTATATATAATTATTTTTAATTTAAATAAAAAAATTAATAAATTAATAAATAAATACAACAAAAATTCAAATTACGCGCGCCAGGACACCCATTTGTTTTGCGACTAACTTCATTTTGTTATTTTTTGGCTGAAAATGCGCGCGCATCTTAAAATTTCACTCTCATCATTTTTTCATAACGCGCCTAAAGAAGTATAACTTCAAAAAATTAAGCATAAAGTACCATAATGTACAGATTTATTTTAATATTTCTGATTGTTTTATAAATTGTGATCAGAGATGATCATTAACACGAGTATAGTGACACCCTATACAAATTTTTTTTTTCAGCAGGAAGAAGGATGATCTGTTTTTGTTGCTTATTTGGAGAAAGCTTAAATGAAACATGTTAAGTTTGTTTACAGGGTGGATTAGATTGGCGGGGGCTTGGGAAAATTGGTCAGAGCTTCTTCTTGAGCAGCACCGTCATGGGGTGCAAGCTGGTGATAAATTGTAGTGAAGACGTCACCGACGGGTTCTAAAACGTTTTCAAAATAAATCATGGCCGGTTTTGAGAAAAGGGATGCAATTTTTTTTCAAGTCTTTGTCAAAAACCTTAAAAGCTTTTCAAGTGTTAATATGCGATCGTTGTTTTTCTATCGAGATTTGTTTTGATCGCAGCAAAAGTTTTTAATTTTTCAACCAAATTTTCCTTTTTTCTTACGCCATCTGTTTAACTCTGTTTTATTTGTAAACTCCGACTTGAAGTTGCATAAATTATATTATTTATACGGCGTGCATAACATGCATTTTATGCACCAATTAAAAAGGTCTAAGGTTCCGGCTGTCGGCATTAATCACTCGCAACGACGTTTAGAATGTGAGTGGAGTCACCCAAAAAAAAAAAAAAATAACACCACTCATAAAATTCAGGAAGAGGCAACGAAAAAATACACAGAGCAAAGTCTTTCATATAGAGAAAAATTTAATGACCCGCTGAAAAGACTTCACACAGCAGAAAAACGATGGGACGCGATAAAAACGATCACGTTTACGATTAAAAGAAAAATTCTTCAACATTTTTTCCAATTAGTACCACTGGCCATGAAACACATTTAATATGTATATAATATATTTTTGATTTAACTCCATCTCGCTCATCTTTTCTCTGTTCGTTTTTTGAACTGCGATAAAAACCGAATTTAAGATTTACGATCGCAGGCCGCATATAGCGGCGCGGTGCTGCACACTATTATTAGTCGTACATCAGAGAAATCGTTTTCGAGAGAAAACGAGATTTTCGGATGGGCGAGGAGACACCTAATGTGATTGTAACGACGACGACTACAACAATTTTATTACAGTGTCCAACAAAACTCGTTGATTTAAGTTCGTGAAAACAGCCATAAATTTTCCAGCCACATAAAAACATGACTCCAAAACGAACCACGTCAAGGAACTTCCTTAGATATAATTACATTATAATCATCAACTATTTAAATGTCTTCCTTAGGAAAGATTTTCGTGTTACTTTTTAAGTAGGTTCTTAGCTACCCAAAGATAAGTAATATCATTGAAAAAATATTGAAGAAATTGTAGCTAACAAACACAAAGACAACGAACAGAATGGACATGGCTTGAACATTCAAGATAGTTCGACTGTCGATCAAAAAATATTTGAATTTTTTTGTTATCTATTTTTTGGGTGTTTTAAATCGCTTTAACATCTAAGGTCATATCACGACTGTCTAAACACAGAAAATTTCTGTCGGTCAACTTTTATCTAAGGTCAAGGATCTTAAATCAACGGGGATCGAACCCGTACCACTTGACGCGTGATGTGGAGAGAACTAATGCTCTAACCACTGCGCCAATAGGTGGTCGTTATCTATAAACGATCTGAAAATATTCAAAATTTTCGGCATTCAAAGTTTCTGGAATGTTCGAAAAAATCAAGGTTTGCCTATATAAGGACACACATTGATTCTAAGTAATTCATTCTATGTATTTTAAACTTGATATCATGTGTCGATTACTTCAAAGTGGATATGTCCAATATAAAGTAGATACTCTGAAACCTCTATAACTCGAAGTTAAAAAATACAGACAATACATAAAATGAACGTCTTTGTTCTTTATTTCTTCAAATACTTACTAAGTTAAAAACTCAATAGCTCAAAATTTTTAAATTTATTGTTGAAGTTATCTAATTTTTTAAAGATTTGTGGATTATTTTTGGTAATTTATTGGAAGTGACTAAGCAGTTGTTGTATTAAGAAGCAAAAAAAAAAACATTTTTATCATGTTGATTCTTAGAAAAAATAGAAACTGGATAACTCGAACCTCATTAAATCGATAGTGAAAGAAAAACAATCCTTACAATCAAGTGTAGCTATTATAGCCTTTATATGTTCAATTATTAACTTAGTGAAAAACTTAGTAACTCGAATTTCGTACTTTATTTTCAAGTTATCCAGTTTTTTAATTGTTTGTTTATTTTTTTGTTATTTGTTTGGCACCAACTAAAAATGGCTGTATTTAAGAGTTGAAGATAATTTTTGGATTAACTCGTTAGTTAGATAAAGAAAAAAATCATTTTGGAAAGTAGTGATGTTATGATCAAATACCGTCGTAAACTAAATTGATAGTCAATGAAAAACTTGATAACTCAAAATTTTGAATTTTTACGTTTAAGTTATCCAGTTTTTTGGTAGATAATTTTTGTTATTTGTTTGACAATGACTAAAGGCCCATTTTCACTTTGATTAGTGCGAGTGCGAGTGATTAGTGCAGGTGATTAGTGATTAGAACAAAACACGTGTGGACCGCAATTGATTAGTGCGAGTGATTAGTAATTCGAGAATAGAAGCATGATTTTTTTTTGATAGTTGCTACGTCCCGCACCTCGCCTACGTCTTTCACTTGTAGTTTGTCTCGTAGGAAACACGCGTAATAATTAAACTAAGCGCTGCAGCTAAACAGTACAGTGGACACTACTCGAACGACACACTTGAACTAATCATTCACAAAAATTACTAATAGCTAATCACTTGCAATGGCACTAATCAAAGTGTAAATGGGCTTTAAGAAATGGTTGTATTTAAGTGGTAAAAAGGTATTTTTTTTTGTTGGTTAAAAGAAACTGGTTAAATCGAATCTCATAAACTTGTTAGTAAGATTAAGAAAGTATGTAGTCATTTCTATAATTAGCCTGTAAATGCGTAAGTCTAGAATTATTTAAGTTAATGTAAAAAAAAAACTCTTTTTGTTTATAATGAAAAATTTTTTTTTTTTTGGTATTTATGGTCTCATCAACTACTATGGTCATTAGTGACCGTCGAATCTGAAAACCTATGAAAAAAATCTAGGGCTTTCATTGGGATTCGAACCCAGGACCACTGATGTATCGTATAAGACAACTATCTAGTCAACCATGCCACTAAGTGACAAAAAAAAAAAAATGTAATGGATTAAGTAATCCTCGATAACTTGAAGGAAGAAAAACTTTGGATGCCGACAAAACAACCAAATGTCTTTGTTAATTATAACTAAATTATAACTATTGTAAATATTGTAGGTATTTCAAAATACTGATTAAACGGAAAACTCCATAACTTGAAAATTTGCACTAATTTTCGAGTTATCCAGGAAACGTTATTTTTTCTTATTTTAAAGAAAATTTTTAAAGCCAATTTTAAGTCCTTGAAACAGGTATTTCTTATTTCAAATTGAATCTTAAGTAAATCCTAACCTTAACCCCTTAAAAAACTTGTAAAAAATTATACGTGAAAAATATAAGAAATTTTGAAATTGTTTTTTTAATAATCCACTTACCATTGGCGGCCATGTTGTACAGTGAATGATCGCGTCCCTTTCGTCGAAAAACTCGAATCAAAAATCCGGCAACCACCATAAAGACGCACACAGCCACCGAGATTCCAATATACAACGCCATGTCCGACTGCGTTTCAGCAATGGAGGCTGCAACAAAAAAAAAAAAAAAAAAAATGAAAAAAAATTATTTAAAAAAAAATTAATAATTTTCATCCCCAACGCAAACATTAAACCAAACTTCCAATTACATCATTTAAACAATCGTCGCTATCTATATTTCGTGTATGTGTGTGTTTGTACGTGATTTATTTTAAAATAATGGAATTATTCATGAACGATATTTCGACGAAACACATAAAATAAATACGTTAATCCTAAAATCCCCATTTCAACATTTGTCGCTTTTTTTTAAAAACTAGTAGTTGAATTTTTTCGGGTAAACGGGGGAATTTTTTCGGGTAAACGGGGGAATTTTTTCGTTTTGAAAAGCAGGAAATTTGTTGAATAAATGAAGCCTGGTTGTGTTAGATGAGGCCTGAGACAAAGAGACTCTTCGTGTGGGGAATGATAAAGCGTTAGTGGCTCATATCCTGAATTTCGCATTGTTTGCGAAATTGTGTCTTCCTACAGGACCAATTCCGTGTCCGTCTCGGAGTCCCTTTCCGGAAGCTCTACGAGGGACATTTGGTCGATGATCTACGAGCGCTGCCAACACGATATACCGTTAGCACTTCCTCGAGTCTCATTGCAGGATGCATCCAGGATGGGATTCGCATACATTTCCATTCTCTCGAATCCCTTCAAATCCACTCAACGACTCGAGTGAAATACTTGATGAAATATTCAAACTATTCCTTATATGGAGCACACGTGCACTCGTAGATGAATGAAATCTGTCGGGATTTTCACCTCGCTTTTAAATCGAAATAAAAAAAAAAAAAAAACTCAAACGAAAAAGTTTTAAATCATAAACTAAAACTACCAGTATTGACAATTAAAACCGTAAAACTACGTTAACAATTTCATTCGATCGCCCGAATGGGATGAGAGATGAAATTTCTGGATGACAGAAAAGTTAACGGTTCCAATGCGGGCGGTCGTTTTTTAACTTTTTTTTTTCGTTTCCAATTAGTGTAAAACAAATACAATTAAAAATATATCAAAGTCAACACAATACACAGATTCGCTGAGAGAAGAATCGGCAACAAATAACAGGAATACAACAACGCACTCGATGCAGTCCCCCCCATGACTCGTCTCACCCTCGTGCAACTTTTCCTGGCTTCATCGGAAAACTTTTCCGAGCCGTCAAAAGTTTTCTATCTCACGACCCAAACACAATACAAATGGTAGTACGTCATACTTTTCTACGATTTCTCTCATTGTTTTTGTGAAAGTCTCAAAGACGATGGGTAGGTTGTGCGGGGTGGACATGGGAATGGGGGGGGGGGTGGTCATTTGGAATTCCGGTATTCGATCGATGTTCAATTCACTACGTTTCAAGCTATCGAAATCAATTGAATTTAAATTATTAATTAGGGGATGATTGTCCAATATGGCCATAATTAATGTAATTAATATTGAGCTCGGCGAGACGGTGACCAACATATGGAAGACGAGCCCAATTTCAATTAGGGCCGCTTTGCGTATTAACCTTAAGGTTCGGGGGGTGGAAAATTGAAATTAAATATAGTTATATCTGGTTGAGAGATTATTAAAAGTTAATGCAAAAGTATCAATTAAAATCGATAAATTGGAAGATCATATTTTAATAAAATTTAAGGATAATAAGTTAATTTTTTCACTTGCATAAGTTGATGCTACTTTTTAACGCTTTTACACATTAAATAATCAAATATTTACAGATTAATTAAAGATTATTGTAAGAACCCTTGCAAAAATGTAAAGTATAACATTTTTTATACTTTTAGTTTTTCTATAAAGGATACCTCAATGAAGAAAATCAATTTTTATAAAAATACTAATTTTTGGGTTCAGTTAGTGAAGATGACTCTTGACGTACTTAGTAATCCTGATTTTAACCTTATCAGGTTCTTATAGGATACGATAGCCTGGTATATCTAAAGGTACTTTATAAAATTGTAAAAATTATTACTAAGAAAATAAATTTTAATGTTAAAATCCCAAAGCCAGGACTTCACAAATATTGCATCCTATAGGCAAGATCAGTTTTCTGCCTGTTTTTTCAAAAATCCTGGAGAAACTTGTGTTGAGCTTGATTAGTCAATTACCGGAAAGAAATATTAGAATACAAGTAAAAGAGAAAAAAATACTGCGCGGGTCTGTTTCTGGATGTTGCTCAGGAGTTTGATCGAGGTCTGCTGCACGAGCTGAGAAATATCTTACCATCTCAACTAGTTAACCTCCTGGAGAGTTATTTAACAGACAGAACATTCTATGTTCAGTTCAGGGATGTACCCAGCTTCAAATACAAATTTACAGCAGGAGTGCCACAAGACAGTGTCCTTTGACCTACGCTGTACTTAATTTCCACGGCTGATCTTCTAGTGGAGGAGATGACAGCGCCATTTACGGATGATACGGCGATCCTATGTACGGATCCAAGTCCACACATTACCACAAGAAAGCTGCAGGGTCATATGGACAAAATTAATGAGTGGAAAAAAGATGGCGTATCAAGTTAAACGGGGATAAGACCAAGTTAGTTACGTTTATCCTGAGGAAAAAGTCGTGTGGACCCATTAGCACAGTGTCTCAAATGACGTCACCGTGAGGTACTTGGGCTTTTACTTAGATTGTCGCCTCAACTGGAAGATCCACGCACTACTCAGACCACAGCAATCCACCGCAGAATCACCTGGATGACAGGCAAAAGGTCTCCGTTGAACCTGTTGTCCAAGGTTTTAGACCAACGTGGGCATATGGGGTCCAACTTTGGGGTATGGCAAGGCCAAGGAACTTGTAAATGGTTAAAAGGTGCCAAAGTAAAATCCTTCGATCATTTCCGGTTAGCAGATATCTCAGGAATTACATTATTCAATGTACTCTGTATTTTGAAGATGTCACGTGGCACATTAAAGGACTGACAGAAAGATACGTAAGGAGTAGAAATACATCCAAAGGAGCTAGCTTCAAAAGAAATAGGGGAGCCCCCGCTTAAGAGAATAAAAGGAAATAATCGAAAGAAGTGGATACTCGAATATCATCACAAGAATTGTTTGAAGTTTTAAAAAGTAAAAAGAAATATAAGCACTTGATGACTATACATACAAACAGAACTAAATGTATATACGAATTACCGATCTTCACCACAAAACCGTCTTTATTCGAGTTTTCCCAGGAAAAAGTTTCAAGTAAAAGTTGTAGGCATCAATGCCTACAACTATAGAAAGTTTAAAGAAAATCGTTGGAGCCGTTTTCGAAAGAAATTGAGAATGCTCAAAAACTCCTTGAATAAAGTAAAGCTTCCGATCAACCGATTTCAACTAAAAGCTTCGCGGCACAACCAGATGTAATATGCAGGCTAAATTTTAAGTTTGGTAAAATTCGGATAAAGCTTTTTATACGATATCGCTGTCACATATACACACAGAAATGTTTCTAAAACCCACTTTTTTAAAAACAGGGGTCCTCAAAACAAGCATTTCCGGTGAAAGCTCGACCTCGAAAAATCGACCCATTTACAATATTTCCTTTATTATATAGTAGTAAAAAGTTGTTGAGATATTAAACCAGAAACCACTAAAACACCTTTACTAAAACGTTTCTTATAGAGACCCTAAAGAGCTGCGTTTTTAGGTCCTTTTCAGAGCAAATGAATTGTGAAGATAGCCATGTCAGAGTAAAGTTTTTGTTTTTTTTTAAGAGGAAAAGAGCCTTGTTCTTGGACTCAAACATAGTATGTATTTGTTTTAGTTTTGCACATTGTACTGGATCAATAAAGATTTATTTATTTATTTTTTTTTATATAGAGACTTTACACGATCAGTAATACTGTCAGTATCAGTACTGATAGTAGTTACTTATTTCTCCACCAATACTAATACCATGGAATCAAATAATTTTAAATTCCTTCGATATCAATGTATTCCAGCAGTATTACCCTTACACGATCAGTAATACTGTAATTAATTTGAGATAAACAACTTTACTGGCTGCTGAGAAGGGGCTCTAAACTTCCAGTTGAAGACAAGGTACTGGTTTACAAGGCTATCATAGTGCCGATCTGGACGTATGGTATAGAGCTATGGGGATCTGCCAGCAAAACTAGTATAAAACTGATTGAAGCCACGCAATCAAAAATAATGAGACAACTGGTAGATGCCCCTTGGTATGTTACAAACGAGACTCTTTGCAGTGACCTGCACATCCCATCAGTAACTGATACAATCGCTAGTCGCACAACGAACCACTTTGAAAAGCTGCACAGTCATCCAAATCCACTAATGGCGCCACTTTTGGTACTCCAAGAAGACAGAAGACTGAAAAGGAGAGTTCCTGGTGACCAAATTGCACAATAAGGAAGTTCCTCCATTGGGAGTGGTTTCCATCACGCCAAGTTTCGGCCAGCAAATTGGATTATAGGACCTGGATCCTGATGGCCATTTTAAAGAGGAAAAAAAAAATTCGAGATACGGACAGTTTTACTGATCGTGTAAGGTCCTATAAGATTAGCACGTGCTCAAGTCGAACAATTGAAACAAATGACTATTACAAATAAATAAAACAAGCGCCATTTGAAGATTCCGTGGCAACTAATAAAATTTAATAGATGAGCATTAATAAATCAACGTAGGCTGTGTAGTGTCGACTATCTATTGTACAAGTAATAATGACGTCATCAAATGATGACGTTTTCATTATTAATTTTTTAAAGTTTAAATTTAATTATTACCGAAATCCATTTGATACTTTTCTTGTAAAACTTTCAGATTTTAATAATAAATTATTTGTTTCAGTCAGATTATTCCATTCATGGCGATGACCATACGAGGTTAAAACGGATAAGAATGAAGCCGTTTCATTCAAATTAAAAATGGTGGAAATAAACAAGTATAAAAGCACGACTGTCGACATTGATATAAAATAAATTTAATCCCAGTGGTTTATTACTAAGTAGGTACATACAAACATTAATGTGATTGTGACAGTGTTGTGCGAAAATGAGACGATATGTGGGAATGGGGCGGGCAACGAGGATGGGGCAATTGCGCCCCGTAAACAACTCGCATTTGTCAAAAAGGGGAAATTTATTTGTGAATCTGATTTATATTTAACGGAAACGCATCTAACGATGCTAATTTGAAATTCAAAATCGTGCAAATTGTGAATTTCAAACACATACATAATGTACAAAATTGGGACTTAGATGAGAACCATATGTGTGGTTCTTTGACACCGTTTCATTGCCCCACGTTGACACACGTCTCCCACGGGATTTATATCTATCCCCTATATTTATTTTTAAGTTTAATTTCCTCTCGAAAAACTATCTTTTAGCAAAATGTGTTTGTCGCCTATATTTTTATTACTTAATTATGTGGAGGTGTCGACGATTCTCATAGAAGAAAAAGTTCATAATTTAATTATATATACTGTGAAGAGCAAAAGTTTTATCCACTTAAGATTTGTTACAAAATAATTGCAGATTTAATGCTTTCGCTTCAGCGTCTTTGTTTTGCATATGGCTTTTGAAAATAACGCACTATAACGATAATTTTAACGGCTTGCGAAGTTGAAAGAACCGCCAAGTGGTAATAAATGCCAAGCAAAGAGAGGTATTTTATTGGACAAGCAATATATCATTCAATTATCTTCCTTTGATTTCAGACAAAAATCCGACACATAATCGACTCAAAAATTGGAATATTATATTCCCACACTCGCAAACTTTTTCCAGCTATCTACAACTAGACCAGTTAGTCTTTAAAAATTGTAAAAAAGGAACAGATTATAATAGGACGAAACCCAATGAAAAAAGAAGAGAATGTAACAAAAATGAAAGGAAAAAGAAATTAAGGTCGATCTGTGGTGAGAAAGTGGAAAGGGGAGGGGGGGTAAGGGTAGAAACGATTTATCTCAATTTCCGACAAACTACAAATCCTATGGAAAAAAGTCAGAAGGAAAAGTTGTAGGTAATAAGAAGATCTACAACTTTGGTACTTACACTTTTATCACATAACCTCAAAATTTATGTGAAAATTTCCAATAACCAAGTTTTTAGTTTTATATTTTTATCTTTTACAAAAAAAAAATATCTGCTGCGAGGCGTCACAGTACTTTCTTTTACTTTCATTTATGAAACTCGCTGTTAGTTAAAAGAAATATAACCACTTTGTCACTATACATATAAACATAACTATATGCATACAACCTATAGGGCTATGTATATACTATATACGAATTCCCGACCTTCACCCCATAACCGCCCTTATTCGAATTTTCCCAGGAAATAGTTTCAAATAAAACTTGTAGGCATCAATAAGTCTAAGAACTATAGAAAATTTAAAGAAAATCGTTGGAACCGTTTTCGAAAAAAATTAAAAAAGCTCAAAAACGCCAAGAGAAAAGTAGAGCTTTCTTTCACAACTAGGTATAATATGAAGGCCAAATTCCAAGTTTGGTGAAATTCGGATAAAGCTTTCGATACGATATGGCTGTCACACACAGACATGTTTCTAAAAACCACTTTCTTGGACTCAGAGGACCTCAAAACATGTATTTCCGGTGAAAGCTCGAATTCGAAAATTCGACCCGATTACTTCCTTTACTATATAGTAGTAAAAGAAAGTAAAAAATCATTAAATTTAGTCAAAATTTATCTTTCAACACATTGACGTCGGGGATTATTTAAAATTATAATTCATTATTAAATATTTTTATATATAATATTTAATTATGAATTATAATATTAAATAATCTACATGGCAGAAGATGCATCCATGCGTTCCCCGACGTCAATGTGTTAATATCCCAAACACACTGATTTTTTGATTTAAAATATTTATTTTCTTACCTTATTTTGCCTCAAATCGAAAAAGCACCCTAATTTTTCATTAAAAATTCTCAAATCAAGATATAGCTACTTTTTTAAAAAAGTTGTTGGGCCTTTTGGTCGTTGAAATCTCAACTTTCTGATGGTGCAAAAAATACATTACCATGTTAGATGTTCCCAGAAAATGCAATTATTAAAGTGTTAATTTTTATAAATAGCTCAAAATTGTACTATATACAATTGTATATAATACAATTCTGGGAAATTCCTTAAGAAGGGAGTTTTTAAGGGTAAAAACGGTTTATCTCGATTTCCGACAAAACTACAAGTCCTATGGAAAAAAGTAAAAAGGCAAAGTTGTAGGTAATAGGAAGATCTACAACTTTGGTACTAACACTTTTTTCACATAACCACAAAATTTATGTGAAAAATTCCAATAACCAAGTTTTTAATTTTTATATTTTTATCTTTTACAAAAAAAAAAATCATGAAATTTGGCAAAAACTTAAGTATTTATTTAGTGTCCCAAACATACTGCAATTTTTTTGATTTAAAATATTCATTTTTTCACCTTAGAATGACATAGGTAATATCGAAAAAGCACCCTAATTTTCAATCGAAAATTCTCACGTCAAACATCTGATTCTTTTAAAAAGTCGATGAGCTTTTTGTTCGTTGAAACCTCTACTTTCTGATGGTGCAAAAATATATACATAACAATGTTAAATGTTCTCAAAAAATGCAATAAATAAAGTTTAAATTTTAATAAATTACTCAAAGTTGTATTTGTACAATTGCATTATGTACAATTTTGAGCACTTTATTAAAATTTGCACTTTAATTATTGCATTTTGCTGAGATCATTATACATTGTAATGTATATATTTTTGCACCATCAGAAAGTAGAGGTTTCAACAAACAAAAAGCTCACCGACTTTTTAACAAAATCACATGTTTTGATGAGAATTTTAGATTGAAAATTAGGGTGCTTTTTCGATATCAACCCATTAAAAAGGCGAAAAAATTAATATTTCAAATCAAAAAAGTTACAGTTTTCACTAAATTTCATGAATTTCTTTTTTTTTTTTTTGTAAAGGATAAAAATACAAACCTATAAATTTGGTTATTGGAATTTTTCACATAAATTGTGAGGTTATGGGAAAAAGGTGTTAGCAGAAAAAGTGTAAATCTACTTATTATCTTCACCAACGTTGCTATTTAACTTTTTTTCATAGGACTTGTAGTTTTGTCGGAAATCGAATTAAACCATTTCTGCCTTTACCCCCCCCCCGTCTTTCAACTTCACCACCTCAGATCGATCGTAATTTATTTTTTCCTTTCATTTTTGTTAGATACTCTTCCTTTTCCAATTGGTTTCATCCTACTATAATTTTTTGTCCCTTCAAAAATTATTTTCCCTAGTCTATACACGGTTTGTTCAAAGGTAAAATTTTCAAATGAAAAATGATATTTTCCTCGACTTTTTTATTGAATAAAAATTGGTTATTATCCATACATATTTCCAGCTCTTTTAAAAAGCTTCAAATGATTGCATCTTTTTGTAGACATTATACGTGGGTACATGTGCAAACATTGACGAGGGGTACGAAAAAAAAAATCAAAGAAATCGTTTATATAAAACGTTCAAGACGATTATCTCCAATACCACCACGAAAAGATGAGGCAGCAAGAAAAAAAAAACATGATGAATTACTCCAAGGGTTTTTTTTTTATATTTCCTCTTTTATAAGAAGAAAAAATTATTTCGCATACATCAGCATGAAAATTTAAATTAAGTTCCTCCATCGATCGGGGCCGCGCTTTGAATTCCCATCATTTTCTATCCCTTACATCATAATCACGTCGACGTCAATCTGACACGAACCCACCCACACTCATCATCGATAACAATTTCGAATGTCAGTGTATGTCGGACACGATTAAAACCATCAAACCACCAGCAACCCCTCTAGTACTAGCAGCATTGTTTAACGACAAGATGACTAACGAGAGAGTCGATAAACTTGCTAAAATGGGGATGAAGGGAACGTGTTTATGTGTTTATTATTAATATATATAACCAAGGGATGTGCGTCTATTTGGTAACTCAAATAAATTGATGCGGGGGTGTAAAGTGCCCATGTAAGCTCTTTTGTTGAACCCCTTTTGTCTTTCAAAAAAATTATTAAAAAAATGCTTCTCGTCTAATTGAGATGATTGAAATTAATTGCCTATTTCCTTAAATAAGTTAAAATGATAGAAAAAAAAAAAACAACCCCTATTTTTATTCCGTCAAAACTTGATGCATTGAGGGAGTTTGAAATGTAGTTACATCAAAAAATCAACTATTAAATCTAAAAGTTTTTTTAGTCAAAACTGTGACACACCGTGTGGATCACATTGTTGTTTTAGCAAATTATAAATTAATTGAATTTTTACTAAATTTTTTTTCTATCACTCCTGAGAAATTTCATTTCAAACATTTTATTAAGATCTTTCATAAAATTCTTTGACAAAGAAAGGCGTGACCACACGGTGTGTCACACTTTTCTTCCCTTTTTGACATTAAATTACATTTTTTGATCTCACAGGTGTGTAAATGTGGTATACAAAAGCATACCTTGATTTTTAACACTAAAATTTCTTCCAATATTTCAACATGAAAAGGTGTGACCACACGGTGTGTCACACTTTATTTCTCATTTTTGGCTTCAAAAATACAAAGATTTTAAAAAAGTTTTGGTAGGTGTGTAAAAAAAAATTTTAGTCGAAAATTTCAAAAGTTTTGACTCACGGTGTATCACACTTTGTTGCTTTGCCAAAACTAGAGGTTTTTTTTTTTTTTTTTTTTTGATTACCTAGTTTATCAGGATAAGACACATGTGACCACATGGTGTGTCACACCATGTGTTTCACGAACATTTACATTAATTTTTTTGTCAAATTTGGCAGTTTTCAAAGGCGTGACCACACGGTGTGTCACATTTTATTTCCCATTTTCGGCTTCAGAAATAAAAAGATTTAAAAATGTTTCAGCAAGTGTTGTTAAATCACGAAAAAAAATTTTTAGTCGAAAATTTCAAAAGTTGTGACTCACGGTGTGATCACACTTTGTTGCTTTGCCAAAACTAAAGATTTTTTTTTTTTTGATTACCTAGTTTAGAAGGGTAAGCCACGTGTGACCACATGGTGTGTCACACCATGTGTTTCACGAACATTGATTTTAATTTTTTTTCAAATTTGGCAGTTTTCAAAGGCGTGACCACACGGTGTGTCACAGAGTTTGTTTCTATTTTTGACTTAATTACTATTTAAATGTTCAAATCACTTCGATATCCGTAGTTTAAAACTAACTATTTAAAAAATCTGTGGCACAACTGGTCCAAAATTCCAAAAATTTTTCAACATCGAACGGTGTGACCACATGATGTGCCACAATTTTTTTTCCTCAGCTTCAATTTTTATAGTTTAAAGTTACGAAAAAAAAAGTTTAACTAAAACTGATTTAAGTTAAAATATAGTCAATAAGATTTTTTCAAAACTTTTCAATGGTGTGACCACACGGTGTGTCACACTTTTTTTTCCCATTTTGACTTAAAAAATACAAAGATGTTAAAATAGTTTCGAAATATTTAGTTTTAGCTAAAAAAAAATTCTACTTAAAAATTAAAAAAGCTGTGACGCACCGTGCGGTCACATTGTTGTTTTGCTTAGTTGAGTTGCTCAAGTTGTTTTAAGATGAAAGCTTTAACCATTAAGTTGTTTTTATATATTTTTTTAATTTTATTTAACGGTGTGACCACATGGTGTGTCACACTTTTGTTTCATTTTTGATCTTAAATTATAATTTTTTAGCATCCAAGGTCTTGATTAAGTACCAAAACCATAATTTGGTTCTTAAAAAAACTTGGCCACATTACATTTTTTTCGAATTTCACAGTATGAAAAAATGTGACCACACGGTGTGTCACACTTTTTTTTCCTATTTTTTATTAAAAAACACTAAGATATTAAAAGAGCTTTGAATTATGTAGCTTAAAAGTCCGAAACTTTGGAAAAAAAAATTGTGACACACCATGTGATCACGGAGTTGTATTTAAATTTCAGTAAAAAATTTACAACATTTACAACTTTCTAAATACCAAAAATGTATTGTATATAAGGTATATATTGTATATAAGGTCACTTAGTGGTGGACTAGATAATTGCCTTATACGCCAGTGGTCCTGGGTTCGAATCCCAATGAAAGCCCAAATTTTTTTTTCTGGGTTTACAGATTTGACGGTCGCTAATGACCATAGCAGTTGATGCGACCTTAAATAAATGAAAAAAAATGCTACACTTTTATCTCTTCTAATTTTAGTGATTTGGATATAAAATGAATAAACTGATATAAACTGATATAAAGTGATTTTTTTTTCAATTTTCGAAAAAATCGAATGTTACTTAACTTCAAAGTAACACCGTCGTTATTGATGAAGAGAGTCCAATATTAAAATAAGAATGGAAAAAATAAATGTTTGATTAATTTGAAACGCACCCTTTTCCTTTTTGGGACTGCAATGGAAATATATCAATGTTCTTTTTCAACCCCTCGTTTTACATTCGAAATTTACACAGCACACATAGACATATATATATATATATATGTGAATGGATATGATTTTTCTTTTCATTCATTATCGTAAAATCGGAAAAGCGTGCTAACAATAATTGTTAATCACGCAGCAAGACTCCGGACAAAGGAGTGTTGGATATGGCGAGTGTGAGGCCATCGAAGGATGATTTCAACCTCGGGAAAGAGTTAGCTTTGAAAAGGGGCGGATTTTATGTGAGTCAGGCACATTCATTGCCCTCACAACGATACATTTTCATCATCCCCCAACCCCTAAAGCACAACCAGAGCTGGCGCAATCACCATCAAAAACCACCAACGCAGTCAAAGAGGTTCTTTTGTCAAATTATAGATTTCCGTCAATGTCTTTTTTTTTTTGATTTGTTTAAAATTTAATTAGTTGTAATTCTAAACGGGAATATGGGCATGTCCTTAATTTATACATGGATGAAAATTGTATGTTTCGGCTCTGGTTTTTAATGACAAGTCCTCATTATTCTTCTTTATCCTTTTAATCATTACATGTGCTAAATAAGGGAGGGTGGTGTGGCTGCATATACCTTGTTCGTACCGGACATGAAATTGTAGACGGCTCGAGAAAGGGTTGACCACGGAGGGAGTTTGAGGAATGTTACACATTGTACCAATTTCCATGCACATGCGATTCCGGATGTGATAAGGGAGACTGCTACGTCCCTTCCTTTCCACATCCACTACATTGTGGTTACACTGTGGAATAATTAGCCCTCAACTAGTTCAGCTAAAATCAAGGAATTTTAAGAAATACCAAAAATGTTGTTTGTGAACGTGTCTTATGCTCTTTCTTACACCGCTGATTTTTTTAAACTACAACATCAAATTCTAGATGAAAAATCTTATTAAATTTTGATTTCACAGTGTAATAATTAACCCTCGACTAGTCTAAATTGGGGATATTTAAGGGGGGGGGGGCATCAAAAATTGTATTCAAGATGAAAAATCGTAATAGACAAGTGTTGAATAAGTAACGCTTAATCGGGATCTAATCGATTTGTTCTAGTGGCGTCAAGTGCATGGGGGTGTGATGAAGTGTAGGGGTTGAGATAGCACTGGTGAGAAGTGGTTCGACGACTACGACTATACACTTATCGAGGTGGTGAATCCAATGAGTGAGCAACGTTGACATTGACGTTGGTGAAATTGAATTCAATTGAATTGTTTTATCAAATGGACGGTGTGGAGGAATGTTCGGTGAAACGAAGCGGAGATGCAATGAAAGAAACGAAATTAGATGGAAAATAAACATGTGTAGAGACTAAAGTGAGATTAGACGACATTCAAACTTTCCATTAAATCTAATAACATGGTTCAATCTACTAAGACATAATATTTGAATTTTTTTTTTAATTTTAATTAAATCACAATTCAAAAAAAGTGGGTGCGTGTACTTATGTACGCGCGTTAGAAGTTATACTTCTTTGGCATCATTAAAAAATAGTTTTTATTAATTGCATACAAATAATTAATTAAAATTAAATTTAAATAATAATATTTTAATTTATATCAATAAATAATACATATAGTAAGGTAACCTCAATTTTATTGGAGCACTTGAAATAGTAGGATAAGCACAATTTTTTTCACTAATACTTACGAATAGTAAATAATATTAATCAAAATATTCAATTTAAATCACTACTGAATATAATTTATTCGTGGAGCGGATACTTTTACGAGAGGTGCGGTTTTTTGATGAATTGAAAAAAAATTGAACAGAGATGACGGGGCAATGTCCAAAATGCATTTTAGCATTACGGACTTGCGCTGTGATGATAAAATAGACCGATACTAACGCCTCTAAGAACAACGCATCGTACTAATAGCCTAAAAGTAATCTGACGTTTAACACGTTTTTTCCGAGTCACCGTTTGTGCAGTAAATTTGTATTTTTATGACTATTTAATGGCTGAAATATTGTCGAAAACTATGGTTTACAATAAAAATAAAATTCAAAGAAAGCTGCCAGACGTTTATAAAATTTGTCAGGATCATTTTTCTGGTTAACAATTCATGCATGTCATGAAAACGAAGCTTCATAGAAATTGCGAAATAAAGTAAGTAGCTACTTTTCAAAGTAAATGTCTTAGTCTTATTCATGCCTTGTTTTACTAAATTATTATTCTAAGATGGTTGAATCATTTCAGAATCCCAGCTTTCGTGATAACCAAGTATATGCATGGAATGCAGACGTCATTTTCATCACTAAACTCCAAATAGTATGATTATAGCTACTGCAAAATTCGAGAAAAGTAATAACTTATTTATTATTAAATGTGTCATTTGTATATATAAATATTTTCTAAATTAAACATTAAAAATATATAATAAGATAATATAAAAGCCCAGGTCACTGATTCACTCACTCATTCTGTAACGCTCAACGCCTACTATGTTGCCTATACTATGCCTACTACTATTGAGCCAACCCCACAACAAGGATATTTACACAATGATAATCGTATTTTCACTCGCAATGTTGTGTATCAACAAATTTTATAAACAAATAAAGCATTTATGAATTAAAAATAAATTATTCATTCTTTTTATTGAACTCATTCATAACTTTTGGTTGTCAAACACACTGATACGAACGCATGCAATAACTTTCACGTAAAAAACTTGGGCTTTTAAAAAAAAATAGGGCCCCAGAACAACTCGTATTTAAAGAATTATTTATTTTTAATTTAAATATAAAATAAATAAATAAATCAAACAAAAATTCAAATTACGCGCGCCTAGTTAAAAAAACCGAGCGGTTTTGCGGTCAACTTCATTCTGTTAATTTTTTGTCACCCTGATGCGCGCGCATCTTTTTGAAATAACTCTCATCATTTTTTCATAACGCGCCTCAAGAAGTATAACTTCAAAAATTTTTTTTTTAATTTCATGTAAATGAAGGTTTACAATTGAGAAAAAAAAATGAAAAAGCCACTTGAAACTTTCAACGAAATACTTTTAAGCCTCCCAAATATTACTTTTGACTGATATCAATGCAATGATTTTCCTGAGCTAAAGACGAAGAATTACACTCAGACATATTGAAAATTCCATTCAAATTTTTCTTAGGTAGACGCCATACAAAGCTGAAAATTCAACTAACTTCAATACATATCTCAAGAAATATATTTCAAATTTTCAATCATATCATGACTAGAGACGATTGGTACAAAACTTTTTTCTTTTACCTTTTCTCCGTCTTTCTGAAAAGATGAAAATCGCAAGCTTTCACCCTCAACAAGTTTTTTATCCACGTATTTAAAAACGTTGCACAAAATGCATTCATGATCCAATAAAAACCGGGTTGAACGAATCAAAGTCTCAAAGCAATGCACATGAAATACGGAGGAGCTTTTGATATTTAAAATTTTCGTGAATGAAAATTTATCGGAGACAGTTTTTAATACCATTAAGTCGACTCATTTTCTCGTGAGCCGGATGTTTTCCAGTTTTCCGTGAATACTTTTCTAAATTTATTATCTTAATCTAAAACATTCGAGCCAACTCTTCACACATTAACATATACTTGAAAATCTTTAATCTAACACATACGTAATAGACTCAATAAAAATAAAATAAAAACACACTGAGACAAGAACGAGAGTAAAATGGGAGTGAAAATGTGTGCGACACAGATGAAAATCGCCACGTTTTCTCGTCTTAAAAATCCCATAACGATAAATCTTTTCGGGAAAATTCATTCGTTACATTTTGATAATTACGTTTAAGGCACGTTGTTTACAAATATATTAAAACGAGGAGAGGAAATTTTTTTCTAGCGATATAAATGTCGTAATATCCTGTGTTTGATCTTTTATATAACATAATCGTGAATTTTCCATTTTAATGAAAATCTAAATAAGTTAGATTAGTTTTAGTACCTTAGTGTATATGGGAAATTAAAAAAGACTTCGATGCATGTAAAGGAGGCATGCACTATAATTCATTGCAATATGGCAATGGCGATCAACCCCCCATGTGGTCGCCGCCCCCGTCTTCCTGATGACCTCCTACGGGGCCGCCAGAAGAAAATTAATTTCAACAAGGTTTCACTCAACAACCGACGACAATGCAACGATAAATAACGTGCTCCCCTCCCCTGATCGAGGCAATCAACACGTCATATAATCACAAATAAAAATTCCACAAAAAAATGATAATTAAATGAATAATATTGTCGTTACAACACAATTCGTTTCGGTTTGTTTGAACGACGAAGAAGACAATATTACCGGATAATATGTAGGGGAAGCCCGGGTAAGATGTATAGTGTGGGTAAGACGAATATCCAATTTTATTTAAAAACCTACAATAGGTGGTACGATAGGTTAAACAGCGACTCAGCAACGCTATAACATGTTCAGTGAGAACAATAATTTCTGTTTTTTTTTTTTTTTTTTTTTTGGTGTTTCAAGTCGCTTTAACAGCTAAGGTCATATCACGACTGTCTAAACACAGAAAATTTCTGTTGGTCAATTTTAATCTTAGATCTAGGATCTTAAGTCTAGGAATCAATGGGGATCGAACCCGTACTACTTGACACATGAAGCGGAGAGAACTACTGCTCTAACCACTGCGCCAATATGTGGCGAACGATGGTTAGTTCACAGTTTTTTTTGAATTTTAAATTTTATCCTTTTGATCTTGTTTAAAATATCTTTTCGTTGATGTTGAAGGACCAACAAACGAAGATATCGAGTTTTTTTTCGAAAAGGATAACTTAAAATTTTGTCCTGTATTTGTAAGTTTTGGTCAAATTTCAACAAAAAAATCTCGAAGAAAAAATCAACGATGGTTAGTTCACGGTTTTTTTGGATTTTAAATTTTATCCTTTCGATCTTGTTTAAAATGTCTTTTCGTTGATGTTGAAGGACCAACAAACGAAGATACCGAGTTTGTTTTCGAAAAGGATAACTTAAAATTTTGTCCTGTATTTGTAAGTTTTGGTCAAATTTCAACAAAAAAATCTCGAAGAAAAAATCAACGATGGTTAGTTCACGGTTTTTTTTGGACTTTAAATTTTATCCTTTCGATCTTGTTTAAAATGTCTTTTCGTTGATGTTGAAGGACCAACAAACGAAGATATCGAGTTTTTTTTCGAAAAGGATAACTTAAAATTTTGTCCTGTATTTGTAAGTTTTGATCAAATTTCAACAAAAAAATCTCGAAGAAAAAATCAACGATGGTTAGTTCACGGTATTTTTTGGACTTTAAATTTTATTCTTTCGATCTTGTTTAAAATGTCTTTTCGTTGATGTTGAAGGACCAACAAACGAAGATATTTTAGTTTGCTGTTTTGTTACGATTTTAGGCAAGGTTTTTATATTGATTTTATATATTACTAGCTGATACCCGCTCGCTTCACTGAGTGTATCTAAATTTAACTGATTGATTGAGAGATTCCCTACGTACATAGGAAAACATAAAAATTAATCTATTTTGACAGAAAAAAATGATAGATACTTTAAGACTTTAGATCCAAAGAAAGATCATCAAAATTCGTAAAAATACTTTCCATGAAAGAGATGTTAGCTGTCTCATATCAGCTTCTATACGATTTTTAGTAAAAAAGTACCAGTAGGACTTCCTTTAGGACTTGAAAATATTTCATACCAAATGTCATTTAAAACCGTACATCTATTTAGGGGGCATCCATTAATGGCGCGAGACGTTTTTTGCGATTTTTGAAATTCCACCCCCTCCCATCTGGTAAGATGTCATGAGATTTGGCATATATATATCATTCCCCCAACCCGCAATCTAATGTGATATTTTTCAAAACAAAAAGACGTGATATTTGCGAGACCTTCCCTTTCCCCAAAATAAGTTTAGATGAGATTCAGCTCGACCCCATCGGCCCTTGAACGCCTCACGCATTTATCGGATGTCCCCTTAAAAGAATAGATTAGTAGTTATCCTACAGAATCTTTAGCAAAACTTCATTAAAATTCGTTCCGTTAAGTAATTATTAAATTTTGTAATTTTTAGTTTATTATTTTTATACGTTTATTTTTCTATGAAAAATCCTGTGTACAGCCAGGGGCTGATCCGGGTGATAAACTTATTTAAAAAAATACGGATAATAGATACTTTTTTTTGTTTAAAATTTATTTAGAAGTTCTATAAGTTTTTATTCTGTTTTTTTCACCCTTTCCCTTAACATATTTGTCTTGCCCGGGCTTCCCCTACAGAATGTTCTGAAAAATTCAAATTGTACCAGGGAAGTTCTTAATTTATATTTTGTGTATAGCGGAACACCTTTTATATCTGCTCAGACAGTTTTGCGGCGTAAAAAATTGCTGAAAAATTTATTAAGACGATTGTCAACGAAATTCATTCGATAAATCATAATTAAAAGTTAAAGGCGTTATTGTTGTGGCCGATGGAGAAAAAAAAACATTGAGATACTTTTAATTTATCTGCATGTAGGTTTTTCATCGTCACGGCCGATCATTCGAAAATTTTAACCGCACTTTTAATATAAATGGAATTCAATTTGAATAAAAATGGAGAGAACGAGACGAAGATGAAAAAGAAAATGGTATCAAATCACACAAATCCACGACGGTTTTGTCAACCGAATAATCTGTGCTTGAGATTTTTGTCAAGCTTTGTCACGACCAACCGAAGGCCTTTATCATATTTTCTACTTACGACGCGACAAACTCCCCCAAGTGATCTGCACAGCCACCCCCTGAGTCACTTACTGGAGATATATCCCGGCCGTTGCACACATAGATGGAAATCCTACACGTTTCACTCGCGTGGGTGCGTGACGAAAAAATTCTCTATATTAAATTTCACGTGTCACAAAATGTCATAAAGAGGCAATGACAGGAAATCTGCATTTCGTATAAAAACGAATTCATGCGATTGTCAAGGGCTGCCACCGTTAAGTGGATAGAAAAGGTGGCAAAGGGCACAATGGCCCTGAAATATCCGTCTTGAACATGTTGGAATTTTTTTTTTCATTTTTTTTTTTGATTTTCAAATATTTTTCTCAATAGCGTTAATAAATTTATTAAAAACGTTCTTTATGCCACCCACCCACGAATCAACCAGTAGCTGGTTGCTTTCATACCACACAATATGAGCTGAAACTTTCGTCGCATACAAATCGATGCATTGAAATGTCCCCTCGAGCCTCCATTTTTCCAAATCGAAATCGGCTAACATTTCATTAGCATATACACATATTACATGGTACCTACATTGTGACACAAACTCAACTAAGTAATGACGTGAGACATTACGTGTGACAGGTCTCCACGACCAAGAATTCCACGTTATTTCATTCAGTCAGCCTAATTTATGGTGTTCCCGACTATTTTTACCAAAATAAATTACAAGAAGCTCATCATTCACACCATATTAAAAATCACATGAAATTTTTCAAAAAAAAAAGTTTTTTTTTTTTTTTGAAACAAAGAAAAGAAGTGTTAAGTGAAAGTGTTCTTATAGTATGTACTTCATAAAAATCAAAAACCTTTAATTTTGATGATTATTTTGTGTTTATTAGATTGTCATTTGTTTATTTTTTTTTTTTGCTTATTCCTTTGAATAGATTATAACGATTGATTTCTGAGCAACTTTCTCTATGGCAACAATGATTTTGGCAGTACAGTTGTTTTTAACCAACTACAAAAAAGAAGCAAGTTCTCAATTCGATTGTATCTTTTTATGTTTGTTACCTCAGAACTTTCAATTGAGCAAACCGGTTTTTGTTGATTCTTTTTTATTTGAAAGCTGGTGCTTCCCGGGTGGTTCAATTTTAATTTGAAGGAAATCTTTCACTTTTAAAGGGTTGAAAACTAAGGGATGAAATTTTAACTTCTTATTGTATACCTCGATTTTGATATTTTTTTAAAGTAGAACATAATTTTAAATTAATCTCATTTCCATTTTTTTTTAAACTACACTAATAAGGGGTTAACAATTTGGGATGAAATTATAAATTTGACCTGGCTAACCCGATTTCGAAAATTTTTTTTCTATTACGACTAAGGTAAAGTACCCAGTAGTTGAACGGGTTTCAAAACAAAACCTATTTACCCCTAGTTTAAACAAACAAAATACGAATAAATTGATCAAAGAAAGGTTGTTTATGAAAATATAGATATTTTTTAAGATAAAACCAAAGAAAAAGTAATAAATTATGGAATTATCATATTTTTACAAGGTTTTGAAAAAATGCATCAAATGCACCAGTAGTTGAACAATCTATTTTGACTTGCCGCAGTAGTTGAACAAGTATGAAATACATTCAAAAAATTAGTTTTTCATTGTTGTAAACGATTTTTATCAACAAACTAATTAATATTACCCATAAAATATAAAAATATAAACTGTTATTTGGGTTATGGATAAAATTCCGTTATAGACACCCCAAGATTTAGACATAACCTTACATTTTTTATGTACCTACATTGGAATTTTCAATTTTATTTAATGTAAATGTTATATTATATTATGTTTTATATAAAAATATATAATAATAGTGACATCGCAAAGTTTTAAACATTTAAGATATTTGGTTTTCTGTAAAACTTCGCGGTATCAATAATGTACACCAACAATGTAAATCTCGGGGTGTCTAAACTAGAACTTTACTATAATTTTATTAATTTTATCGATTTATATTGTTGATTAACAAGTAAATATTAGTCACAATATTTATCTTACCTTTTGTATCAACTTTTATTGGTTTGAATTCAATTATATTTTATTTCGGTTCAATAAATAAGTTTGCACTGAAAATTTTTTGGAATTACTGCAGTTTTTAATAATATAATCACTATATATGCATATTTTTATACTTTTTATAAAAAGAAAACAATTAAGTGGAATTTTTTATTACTGCATTAGAATATCTGTCACGCTGTTCATCTACAGCTTCCATTAAAATTACATATACCTAATGCTTGAATATCTTGTTCAACTTTTGGGTACCGCTTTAAACATTGGGAGGTATAGTTAGACGAAAAAAATTAAATATAAAAATTATATTTTTTAGCTTTGCAAAAATTCTAGGATGTTTAGGAAGGACTATTTTATTTGGTGGCACTAATTTTTTTACTTACAATAATAATAAACAGTTTTTTTTACTGATTGATCAGTTTACGGTTGAGTACCTTTTTCATGAAAAAAGGAGCGACTATCGGCTATTCTTGATGTGTCAACTTTCAATGTGACAAAAATATTATTATTTCAATTTATAAAGAAAAAATATCGCTAAAATCAATAACTGAACCAATAAATAATCATTACATACACATATTACTTATTATGAATCTTCGGATTTTGTTTTAGAACAAGTTTAAAAATCTGTTCAAGTACTGGGTCCATTTTTGCCAGTGTTCAAGTACCGGGTACTTTACCTTATCGTACCGTAAATTGTTCACATTTTAATTTAAAGAAAAAAATCCACCCCTTAAGGATGAAAATAGAGGAAGAAATAGTGACGTTTAACTGAATCATCAAATTCTGATGTGTTTTTTTTTTCTTTGTATTTAGTTCTTTCGTTACATTTAAAAGCAAAATTTTCAACCCTTAAGAACAAAAGGGGATGAAGTAGTAACTTTTAACATTAAACGGAACTGCCTCATATCAGCAGCGCGTTTAGCAGTACCTATAACATATTTAAAGAAATAAAATCAGTTATCAAACTTCAGATCACTAAAAATCGAGAAATAAATAAAAATTATAGAAAATTAAAAACCGACATCAAAATAAATAAAAAATCTTAAACAAAAAATGCACTAAAAAGTAAAAAAAATAATTGCGTATCCTTGCAGTGTCTACAACTATTGTTATTTTTGGAGTTGGTGTCAGCCAAGGAAATGAATATTAATGTTAATTTGTAAAAAGGTTTAGTTGGTTATTGGTATTTTGTAGTTTAAAGGTCACTAGATATTGTCACAGTACTAGTATATTGTATAAAATCAAAAATTGAAGCCACAACGGCTAACTTTTGGTGAATGGGCGCTGGCAAAGTTGGATGAAAATCCACTTTTTTATCGTAAAATTGTGTTCAGCGACAAAGCTCATTTCTGGTTAAATGGATACGTGAACAAGCAAAATTTCCATATTTGATGTGAAGAGCAGCCAGAAGCATTACAAGAACTGTTAATGCATCCCGAAAAATGCACTGTTTGGTGTGGACTATAGACCGGTGGTATCATTGGATCCTACTTTTTCAAAGACGACGAAGTCAAGAACGGTACTGTGAATGACGAGCGCTGCAGTGTGTTGATTACAATTTTTTTTTTGCCCGAAACGGATGAGATGGATTTGGCTGACATGTGGTTTCAACAAGACGGTGCCACATACCACACAGCACGCGAAACAATGGCCCAACTGAAAGGCGAGTTTGGTGCATAGTTTATTTCACGTTTGGGGCCTAGATCATGCGATTTAACGTCTTTAGCCAATTTTTTGTGGGGCTATGTTAAAGTTCATGTATAAGGACAAGCCCGCAACGGTTGACGCACTGGAAGCCAATATTGAAGTATTTATTAGTAACTAGGTGATACCCGCCCACTTTGCAGAGCGTATCTAAATTAATCTGATTGAATAATAGAAAATTTTACCCAAAATAAGAAATTCAGCTATTTTAACAAAAAAAAAAAAAAATAATTAGATATTTCTTGACCTTTATTTCATAGAAAGTTCATGAAAATCCGTTAAACTACTTTTCCAGGAACAGATATAAGCTATCTTATAGGTAGGATCTTTACGGTTTTTTTTGAATATTGTAAAATATTAAGAACATCTTAAGCCTTGAGAACCTTTCACACCAAATGTCACATGAAATCATTTATTAATTTTAGTAGAATGGATTAGTAGCTATCCTTTAGGAAGTGTACCTTTTTTAGGATCAATAATATTTAATGTGTTATCTTAAGATCTGAGGTATCAGATTTGGTTGCCTTAGGTTCATTAGTCTAGGATTTAGTATTACGGCCATTATGTCTTATCGGCAAGTCTGCTATTTCCCGAGAATCAAGATTAGACAACGAATTCTTATATATCTTGCTAAAATAAATTGAAAATTAAGAATATAGTTTTTTGGTAAAAAAACAACGCGATGGTCACATCTAAGTTGCTATTTTCTCTTGAAAAATAAGTTGGGCTGGATTTTTTTTTGTTCTGGGGGCTCTGCCTAACGGCTTCACCTCTCTTAGTCAAACTCCTAATCGGGATCACTTAAGTCGAACTGTCTGTTTTTGTTATTTATTCTTACGGGTCTAATTTTTGAACAAAGATATTTTTTTGTTATGAATGAAATCATATTTACTGCAGAGGATTTCCTTCTGCTCCCTCGACAATTCGAACGTTTACTCAGCCGAACTATTAATAATATATTAAATACCCGTAAATTCACAATGGAGTTATGGTTTCTAGGAATTTAACCTATCGCTATACTTCTATCATGGCTATAATTTTCAAATTTGTAAACATTAATTTATAAGAATGACAAATTACATAGTTTAAAATCATGTAGTCTCTACGATATGTTAGTATATGTACATTGTATCACAGCTGCCTGCCGATGTATGTTTTTCGTTGCGCAGTTTTTATAGTTTTTATTATTTTGCTCAGAAAATCAACGTTTTTTCGGAATAAAAAGTATGTTAAAGCATTTTTTGTAATATTTACAACTTGTAGTGAAAATTTCGTCCAAATCGGACCAGCCGTTTTTTAGTTTGCAAAGAACAAACAAACAGACAGGGAAAATTATTCGAAATAAAAAGTAGCCTATAATATAAGTTACAATATTTAATAACTTTTTATGAAAATTCCATTGAAATCGGCTCAGCTGTTTTCAAGTTTACCCTGGACAAACCCTGTTATTACCTTGTTTTTTTTGGGGAAATTTACAATGTAATTGGCATTTATTTTTTTCTATTAAATATATGAAAATGTAGGCAATAAAGAATATTCAACAAAACACCTTAAATTTTTTAGATTAGATATAAATCTTAGCTAGGAAAAATGATTCCTTTTCGTTCTCTCGCGCAGGAGAGATGGACCGTTTTTTTTATATAAGTATTCAAGTAGTAAAAATCTTCAATCATATTATAGTTATAGATTAGTAATTAGTTGGAGAGAGTATACCAAAATTGGACCCAGCGCATGAACCATTTCAGGCGTAGCCAAGGTCAAAATTTACATAAAATCATCATTAAACATTGAATTATTATACAAAGATCGTTTTCAAATAAAGATTTCATAAATTTCTCTAAATACTTTTTTTTAAATCGAATCCAAAAGCTCTTAAAATCACCCATTCAATTACTTTAAGAAAATCCATTTCCTTTTTCATTTTATTTAAATAATCCAGTCCAGAGATATCGTGGTCACCCCAATTTAATCTTGTTAATCTTTACATCAAAATAATTTTTATACTATTTTTCAAGATAAAAATTAATTAAACCACTCAAAAATGAAAGCAGTTTCAATTTTAATCAACCTCGATTAAGCTCAAAACGTAACACATGTCAACTTATAAGCTCTCAGAAATGATTTCAATTTATTTACATTTTTATGCAACAAAAGCCAACAAATATGTGACGTGACAATGAGAAATAATATCCACTGTGATGAGTCAGAATATAATTGGTATGGTTCATATTAAACTCATATCACAGTGAGGATATGGAAGACATATCAGAAATTATAATTGTTTGGTGTGGACAGATTTCATGCTCACACTCAACACGGATGACATTTTAATTATTTCATTTTGATTGAGAGATTAATTAATTTCATTCATAATTAACAACAATGAAGTGGATTTTTCCCGATTGCAACAATGCAACAGGTATGATTGTTAAAAAAGAAAATTGGCGTTTAAATTAAATTTTTAAAATGTTATCCCGTGGGAGTTAATAGAAACACGTGCCAAGTTTAAAAATATTATTTATGAGGCTCAAAATGTTTTTCTTGTTCTCATCTTTCCATTTATTTAAGTTGATTTTTTTTTTTAAAGTAATTTAAATCAAATGGACTCGAGTAATATTTCAAAAAAATATGACACTATCGAAAATAATGATCGTAAATAGGTCGTAAATTTCGATGCGATGTGAAGAAGTGAGGAAGTTGAAGTGTGACTAAATTTAAACGTGAATTATTAAGTCACCCCTTTTTCATTCGCCACTTACTGACTAATGGGACTGTGTATGTGTATGTGTATCAAGTGGCTTCGTCTTCACGGAGCGCCTCTTCACGTCGAATCGACTCGAGGAAGACCAAAAACGCGTCCTCCAACCCCCCCACGAAATTTCCACGAAACTTTCCGCAACCCTCGACCAAAAACCCTTAATCACACTCTCACAAATGTCGCAAACACCACGCGACCAAACCAACCCTCCAACATACACCAACTATAAAGTGCTTCAACACAACGCCATATTATAGTCTTGTGGAGAGTACTTCAAGTTTAAATATGCCGGAATAGATGAAGACATCATCAACAAACGTATGGAGGACAACAGGCAAAAAGAAGTAATTGAAAATTCTCTTCGTGTGCTCTCTCATGCACTTTGTTTTATTTATTTATTTTTTTTTTTCGTATTTCAATTCGTTTGACATCACCTCGAAAAAGTTGCCACCTGTTTCGACCTGTCGCGCGAGCCTTGTCGGGTGGTTGACGCGACACACAACTTGTCAAAAGTGACAGAATTGTCTCGAGAAGATACAAAGAGGAGAGAAAAAAAAAATGGAAAAGACACAAACAAAAACTACATAGAGAACGAGTTCGGATAAAAACTTACGGCCTCGTGCGTTTAATGAAGTGTCTCAATTCGAGTGGACTTGCAATGAATGAAAAAAAAAATCAAAGAAAGAAATAAATGCATCTACTGCTAGAATAATAACTACTAGTAGTTTTCTAAATATACAGGGTGCCCCAGCCTGGCCGGTCGTTAGAAGTTTCCGGAGAACCTGAAATGATAGAAATCTGAAAATTGGAAATATCACCTAACTGGCCTAACCTTCTTAAAATATTAATAGTTTTCTGACACTTCCAGTTATACCGGAAGTCGACACTAAAATTGTTATTTCAATTGGCATGACCTATTTGTTTTTAACCGACTTCAAAAAAAGGAGAAGGTTCTCAATTCGACTGTATTTTTTTTTTTTATGTTTGTTACCTCAGCATTTCCGACTGGGTGAAGCGATTTTGATGATTCTTTTTTTTATTTCAAAGCTGGTGCTTCCCGAATGGTCCCATTTTAATTTGAAGAAAATCGTTTACTTCTAAAGAGTTGAAAACTAAGGGATGAAATACTAACTTCTTATTGGATGGCTCGAGTTTGAAAATAATTTTTTTATTTGAAAGCCAGTGCTTTTCGTGTAGTTCCATTTTAATTTGAAAGAAATCGTTCACTTCTAAAGGGTTGAAAACTAAGGGATGAAATACTAACTTCTTATTGGATACCTTGATTTCGATAAATCTTTTTTTATTTGAAAGCTGGTGCTTTTCGTGGGGTACAGTTTTAATTTGAGGAAAATGTTCTACTTCTGAATGGTTGAAAACTAAGGGATGAAATATTAACTTCTTATTATAATCATATATTAATTCTTTTTTTATTTGTAGAACACAACTTTGAATTAATCTCCTATCCATTAAAAAAAAAACTCCACTCATAAGGGGTTAAAAATTAGAGATGAAATAATATATTATAAATTTTTCCTGGCTAACCCGATTTTGATAATTTTGTTTCTATTGCGTACAACGTACCTTTAAATTGTTAACATTTCAATTTGAAGAAAAAAATCCACCCCCTAAAGATGAAAATAGGGGATGAAATAGTGACATTTAACTGAATCATCGAGTTTTGATAATTTTTTTCTGTTGGAAAGAGTAATCCACTTAGTTTTGTTATTACATTTAAAAGCAAAAAAATTCAACCTTTAAGGGCAAAAAGGGATGATGTAGTAACTATTAATATTAAACGGCGCTGCCTCATATGAGTATCGCGTTTGGAAGGTTAACCATTTTCAAGAAAATAAAATCAGTTATCAAACTTCATATCACTAAAACGCGAGAAATAAATAAATATTATAAAAAAATGAAAAACCGACTTCAAAATATATAAAAATTCTTAAACAAGAAATGCACTAAAAAGTAACAAAATAATGGCGTATCCTTGCAGTATCTACAACTTACAAGTTATTAGGATGATAAAATGTACAACTATTGTTATTTTTGGAGTTGGTGTCAGTCAAGAAAATAAATATTAATGGTAATTTGTAAAAATTTTAAAAAGGTTTAGTTGGTATTGGTATTTTGTAGTTTAAAGATCGCTAGATATTGTTACAGTTCGAGTATATTGTTGAAAAGTTCATTTGAAAAATAATTTTCATAAGGTATTCTCGTTTTTTACTAAGTACCAATTAAGTCGTATTTCCTTGGCTGACACCAACTCCAAAAATAACAATAGTTGTACATTGTATCATCCTAATAACTTGTAAGTTGTAGATACTGCAAGGATACGCCATTATTTTGTTACTTTTTAGTGCATTTCTTGTTTATGAATTTTTATATATTTTGAAGTCGGTTTTTCATTTTTTTATAATATTTATTTATCATTTTCCATAATTAAGAATTTAATTTTTTTTTATTTTTAAACCGTTATAACAGTAACAACAATCGGAAATATAAGGGGCCATCCATAAATTACGTCACATGTTAAGGGGGAGGGAGGGGGTCGACAAAGTGTGACATTGTGTGACAAGGGTTTGGGAGGGGTCCTAAATTTCATGACGTCACATTTCAAAATCTATTTTCACCTAAGTGTTGAAAGGTCAAAGTCCATCGGACTCAAGATGATTAAGTTTGATCTTTAAGTAATATAATTTATCGGTTTTTTTTTTTTTTTTTGTTAATTTCTTTAAATGTTTAATTCGATGTTAATTTTATTAAAAAAAAATTTAAATTGAAAAAAAATTGGTTGTCTGTAAAGTCGGTTTACGGACGATAGTTTTACGTGATAACGTCATTAAAACACCTAATTGATAAAAAATTGCGTACTTTTATGAATTGAATTATTATCACTGAATTATCATTAATTTGTATAATACAAAGGAGTTAATTGAAAATTAACAAATTTTTCAAAATGAAATCAGACTGAAAATTATGAAGGACAAAATCAATTAAATCTTATTACGATAAGTAAATTGTAAAAGAAAAACACAAAACAACGTTAATAAAAAATTAAATTGCGCTGACTTTGGACTTAATTATTATATTTCACAAATACTATTCACTAAAATTCACAACACAAATTATAAATTAAAGTAAAATTAAATTGATAAATGAATCAGCACGAAATTGTCTTTGAAGACACTTCAATTTGATCCACTGATGATGAACGCATGAAATTTCAAATACGTATCTGGAGATACAAAATTAACAATTTGGATTTTTCGTTTTGTAATTTTTACATTTATTTTTACTATAATTTATAATTTGTGTTGTGAATTTTAGTGAATAGTATTTGTGAAATATAACAAAACACGTTGTCTAGGGTTCAATAATAATATCGTGCCTCTCTATCACTTGTATCGCGTTCTTGTTTTCACGCACAGGCTCAAATGGAACGTGACAAAATGGACGACATTTTTTCAGAACGGCTGTCTTAGTTTATCAATTTATAAGACGTTATCACGTCAAAATAACAAATTTTGAAACTGCTATTTTAATTCAACAATTATTTGTAGATGTAAAATTGTAAAATATGTGACGTCACACTAAGGAGGGGCGGGTTTCACAAATGTGACCAGCGGTGACAAGGACGGGAGGGGGTCAAAAATTATGAAATTTGTGTGACGTAATTTATGGATGGCCCCTAAGGGACTTAAAGGAAATATAACACTCGATCAAAATGGGTCCTTAAACAAAAGTTTCTCAGGTCAATGAAGGTCAATCGTTTTAATTAGGTAATAAGGCTCAAAAATAACACTAATTAACAGTTTTTTTAAAAATTTATTCCAACCTAGTTATAAGGAGCTCTTTTTTTGAGCGTGCAATTTTCTTTAAATCTCTTCTTCTTTAAAATTGTTACGATGTATCATATTATTCCAACGTTATGAAAATTAAAAAAAAAATAAATGGAATGAGGCAAATCAATATTGATATTAAGAGCTCGTTTTGGGCGACAAAATTTTAAAACTTTATACCGTAAATTTTGGACACCATAAAAAAAAATTAAACACCTACTGTGTATATATTATTTAGCTATAACCGTTTGATTGAAGGACTCAAGAAGATCTTAACGCAAATAAATATTTAAATTTCATATTTTTCCAACTATTATTTACTAAATTTTCGCTAGTATCCATAATTTGACTTAGAGAGGTAATTGAACATTAAATCACTAATTTTCACATATTGCAGCTATTTTTTTTTTAATTTTTCGAAATATCAAGGTTAAACGTATTGGCATATAAAGGGCTTTATTAGAAGAAATGGAAAAATATTTTTGTAGAATGATGAACTCTTAATATTTTAAGATTTAAAGCTTTTCTTGGTTCATTTGAGTTATTGGAGGGGATGATCGAGTTATCCAGTTTAATTACTTTCGGATGGGTTAGTTTTTTAAAACTTCAAGTAATCGAATTTAAATTTATACTTAAAGTATTTATAATATTAATTTTCAGGTCTTAAGCAATTATCAGGTGAAAACACCAGTTTTTTATTTTAACAATTTATTTTATTTTTACCTTGCGTTTCGTCGGTGTTATTCTGACTTCATCAGAATATCACCAAATGTAATTTGAATTTAAATTTAGTAATACATAATATATTGTTAAATTTATATTCAAATTATATTTTTATTATATTTGGTGATATTCCGATGAAGTCGGAATAACACCGACGAAACGAAGTGTAAACATAAGTGTAAGATAGTGTAAAATAATTTTTATTTTTTGGTGTTTTAAATCGCTTTAAGATCTAAGGTCGTAACACGACTGTCTAAACACAGAGAATTTCTGTTCGTTAATTATATCTTAGGTCTAGGATCTAAAGTCTAGGATTCAATGGGGATCGAATCCAGTACCACTTGACGCATGAAGCGGAGAGAGAAATTGCTCTAACCACAGCGCCAATAAGTGGTCACAAAATAAATTGTTAAAATAAAAAACTGGTCTTTTCACCTGATAATTGCTTAAAATACTTAAAGTATTTGATATAAGAATCGAAATTTAGTTTTAATAATTAACTGACTCGTTTGAGTTAATGAGGTTCGAGTTATTTTATTTTGATTTCTCAAGGAATAAGCCCATAATGATTTGAAAATTATTTCTACACTCCACTAACAAGTGTATTAAATACAAGAAGTAAACTACAATAGAATTATGGGGAGTTTATCAAAACCGCCTAAACGGAAAGCCTTTCTAGAAACCATTCGCTCCATATACCCACGGTCAGAATTCTTCCACATTTATACCGATTGTTTATCCATCCTAGGATCCGGAAGAACTGGCGCTGGTTACTATAGCGATATATTTGAAGGATGCGCCGTATTTGGAGAACTTTTAAGTAGAGGAAGTTTTACTGGCCAAACTCCAAACTTCATGAAATTAGGACGTACCATAAAGCTGACCTCTTTATTGATTTTCAAGCAATAGAACCATTATCATCTAACTACCCCATCGATTGCGTCCGTACTAACAAATGTCGAGCCGCCTTGGACAGTCTCGCTAAAACAGGTAGGCACCTGTCACTACAATGGTATCCCAGACATGTTGGTATCTTGGAAAATGAAAAAGCAGACATCCTCGCTAAGTTATATCCTTGACATCAGTTTAAAGCCCATTACTGGAATTCCCCAGCCCAGGACTTCTCCCCCACCAAGTATCAGTCGCAGCTTTCCGAACTTTAAATTTTAAAAATAGGCAATATCCGGATTGACTTGGTTTGTACCCAAATATATAAACATTACAATAATGATATAAAAAATCGATTTTTTTAAAGTTCTTACTGTATATTACCTACCCCTTAATATCAGTAAAACTTTTTTAAGTCATAAGTCTTAAGGATTTAAGATTTCCCGATGGAAAAACGAAACAAATAAAACAAAGGTTGTTCCAATTTAAATCTCAGACTTTCAACACCTCACCAACCAACGTCTCTCATCTCCAACCCGCCGTAAAACTGACCAGCAATAATAATAAATTTTCCTCCATTGACCACCCCCCTCATAAACTACCTCGTATATTTTCGCTTAACACTTGTTAAATTGATTGTATACTCCTTTTCCGGGATTAAATTGAGGTTAATTTGAATATACAACGGTAACAGTACCGCGAGATTTACGATCCAGCTAATTCGTACACCTGTTTTAATTCCTAATCCCACACTCAATCTACATTCGAATAAATTTCGATAGCGATCACTGAAACTTACAGGATCCTTCATGAGGATTATTAAGAAGTTGCGCGAGGCGTGCTATCAACGTGTATCAACGATCGAAAGACCACCGTCGTTGTTATTATTGGCGTTTAGCTAAAAAGTTTTCCATCGCTATCTCTCGATAACAAAAACGGGGTGAAAACGTAATGAATATGAGGTCACGCACACGATGCGTTTACAGCGAAGGGTTGAAAATCTTGTTTTTGTTTTGGTCGAAATCTTCTCCCATTTCATTCCAGACATGGACGTATCCCACTTATAGCCTATAGTGGCAAAAGTAGATAGGGTGAAAAAATTTTAAAGAAACATTCTATGAATAGAAAACTTGTATTAATAATTTTTATTTGTCATAATGAGTCTTGAACACTCGACGGGGATAGGTCGATCTATATAAGGATCGCTCACGATTTCTTTCATAAATGGAGAAAATACTATACATTTTAAGTACACTTGTAATCAATATCGGAAGGAAAAAAGGCTGCCCCTCATCTCCCCCCCCCCCCTTTCAATACTACCCTGATTAGTAAAGTGGTTCAGTTCATATGTATTTCGTGTATTTGTCGGTCGCATTTGCAATTTATATTCGGACAGGTTGAAATTATCGTAGTCCCCGGTAAGGATTCTGGACGCGGGACATGCGGGACGCGGTGTCGAGGTCGCCAGCTATTTCTTGATCGCGTTGGTATTTCATTAAAATTTTTGCGGTAAAATTTAAAACATCATCATCTTTTCCTCACTGCCCACAACCATTTCTATCTCTTTCTCTCTTCATCATTTATGAGACCACTTGAATTTTTCCTCATAATAAATTCAGAAAATTTATTAGTCGTACGCATTTAAATAATTAAATTTATTACGATGAAGAAGACTCCAACTTGAGAGTGCATTAAAACATTAAACGTAAGGTAACTTTTTCTTTTTGATTTTTTTTTTTTTTGAGATTTTATGCATAAGTTCCCGTGGGACTGCAAGGGACAGATTCTCCGAATATTCATACGCCGAGAATTTTAATTATAACAACACCCGAGAAATATTGGATTAGAAATGAACCCGTGGCCCCGTGGTGAGACGGAGGCATGGAGTGGTACATAACAAAACGAGATTTGAATATTAAATTATCAATTTTCCAAAATATCCGGACTTAACAGAATGGAAAGAAAAGGATAGTACTTCAACTTTGAGTGTGTATGTGTGTGTGTGTGTGTGTGTGTGTGTGTTTTTCAAGTCAAACACTCGAGTTCCTGTAGGTTTGTCGAGCCGTCGTCGGTCGACGCGTCGTTTATTCAAAACTTATTCTAATCATATTTAAGATAAACTTTAGAAACAACCAGTTTGAAGGGATTGCGGTTCGCTCTGCAGGCCATGTTGTTGCTTGCGGTGGTGGTCCGTTCTCATACTACTGTCGAATTTAATATACACACAATTCCATGAGTTGTTTGCTTATTTATCGCTTAGTTAAATATTAGATTGTACCATTTTGGATTTCGTCTAACGGGTGTCCCACTAAATATGTTGGGGGTGGGTGTACCATAGTGTCAAAATAAAAATAAGGGTATTTGTTTAATGGTATATAAAGTTTGTATGTAGGCAAGTATACCAAATATCTTGATTTTTCTTGGGGACCTTTCCACAAAAGGTATCGGGCGTTTTGATCCCCGGACAAAATACTCCCATGTTTTCAATAAAAAATTGGTTGTCTGTAAAGTCGGTTTACGGACGATAGTTTTACGTGATAACATCATAAAGAAACATTGATGAAAAATTGCATACTTTTATGAATTGAATTATTATCACTGAAGAGTTATTATTTTATACAAAGAAGGAGTAAATACACCTTTTTCCTGAGAAGATTTTAAAAAGATCCGCTAGGGGCAGCACCGGTGGGGAGGTACATATGTTTTGAATTCTCTATTGACAACAACGTTAAACGTACGTCTTATTATTATTAGAATAAATAAATATTGTGGTCAAAAAAATTGTCATTCCTACAAAACATTGTGCATTCGCTAATTGTACGTCTGATAGTCGATACAAGCAGGATGGTGTAAAATTAAGCATAGTTACTTAATTTAATACCTTATATTATAGTATAGCGGAAAGAACGAGGATTAGCTTGGGATGGAACATTTGTCCAGTTTGTAGTAGGAAAACTGCATGATGTTAAGCTTGGTAGAGTTGGGTTGAGTAATTTCATGCGTTGCTGTTTATCCGCTAGACATTTACCACAATCAATTCCAACGAAAAATTTTTTATCATTACCGTTTGCAATTCATTCTTCAATTCTCAAAAAAAAAAAACAATTAAGTTTATTTAAAATAATAAAATTTTCAACAACACAATGACATATACGAGAAAATTTATGAACCAACTAAACTTTTAACATTTTTATAATCTGATATGGTTAAGCCACGACATGCAAGCCATCGTTTTAAATCCCGGACAAGATGATCTTGCACTTTTGCAAATTTCAATTTTGCTCCAGGTACATCATCTTCCGTTAATTCCATTTTAAATACACACGTTTGACGTTGTTGTCAATAAAGAATTCAAAGCATATGTACCCCGCCACTGGTGCTGCCCCTAGCGGATTTTTAAAAAATCTTCCCAGGAAAAAGGCTAATTAAAAAGTAACAATTTTTTCAAAATGAAACAAGACTGAAAATTATGAAAGTAATCAATTTTAAACCTTTTTAAGTAAATTGTAAAAGAAAAACACAAAACATGTTGTCTAAGATTCAACAATTGCCTCTCTATCGCTTGTATCGCGTTCTCGCTTGCACTCACAGCCTCAAATAGAACGTGACACTTTTTCAGACTGGCTGTCGTAGTTCATCAATTTATAAGACGTTATCACGTCAAAAACCGGATTTCAAGACGAATTTTTCATATGGGATATGACATATGGGATTTTGACAAATCAAGGTCAATTAAGACGTAACTATGGGAACTGTCATGTATTACAAGTTAATTCATATAAATACCCCCAACAATAAATGCCAAAATGGCCCAGAGGTTCCCCCTAGCGGGGGTTTTGGGGCGGAGCCCACAACAAAAGAAATTATAGTCATTGTTCGTTTACCCGATTTTCATTCATTGACTGAATGTGCACTTCTTGAGCCCGCGAAGTTTTACACAAAACTAAATGTTTTAACATCAAAATTAGGCTGCAAATACGATTTGCAGTTCTTCCTATGAAATCTACTGGATTTAGAGTATTCTTTGAAAATTAGAGGATTTTTTTTTACATCTGGTAATATTTAAAATATGTGGTATCGAAGGATTGTTATTTTGTCAATTATTTTTATATTACTTGAGTTCAAGCTCGAATCGTTCTAGTTAGAATGTCATTAATTTTATGGTGTTTTATTCCTGATTTTTTTTTTGGGCAAGTAATTACCAGGTACTTGCAATTTTTTGTTTGAGGTTATTTTGTCTGAGGATATTTTGTCATGAGGATATTTTGTCGTGGGGATATTTTGTCATGGGGATTTTTTGTCCGGGAATCAAAACGCATGGAACCTCCACAAAACTTTAAATATGGTACTTTGAATGAAGGACGTAACTACGAAATTGAGTTGCTAGACCAGTGGAACTCCGGTTAAGAATCACTGTGTTAGACTATTAATTTGGTAGCCATTTTCATATGAACGTTGTACTTATTGAGTTAATTGTAAAAATGAAATATTGGGTGTCCCAGTATTCATGTACCTACTAACTTGCAAAGTTCCCTTCTAGCTTTTAAGCCAAATAGTTAAGTAGTAGGTATATTCCTAAAATCTGGTTTTGTTATTGAAAGCATCTCACATTAATTTTTTTTTTTTGAGGCAAGCACCATGGTACTTGCGGAACTCTCAAATTCACAACAAGCTAATAAAACGGTGGCCGGACAAAATGTCATGGGGACAAAATATAAGATGTTGCGAACCGGTACCAGAACACTGCACTGGGTAGCATTAATCTAATATATTCACATATTCAATAATATTCATTAATCAAAATGTTCATGCCATTTTGTCCGCGGAAATTTTGTCCTCATGACATTTTGTCCATGACAATTTGTCCGCGGACATTTTGTCCTAGAACCAATAACAGAGCACATAAAAAGTCAAGCCAAAAGATTCTTTGAAAACATTTCCCTCTGCTTAAATGCCCACGAATTAAACCAAACTTGGGTCAATGCAGATCCTAGAATACATTGAAGAGAAGGTTTCGCAAGAAGTTCTTAAAAAATTTTTTTTAATTAAATCCTCGAAGATCATCAGCATTAAGTATTGCGACTTTTGAGATTCGTTAAAGCAGTGCCAAAAAGAATTAAATTTTTTTTTTGTTTCGATTCAGTCTAAAAAACTTAAAGATGGTCATCCCTTAACTTGTTTCTTTTTTTTTTTTTTAAATTTGTCGCTTGTCTAGTTTATTTGATTTGATCTCGTTATTTATTCGCAAACCGAACCAGGAATTCACGCTCGTTTTACTTTCCTAAAGGAGAACGAACGAAAAAAACAAAAACAGACAAACTAAAACAGGACGTTGTTCGCTACCCCACTAATGGAATTGGTTGAAACGAGACGAGAACTGACAGAAAGCGTGTTCATGGGGCTTTTATGGGATACTTTTCCACTATACATATTTAAAATGTAATCCAATCATTGAAATATATGGGGATTATTTCTTCGTCGTTTTATTGATACGCGAGACTTTACTAACGGGCGGGTGGTATATAATATCAAGCTCCAGGGATAATTTGTTAAATTATCTTAAAAATGGGAAACAATATTTTTTTATTATTTAATTAAACATTTTTTTTGGGTGGGATTTTTTTTCACCGGATGTACCGCAACTTCCGATTTTATTTGCTCACATGATTTCGGTGGCTAATTTTTATCCCGTTAATTAAATTTCCTGGATTTAAATTTAAGCTAGGTTTTCGTCTGGAGAGGAAAAAATTAATGCGTTTCCTGTGGATTCGACCACAATGCGTCCAACGTTTATCTCGACGTCAAGTGGTCATTAAACCTTTCCTCACTTGTAACAACCCTTAATTTTACCATCGTGTTATGTTTTATGATATGTTCTTCTAATTGTATATATATACATTTTCCCTAATGAAGAAAACGTCATATTAAAGCTCATCATTGTAACATGTTTTTAAGGGTTTCCAAAGAGTGTATTGATTAAAGCTTTTTTTCTTGTGTTCATCCCCGGTTTTTTAGGGGTTGTTCAAGTGTTCATGTGTGTCGGGTGCATTGTCTCGAAATTTATGTGTGAATCAATTAGATGAAAATGCTTATCTCAGTGGGAAAAGACGGAAAATTTTTTCTTGGAGAAAACGTTTTTAGTACCTATAGATATAACCTCAAACTTGTCACACTCTATATATGTGGGTGACATATTTCTTCCCGGTCCCTTCAACCCCTTCCATTCTTTCTCGCCTTGATTCATTCCCTTATTTCAAGTAATTCCAGAGATCGCTTAGTGTTGCACTAAAACCGAAAGTGATCTGAGTGGCTCGGATTTTCAACGCACTTGACTTGGCGTGAGGAATGCGAGAATTTTTCCCTTCTATGGTCGATTATTCGCACGATTTTTTTTGAAGCATGCAACCGTCGTTTCACTAAGGTTTTAATTAAATGTCTCAATGTCGAGATATCAGATAAACGGGTTAAAATGGGAGTGAGCTGCTAATAATCCCGGCTCTTGTTGAGCAGAGAATGTTCGTTCGGGATATATACAAGTGGATTTTCTCAATTAAACGAGATGGACAGATCGAAACAGGTTGTGCTTTACGTCTGTCTCCCGTCTGGATTCCAGAGATATATCTTATCACACACATTGTACCGGAGAAAACTTGCAGGAGAGTCTGTTTTATTGGAAGAAAACTACTCGGTTTTTTATTTGATTAAATTTTTGCCATTGGAACATTTTTTAACCGGGAGTGCAGAAATATACCGGGTGTACTATTATATGTACAGCTTTCTTTTCTGATTTTAAAATAATAATGATTAGATTTACTTTGTAAAAACATTACAAAGATTTTCTTTTTTCCTATGTTTTTTTTTTCATTGTAAGGGCCTCAGAATTTTCCTTCCCTTTGCCACGGCGACTAATGAAGTCTATTGTGATGAGACCCTCTGTATTAACTAGAAGAGCTTAATCTGAATCAGGCTTTTAAAGAAAGCCAGCACCTGCCTAAGGGCTGCCATTATATTCTCGCCAGGCGTCATTCAAACGAGAAAGTAGTAGAATGAACTAGAAATTTCTCCATTGTTCGATATGATTGTTTCAAACACCGTTAACCATTTAGACCAGTGCTTTTAGCCTTGGAAAATGGTAAAAAGGGAAAAAAATTACAGTAGGATGAAACTCATTGGAAAAGGAAGAGAATATAACAAAAATGAAAGGATAAATAAATTACGATCGATCTGAGGTGGGGAAGTGGAAAAGGTGGGTGTTTTTAATGGTGTAAACGGTTTATTTCGATTTCCCATAAAACTACAAGTCCTATGGGAAAAAGTTAGAAGACAAAGTTGTAGGTAATAAGAAAATCAACAACTTTTGTGCTAACACTTTTCACACATAACCTCAGAATTTATGAGAAAAAATTCCAATAACCAAGCTTTTAGTTTGACATGAAATTTAGTGAAAACCTACCTTTTAATGTCCCAAACCCACTGTATTTTTTGTTTATTTAAAAAATTAATTTTTTCATCTTATAACGACTTATTTAATATCGAAAAAGCACCCTAGTTTTCAATGGAAAATTCTCACGTCAAAACATCGGATTTTTTTTTAAAAGGTCGGTGAACTTTTTGTTTGTTGAAACCTCTACTTTCTGATGGTGCAAAAATATACACATTACAATGTTAATTAATGTATTCAGAAAATGCGAAAATTAAAGTGTAAATTTTAATAAATCGCTTAAAGTTATATTTGTAAAATTGTTTTATGTACAATTTTGAGCAAGTGATTGAAATTTACACTTTAATTTTTGCATTTTCTGAAAACATTAATTAACATTGTAATGTGTATATTTTTGCACCATCAGAAAGTAGAGGTTTCAACAAACAAAAAGCTCATCGACTTTTTAAAAAAAATCAGGTGTTTTGACGTGAGAATTTTCCAATGAAAATTAGGGTGATTTTTCGATTTTAAGTCATTATAAGATGAAAAAATTAATATTATAAATAAATAAAAAATACAGTGGGTTTGGGACATTAAAAGGTAAGTTTTCAATAAATTTCATGTAAAAAAATTGTTTTGTAAAAGATAAAAATTAAAAACCAAAAACTTGGTGCATTTTCTGAGAACATTTAACATTGTAATGTATATATTTTTTGCACCATTAGAAAGTAGAGGTTTCAACGAACAAAAAGCTCAACGACTTTATAATAAATTTATTTGAAAATTAGGGTGCTTTTTCAATATTAAGTCATTATAAGATGAAAACATTAATATTTTAAATAAAAAAAAAAATACACTTTGTTTGAGACATTAAAAAGTAAGTTTTCACAAAATTTCGTGTAAAATTGTTTTTTTTTTTTTTGTTAAAGTTAAAAATTAAAAACCAAAGTTTGGTTATTTGAATTTTTCACATAAATGTTGAGGTTATTTGAGAAAAGTGTTAGTACAAAAGTTGTAGATCGTCTTATTACCTACAACTTTGTTGTTTAACTTTTTTCCAAAGGACTTGTAGTTTTGTCGGAAATCAAGATAAACCTTTCAATTTTGTCAAAATTCAATTTTGTTAAATTCTCTTCTTTTTCTAATGGGTTTCATCCTACTATTATATAATTATTTTGTGTTAAAAAATTATCGACTTTGGTCTTATTAAATAAGGAATTGGTTTGAATGTGGCTATTATTGATGTGGCGATCGAACAATCTGGAATTTTCTATCCTTTTCTATAGCTGTTCGTTATAATATACTAAAACACCTTGAAAAGCGCGAAGTAAATTTTTAAACGGAAAACTCTATGAACAATGCGAGAAATAGTTGTGGTTTGACACGAAAAAAAGTTAAATAAAAACCCGGATATTTTAACAAGAGAATTAGGGAACGAAATGCTATTACTCTAGTTGTATTAGGAGCGACAACATTATGACGAAGGAAAATTTACACGTACAAACTTTAAAAAAAAAACGAGAAAATTTGCATTTTTCCAAGTGCAGGAGAGTGAGCCGCCATACCCGGAAAATATCAGTGAAAAATGCAAATTTTCCTTCGGGACTTTTATTTATATTCTTGACGTGGTTGGTGCACCTTCGATTAAAAACGGTTAGGTGTCTCGCTAGACGATATTTTTTTCACTCTCCCCCCCATCCATTTTGTTGTTACACTTCAATCCTATCACATTTTCCCATTCCACGTTATTTCCAACCACGATTTTATTAATAGAAAACCATCAATATTTAAATTCACCCCCGCAATTCATTCATTTATTTGTTTTTGTGTGGATTAGTTCAATTTATAAAGAACGGGAACGACAATAAATTTCAATCTGGAACCATAAAATCATAAATTCCGATTGGAAAATCCCAGAGTCCCACCAGTTTTTTTTTTGTGTTTCGTTCCCGTCCCATGTACAGTTCAAAACAGTTTTTGTCAATAGCGGAATTTATAGAGCAAAACATTTTCTCCTCACATTTTAATTTGAAAAAAATTTTATAAAAGTTTTTCTTTGTGCAGAAATTCCCTATTCATGTTTTTTTTCACTCCCCCATTCTTCCAACTGCATTTCACTCAAACTAGGAGTTAAAAATTGCCTTCTACATTCCAGGTCAGGATGCTATAATATAATAACGTGGGTACACCACCTGCTTAAAACGATTCTAGAATAAATAGACTCGTAGAATGAGGGGACGGATCGAGCTTAAAAAATAGGCCATCGAATGAAAAACTAAAAAGCATTTGGTCTTTATGGAACGCCGTTTAAATCCGTAAAAGAAAAATGCCAATTATTCGCTGCCTCAGCGTTTTTGTGCTTTTGTCAAGCACCATTTTTAACTTTAAAGTCACATACCAACACATATACAGATAAATATTTACATATAATTCAAATCATGTCCTCTAAAATTGGGATTCTCCCCCATCTCGACTAAACAGAGGGAACGGGAACATTATTAAAGGGTTGCACACACATACATTATATAGACGAGCTCTCTAATGCCAAAGGCTTACGCTCATACCACCTATACCTATATAGGTATACATATATACAGTGCACACAAACCACCCTTAATAGTACCATATCGTAGAAAATCTAACCTCAACATTTTCATATTTTAGCCCATCATTTATACGATGCGGCACAAATGTACAACGTGCTTTTTCTAATAAATACCCCGAAATAGTAGCGTTATTCTACCTCGTTTTCTCTCTTTCCCTTTCGTTTCCGTTAAAATGTTATATTAAAACTATCAACGATGGAAAATCTCTATATAATGCAAAAGTTTTTGATAAAGCTGAGATTCTAACATCAAGTTATAACAAGGATCAATGCCCAAAACAGCTTTTTTGAAAAAAGAAGCTTTAAAGCTTTAGTCAACGCTTTTTGTTAGAACAGAATCTTAGTAAAATGGAAGTGATTACCAATATTCTTGCACTAATTATTTACAAACAAGGATATTGGGGGTATTTTGATGCCAATTCGACATTTTCTCAGGGTTTATTTGACTTGAAGTTAAACTTCGGTTAACTATTCGATACCTCTCGAAAAACTTTCTGAATGTTAAAATCGGACTCGAATCAAATGTTTTGTTAGTTTCATGGAGTAGAGCTTTTCAGAGCTAAAAATATCTTAACTAGTAGAGTGTATTAAAATTTTTTTTTTTATATATTCCAAAAACTGTTGTCTAAATATTTAAAAAATGGTGCCAAAACCAGCTATAAATAATAACAATATTTAGATTGTCTAAATCCATATTTTAATTTTCTATTTTTTTACTTTCTTTTACTACTAAATAGATAATAAAGGAAGTATTGTAATCGGGTCGAAATTGAGCTTTCACCGGAAATACATGTTTTGAGGTCTCCTGAGTCCAAAAAAGTGGTTTTTAAAAAAATGTCTGTGTGTGACAGCCATATCGTATCGAAAGCTTTATCCGAATTTCATCAAACTTGGAATCTGGCCTTCATATTATATCTAGTTGTGCCGCGAAGCTTTTGGTTGAAATCGGTTAACCGAAAGCTCTACTTTACTCTTGACGTTTTTGAGCTTTTTCAATTTTTTTCGAAAACGGCTCCAACGATTTTCCTTAAACTTCCTATAGACTCATTGATGCCTACAAGTTTTATATGAAACTTTTTCCTGGGAAAATTTGAATAAGGGCGGTTCTGGGGTGAAGGTCGGGAATTCGTATATATACATAGCCCTATAGGTTGTATGCATATAGTTCTGTTTATATGTATAGTTACAAAGTGCGTATATTTCTTCTATCTTTTTTCTTCTAACAACGAGTTTTATAAATGAAAGTAAAAGAAAGTACTGGGACGCCTCGCAGCAGATATTTTTTTTTAAACAATATTTGACCTCTATACACTATAGGGACACTGTGCCCTAAAATACCATCTTCATGTAATCAGTAAGACCGACACCAACATATGTCGTCTTTGCTGGAAAGCGGCAGAAATGGCGGAGTATATATATATAAAAATATACAGTAGAAATCGTTTATAACGAACTTCAGGGGCCCGTCAAATTTCGTTCGTTATAAGCGATATTCGCTATAACCGATATGTATTATTCTATATATCATATCTAAGACATATCACGGGACCCGAAGGTTTTGTACGTTACAACCGGTTGTTCATTATATCCGGTGTCGTTATATAAAATATATATGTATATATGTATATATGTATATATGTATATATGTATATATGTATATATATATATATATATATAAATACTAAATATTTTTATCATTTATAAATTTTTTAATTGACGTAATTATAAAAGGTATTTCTCATAAAATTGGCATAGAACAGCAAATCAAATGAACGACAAAAGCCGAATGAATGCGCAGACGACCGCAACATGCGGCCTGATGCAGCCATTTGCTTCGAATTGGTCGCGCAGGCGCACTAGTATGGTCGAATACTATTGCTCTTGGCGTTTCACATTGCCGATTGACGGTTTGCAGATGCGGTTGACATTTTGAATCAATAGAATAGTGAATAGAATTGTTACTGATTTATTTGATTTATACAATGTTTAACAAATAAAAAAATAAAAAATAAAAATCCCCCCCCCTTTCTGCTGACCGCATGTTCTGTTTCAAAAATTACCATACGCCACTGATATATATATATATATATATATGGTGTGATGAGGCAGCTTTCAAAAGAAGACTGCAGCATCTCGAAAAGATGAACATGACGCCTGGCGATATAGCAATGGCAACTCCTAGGCAGGTGCTGGCCTTTTTTAAAAGCCAAATGCTCCCCTAGTAATACAAAGAGTCACATCACAATCGCCCTCATAAAAATAGGTATTTGAAGTTAATTTCACGTTATACAAAAAAAAGGTCCTTAGAACAAAGCTTGAAAATATTAAAATATTTAATAAAGGCTATTTGGAAATTTATTTTGGTCCTTATTTGTGGAGCGTGAAATTTCCTTTACTACCCTTCTTTCAGATTGTTAGCAAAAGAAAGTAAAAAGAACGCTGATAAATGGAGTACCAAGAAGAAGTTCTGGGCAAGAAGGTTATGTTTGACATATTGAATGACCCCATGATATATCTGAAGATAAATAAGGATCCAACCAGTAGATAATAAATTTGTTCGCGGATCTCATTCTGAACCGATTACGAATCAGTTCAAGCGGATTTAGGATAATCGCCAAGCGCATACACGTTTATGAACTGATTAAGGGTTATTTTTTCGTGAACGAGTTTAAAAATGTTCGTAAGTAAGACGAGGATTAATGAGAACCCACAAAAATTGACAATTTAATTTAACGTTGACAGTACGTTGACAGACGTTGATGCCTCGTTCACACGAGTCAACTTTAGTTGACCGATTTTAGTTGGTCGATCAAAAGTTGAATGAAAAACCTAGTGTGATGATTCGTTCAAACTTTTGTTAATCGAGGTTCTTCATTCAACTTTTGTTTATCAACTAAAAACGGGCAACTAAAGTTGACTCGTGAACGCAGCATGACAGCAAAACTGGATTTTGAACTAGCCACGATTTAGCAAACTGCGAATGAGTAAGAGAATCGAATTTTACGTTCTAAAAAAAAAACTGAGAATCGCTAAAACCAAATCTGAATCAGTTACAATTGATAAATTGTGGCTAGTTCAAAATCCAGTTTCGCTGTCAACGTTAAATTCAATTAATAATTTTCGTGGGTTCTCGTTAATCCTCGTCTTACTTCGGAACATTTTTAAAACTTGTTCACGGAAAGATAACCCTTAATCATTTCATAAGCGTGTATGCGCTTGGCGATTATCCTAGATCCACTTGAACTGATTCGTAATCGGTTCAGAATGAGACCCGCGAACAAACCTAATAAAATTTCAACAAAATATTTGTAGACACGAGTCTACTATTGAAAGGAAAGAGTTTAAAGACTTATAATGCAGTACGTCAAAGGTTCGAAAAGTGCATAAGGCTAGTAGTAAAATGCATCCAGTGATTAGTGAAGTAACATTCAATACACTTTCACCACCAGTTTTTTGATATTATTTGGTATCTTCTTAAGAACTTCACTGAAATATGTCTCATATAAAATGTTTTAATTTTACATTATTTATTACCATGGTACACCGCTAGCCCAACTATCCCAACCAACCAATTGGTAAACATGTTGTCATAATATCGTTTTAGTATCCAAATCAATTATATCTGGTCGATGACCGAATCAAATATTGGCTTAATTAAAACAAAGTTCACAACGATTGTCGTCAGTTAATAACAATGTGGTTTATCCTCTCGTTCCATGGGCCATCCAAGCGAAGCTTTTGAGGGTAGTTATTAGACAATCTCACCCTCCAATGACTCAGTCTCATATGCAATTGCACCAACTTTGGTCGACACATTTGAGAGACCCAATTGATGCTGCATTTGCATCAATGCACGCGATGAACGCATATTGTCCCTTATTCCCATTTAACCTGCGCCTCCAACCAAATATTTCAACCATTAACAATTGCAACGAAGCAAGCACTCTATCTCTTATCTATATACATCAAATATTAAAGTTTCTTTGTCTATCTTATTAGAATCTATAACTTAAAAACTAGGTAATGATAAAGAAATGTCTCCTCCCCTCGTGATTTTTATAAGGACCCTACACTTTTCAGATTGATTGGATAACCCTGTCCATCATTTTCCAGTTTAAACAACAATCAAAAAAATAGTTTTAAATTTTTTTTTAGGACTTACCAGCTTCTCCTTGCGAATTCGTGCAACAATTCTGGTACTGTTTCGATCGTCCCTGACACGGATTACCACCACCCGTTGGCTGGGTACAACTTCGACGCCGCCACTGTCGACAATCCGACCCACACGACGACCATTCCGACCAACTCGACCATTTGCCATCGACAGCTTCAGAAACAAAAAATGCAAAAAAAAACCATCAATTAATCTCCCACAATTATATGACGTCATAACTGCCATTAATTACGTATGTATTATTATCGATCTGTAAAACTCGTAAAACAAGATCTTTAACGACCAAACGCTTTTAGCGAGATCGAATAAAACTTTTTCATTTAAGCTCATCAAAAACCATCGTTGCAATCACATGCAACAATCACGTAATTTATTATAATAAATGCGTCGTTCTTAGTGAATTTTTAAATTTTATCACTTAATTTAACGTCGTTTAAGCTCCATAAAATCGTTATGTTTATCTCGTATGACCATTAAGTAAGAGTGAATTAAGAAATATACGCTAAAATCCCTAAGAAATCATTTTTTTTATAGATCAAGTTTATGTTAATGAAAAAAACGTATACAATATAAATAAAGGAAATGCAAGCGTTGGCTAAAGGCGTCTACTGGACGAAGCCGTCAAGTTTAACAACTACAAATTTAATCTAAGGATTTTATTTGTTATTCTTACCTTGAAAATCGGGATTGTTAAAGGTTTTCAACATAGACTCCAATACCATATTATCCTCTGTGCAAGCGTTAAAAACAAATACAGAAGCAGATTATTTATTAAGCCGGGTTAGTTATAAGAGCTATAACAGGTGTAGCTTACAGGAGAAAAATCATTTTCATGAAGATTTAAGAAATTTTAAGAATTTTTTAAGTTGGTTTTTTGTATCTACTTTTATTGGTTTCTAGGTTAAGCAAAGCCTAATTTTGACGAGAGAAAAAACGATCTCGAAAAACAAAAGAAAATTTTAGTTTATACAGGGTGTCCCATTATGTAGTACATCATGTTCGCCTATGTTAACTATTACATTTATGTAATTACGTAATTCCGATTTATGTTCGGAATCCGCTATTGCTTAAATGTATAGTTATTAGTTAATCAATAGTTTTCAAAAATTTGTAATTTCAAAAATAAAAATTGCTATACAATCCAAAATAGTGACTGTTTTTAATTTTTTTTTTCAAAAAATTGTTCCTTAAATTCTCTTTCCGGATCCGCAATTACTCCAGGTGTATAGTTAAATAGTTATTCCATTTTCAATTCAAATTATTTGGGGTTTTATAGCGATTTTTATACTTGAGTTTGAAAATTTTAAAAAAATTTAATTATTAATTAACTCTTCACTACACACCTGGAGCAGTTGCGCTTCCGGAAAGAGCATTTACGGAGCAATTAGAAAAAAAAAACTTTCAAAAATTGATTTTTTTGTATTTTAAAGCAATTTTAATTTTTAGTTTGCAAATTTTTGAAAAATTAATTATAAATCAATTAATAACTATACACTTGGAGAAATTGCGGATTCTGAAGGAGCAATTTTTCGCTAACTTAACTCTTTGTGGTTAAAAAATATATGCAATAATAAAAGGTAGTGTTGAAATATAATTTAAAAATAACTTAAAAATGTATTTTGAATCTATATTTACAGTGAAATATAAAAAATACTAAAAGAGAATTTTAAAAAAATGCTACAAAAAAATATCTTAAAAACTGCTAAACAAATAGAAAATAGAATTAAAAAAATCTTTATTAATCTAATATCTCGCTGAGTTGCATTAAGTTTACCTTCAAATATAAAATAATTAGTAGGCAGTGTAAGGAGAAACATCGTCAGTCCAGCTCATGCGCATAACATCGTTTGCCCCACTATAACAAAGCGACAAAAAATCCACCGCTTAACGCGTTTTGCTTGTAAAAATCACATTTTTTAAAACTTTAGTGGCTTTGCTTTTAATGAAGATATTGTGATAATTCTTTTTTAAGATAAAGACCAAGTATATAAGAAGTAAAACAAAAAAAATTAATCGAAATTTAGACAAGAAATTATACAGAATCCGCTATTGCTCCAAGCGTATAGTTATTAGTTAATCACTAATTAATTTTCCTAAAATTTATAATATCAAAAATAAAATTTGCTATATCCTATATCCAAAATAATCACTGTTTTTAATTTTTTTTTTTCAAAAATTGTTCCTTAAATGCTCTTTCCGGATCTGCAATTGCTCCAGGTGTATAAATAAATAGTAATTCAATTTTTAAACTATTCATGTTTATAAGATCCAATGGCAGTTGATGACGTCATAGTACAACAATACAAGTATAAATAGTTACAAATAATTAATTATTAAAAATATTGCAAAAATTTGATCAATTATTTGCGTGATGAAAAGAGCAGATAGAAAACTTAAAAAAAAAATTTAAATTAAAAATTATTTTGGGTTTCAAAGCGTATTTAATTCTTGAATTTGAAAATTTTAAAAAAATGTAGTTATTAATCGACTATTAATTATATACCTGGAGCAATTTCGGATCCAGAAAGATCATTTAAGGAGCAATTAAAAAACTTTAATCTTGCCAACTTAACTCTTTCTGGTTAAAAAATATAAGCAATAATAAAAGGGAGTGTTAAAATGTAATTTGATTATTGTAACGGTTGTAACTTAAAAATGTTTTTTTGAATCTGTATTTACAGTAAAAGAAGTAAAATATAAAAAAATGCTAAAAGAGAATTTTAAAAAAGCTACCAAAAAATATTTTTTCAACTGCTAAACAAATAGAATATAGAATTCAAAAAATCTTTGTTAATTTAATATCTCGCTGAGCTGCATTAAGTCTACACTAAAATATGAAATAATCAGTAGGCAGTGGAAGGAGAAAAATCCTCTCTCCAGCTCCTGCGCATTAAACCGTTTGCCCCACTCTATCAAAGCGACGAAAAGTTCATCGCTTCACGCGTTTTGCTTGTAAAAATCACATTTTTTAAAACTTTATTTACTTTGTTTTTAATTAAGATATCGTGATAATTTTTTTTTAGATAAGGACCAAGTATATCGAAATTTATCCAGTAGTTTTTGAGTTAAAAGCGAACATTGGAAAACAGCTATCATTTTATTTATATATATAGATTGAATAAATGGCTAACGTAGGAGATTATTCGAAAAAACTTAAAAAATTTTCAATCAAATACTCGGGAGAAATGTTAAACCTCCAGTTATTACAGACATATCATAATAATCACTCTCATCAGACGATGCGTAGCGACTTTTGAGGCTCGCTGAACTTGTGACAAAGAAGTAGAACAAAAAAAAAAGAGTTTACTCGTGGGTTTCTGGATTCAGTGGACTTTAAGGGATGACCCATAAACCAGGTAAAGCATTTCTTAAATATTTTTAATCACGTAACATAATCATGTAACTCCATGTATCATAGATTTTGAGGTCTCCCTCATCCCTATTTTTATAGCGGATTTCTAAGCACTCCATGAATCCATGAACTATATATTCAAAGAAGAAACTAACCGGATGTGACCATTTAATGGAACACTCTGTATTTATTGAGGATAAAAGACGAGATATTACGATAATACCGCGGCAATAAAATAATAATAAAGAAAAGACGAGAAAATTAAATTTACTTCCCACATTGTTCATTCTTTGTGTTCTTGTTTCATCTCCATTAAAAAACTTTTTTAAAGACCAATCCAAGAAAATTTTTATCCATTTAATTTCCTCGACTACTTTAGCATATTATATAGACGAGGACAAAATGAAGATTTAGTGAAATGATAATTTTGCTCGGTTGGCAGCAGAGCCACAAATGCAATGACTTTTCTCTCATCAATTTTTTGCATATTAAGCTCTACTCATAGACTACCACCAAGAAGTTAGTTATTGGATGAAAAGTCGTCAGTGTAATTAATTTGATGGAAGAAGGAAATGGGTGGGTTTTAGTTTTTCTTTTTTACCTGTGCTACAGGCGACACATTCGGCTGTTCGTTGTACACTCGATCCGGGACAGGGTTGGCCTCCGTTCAATGGCACCGGATTAGTGCAGGTCCTTGTACGTTTTTGACCAGCGCTTAAACTCAATCCGGGACATTTACAATCAGACCACGACGACCAGGCTGACCAACCTCCATTAACTATAACAAAAAAACTCGTCAAAACTGTTAAAAAAAAAAGGTTGCGTGTACTCAATTTTAAAAAATTGTAAATTAATATTTAATAATAATAATATATATATTTAAAGATATGATTATTAACAATAAAATTTAGAGAATAATATTTTAATTTGTATCAGTAAAGAATATCCAAAGAAAGCTGCAAGACGTTTATAAAAATTGTCAGGATCATTTTTCTGGTTAACAATTCATGCATGTCATGAAAACGAAGCTTCATAGAAATTGCGAAATAAAGTAAGTAGCTACTTGTCAAAGTAAATGTCTTAATCTTATTCATATCTTGTGTTACTAAATTATTATTCTAAGATAATTGAATCATTTCAGAAATTCAGATTTCGTGATAACTAAGAATATGCATGGAATGCAGACGTCATTTTCATCATTAAATTTCAAATAGTATAACAGCTACTGCAAAATTCGAGAAAAGTAATAACTTATTTATTAATAATATATGTCATTTGTATATATAATTATTTTTAGTTTAAATATAAAAATAAATAAATTAGAAAATAAATACAACAAAAATTCAAATTTCGCGCGCCAGGAAACCCAATGGTTTTGTGACTAACTTCATTTTGTTAATTTTTGTCTTAAATCTTAAAATTTCACTCTCATCATTTTTTCATAATGCGCCTAAAGAAGTATAACTTCAATAAAGTGATAGATGTTTCCCAAAGTTCGCTTTTAACTCAAAAACTACTGCATAGATTTCGATCAATTTTATTTTTGTTTTACTTCTTATATTCTTGGTCCTTATCTAAAAAATGAATTATCACGATATCGTATGTAAAAACAAAGTAATTAAAGTTTTAAAATTGAGATTTTTCCAAGCAGACCGCGTATGCTTTCGTTGTTCTTTCGTTGCTTTCATAGTGTGAGGCAAACGATGTTATGCGCATGGACTAGAGCAGACTAGAAAAGGAATTTTTTTCCTTCCACTGCCTAATGATTATTACATATTTCAGCGTTCGCGGTACGACTTCATGCAGCTAATTTTTTGAATTCTATTTTTTTCGGTTTTTAAAATATTTTTTCTAGCTTGTTTTTAAATTCTCTTTTAGCATTTTTTATATTTTACTGTAAATAAAATTTTTAAATTACAACCGTAACAATAATCAAATCACATTTCAACACTCCTTTTATTATTGCATATATTTTTTAACCAGAAAAAGTTAGTTACCGAGAAACATTTTTTTTTAATTAAACTATATGAAAAAAATTGCTCCTTTAGAATCCGCAATTTTTTCAAGTATATAGTTATTAATTGATTAATAATAACTTTTTCAAAAATTGCTGTAAAATACAAAAGTCACTTTTTTAAGTTTTTTTTTTTCTAATTGCTTAAATGCTCTTTCCGGATCCGCAATTGCTCCAGGTGTATTGTTAAACTTTATAGTTAACTAAAAATTACATTTTTAAGAAATTTTCAAACCCTAGTTAGACATAAAATGGTAGGATCTTAAGTGAGAGCCCGAATTTTTCCACAAAAATGTTAATTGTACCAAAATGACTTAAATTAGTTAAAGAACCTAGGCGTAACTATGAGAGGATACAATTTTTTTAAATTTTGTTCTAGCTTTAGCTGGTGGAGGTTTAATAGAGAAAAATTTGACACTTGCAGAGCTTGCTTTGTCGATACTCGACAGTGAAAGTAATAACTTATTTATTATTAATATGTGTCATTTGTATATATAATTATTTTTAATTTAAATATAAAAATAAATAAATTAGAAAATAAATACAACAAAAATTCAAATTACGCGCGCCAGGAAACCCAATTGTTTTGCGACTAACTTCATTTTGTTAATTTTTGGCTGAAAATGCGCGCGCATCTTAAAATTTCCCTCTCATAATTTTTTCATAACGCGCCTAAAGAAGTATAACTTCAAAAATGAATAAAGTGATTCAAAAGGGAGCTTTTAAATTTGGTTTTCAATCAAAAAAATAGGATTAGACTGATTAAAGAACTACCCCATATATTGTATCAAATTCAATTTGATGAGGGTGGCATTTTAAAGAGGTATATATGTGAAGACATCTGGCATATTTTTGAAGAACTCTCAAGCTTTCCAACCGAATGGGCGATGGCTTAGTGAAGCTCATTCCCTCTCCAATCTCAAGTGCTAATATTTCCCGAGCTTGCATGTGTCGGGGGGAATGAAATGGAAATTACCGCGTTATTAACGGAAGAGCAAATTTTCGATTTGGATGAGTAACGTGGTATGTGACGTGATCCCACGGGACATTGTGTCATTGATCATTTGAATAATTATAAACATGAGGGGGGGAGGCGTTCGTGCATTTTATTTACATTTACACAGAAGGATTTTTTTTTCTTTCGGCACAGGAATTTTCCCCAAGTTTCCACGTTGATTGTGTTAAAAGTTTGATTTCGTTTCGCGTGAGTTGGCGGAAATGAAAGTCGAAAGATGTTTTCATTCCCGGTTATCCCGGGTGCCGCGTTGATGACACAGGTGAGCGATGAATTTTCCATGCGACGTCGTCGGGAATTATTAAATTTCCATAACAATCGCGCAATAAAGTTATCGCAAACTTTATTAATAATAACGATAATAATCATTTATTACCCCTGTTATATTATATAAAATCTTGGATTTTCCATCATCGACATTCATTGTTTTCAATTGGAGAGGGAAACGCGGGTATAATACTTTCATTGTGAAACACAAAAGCTCGAAAGAAAAGCGCCACTTATTCGAAGACAATAGGATAGTTTGGGGGTGGGACAAAGAAAGACAATCTGCGATTTTCCTTCGTTCCACACGTCTATCATTTTCAATGTTGGAAAGTTTTTGGTATCTCAAGATATGATTGAGACGGTTGAGGGTTGGGGGGAGGGAGTAATTTATTTTCCAGTCTTCCAGCCGCACGTTGTGACAGTGTCATAATTTTCGAAACCGCAAATTTTACCCCAAAAATTCATTACGTCGACCGGGAAGAAGGAAGGGAAAACATATAAATTTAATTTATCAGGAAAATTATTTCCGAAGAATTGGCGAGAAAGTTACACTCCGTGTGTATGATATTTGGGAATGTCAATGATGGGTTGGTTAAAACCCCATTTTCCCGCCTCTAATATAATAATAATTTATTACAACTTAAATTATTTGATTTATAATTAACCTACTTTTGCACTGTTCTTCTAGTGGTAGTAAAACATAATCAAATTTGGTATCTTCCTTGGCTCAAAAGTAATCACAAATGATTCCAGAATAATTTTTTTTTACTTTTCAAAATCTGGAATATCCCCAAACCTAGACTATCAAGATTAAAAAAATTATATTCATAGAGTGGGTGGAAAGCTTTGGTATCGAAAAGCTCAAATAGAGGTAAATGGAAAAGTTAAGTAGAGGCCGTTTATTCAGGAATAGACCTTAAGCCAACATTTAAGGTTAATTAAATGAAGAAATTGAGGTTTTGAGCTTAGAACAGACTACGATAATAACGAACCATATCTTCTAGCTTACTGTCTTCTAACCCAAAATTAAACATTTTTTACGTTGAACGTATTTGACTAAACTAAAATTGTTATGGGAGTTGATATTTGAAGATGTAAGAGCAAAGGACTTAAGAATATAACCATTGAGCTATGAAGAAGTAAAACGAGAAGCTTGAATTTAAATAGATCGCTCGTACAGTCGCAATGCTGACTGATAAGTCATCGAAAAGTTCTAAAATCCGTTGCGCTATTCATGGCAAGACCAATTTTTTTTCCGCTTTGCGGGTTCCAGGAATTCCTTCCTTTTTCACTGCGACCAAGGAGGCCTATTGTGATGTGACCCTCAGTGTCTACTAGGGGAGATCCAGGCTTTTAAAGAAAGCCAGCACCTGCCTAGGGACTGGCGTTGCTATCTCGCCAGGCGTCATGTCCGTCTTTTCGAGACGGATATGACGTTTTTTTTTTTTTATAACTTGTGTTGTTTCGCAATTTGTCCTAAGACAATAAGCAAACCTGTTGAATGTACAAACGGGATGACAGGGCACCCCAATTGGGGTACCTTCTACGTTACTGTCTGTAGGTCAGCTCCAGAAATGTCAGACGTTTCAGTCTAACAGTCTCCTCGCGGTTATCCAGTAGGTTCATAGCCAGGTGGCTCGAATAATCATTTAAGCGCCCAAGATATTTGGTGCTGAATCTGGATGCCTCTTCCTTAATAGTAGCAATGCCTAAATCTTTATGGATGTCGAAGTTTGTGATATACCAAGAGGCATCCACGATGAGACGCAGTATTTTAAACTAAAACCTCTGCATTATTTCAATATTAGGACTACTGGCAGCTCCCCTAAGATGTATTCCATACGCCCAGACCAGATTTCAAAAGTAGAAGTGTAGGATTATGTAAGCTACGGTCTGATTTATCACAATGACATATATAGTAGAACTATTTGTGGGTGGTTCCGTCTGCCTGGTAGTCTCACACAGCATTAATTTGAGTTTCTGGATGGGTCAGTTCAAATCAGACCCCAATTAACTTAGACTTAGCCAAAGAAAATGAAATCGACCCAGTTCCTAAACAGATGGTAACTGGGTATGAAAAAAGGGTCGCATATGACACTATTGTACGAAAATGATCGCGGTCAAAGCGTGTTGAAGTAGCACAAATAGTAGCTAAACCAGGACTAACAGCCAGAAAGGTTAGGGGTACTTTGCAGATGAAAGAAAGAATACCCAGAAAGGGTACTTTGGTAGAACTAGAAAGGAATCGTTTATTATGAGTTGCTTCCATATGACCAAAAACTAAATTCGTATCTCTACTATCAACAACTGAACCGTTTGAAGCTAGCGATTGACCAGAAATGGTCAGAATTGACCAACGGAAGAGGTGTTATGTTAACTCGCCACAAATTCCAGGAGCTTGGGTGGGAAGTTTTAATGCACCCACCATATGGATGCATCAGGACCTGGTACCAAGCGATTATTATCAAGAGAAAATTGTGAAAATCGATTACTAGAGTATTTCGCCAATTAGAACCAAGATTTCTATGAGACAGTTTATGAAGCTACCTTTAAGATGGCAACAATTTTTAGTATAAAACGGTAGATATTTGACCCAAATTTGACAATCCGAAACATGTTAAATAAAATCTTGAAGTTCACGCAAACCTTTTTGGATTTTTTTTTACCCAGCCTTATATTTCATAAATAACCCTTCATAACCTTATAAATAGCAAATCACTTTCGTTCAAAGCTTCTTTAAACATCTCAACAATGATTTTATTTACAATGAAAAGTTGGAACTTCAAAGACAATTTTGTTATGTTTCGCTCGCTCCCTGCTTAGCTTTTAACTGTGGAATTTTACCTATGCCTCTACCAGCTTACACAATATTTATTTTGATATTTAATCCCGTTTATAAATGCTCCCCCATGCCATGTTGAAAAATTTCAACTTCTCGTCTTTGTCGAAGCATTTTATGTGTATGTACCAACAACGAGAATTCACAGGGTAATTAAATTAAAAATAGATAATCGTAATTGTTGCAATAATAAAGTAAAAATAAAAACTGTTTAAGTTGAGTGGGAGAGAAAAAAAAAACACCTACAGGGTTATTACATGAACGAATGCAACTTTTCCTCTCATTGAAAGCGTGAGCGAGAAAAAGTAAGGAGAGAAAAAAAAACGAGCGCTTTATTCCCGTTTTTTAATCGCCTGTTTCCCTGTCAGGAACAAGTGTGTAGTCATTTGTTTCAAGGATGTGAGAGTGTTTTTTTTTTATTATTGCTACATTTATATCTATGTATGTATGAGTATGGACATTGTATATCTCGTATAATTAGAGCTCTTAATTGCTTTTTTTTCGTTTTTCTTTTTTTGTTTTCAGTTAAGACGATGAAGAGAAAAATTTTTTTTCTTGGTGATTGAATTTTCGAGTTTGGAATTATTTTTAACAGTCGTGCTCTTGAATAAGTGGAGGATAAAAAAAGACGTGGAAAAAATAACGAGTTTGATTGAATTTTTAATTTTGTTAGAGGAAAAATTTTAAATGGGAAAAAAAAGTTTTTTTTTTATTTTATTTTGTAATTTAATCGTGGAAAAATGAAATTAAAAAGTTTCCCGTGGCAAATTCCTCGAGGTGTTTGACCAATTTACATATTTTTTTTATTAATAAAAAAAATTACGTTAAATTTTGAACAAAAATTTCTATTTGTAAACGGACAAAAATTGAGAGAAATATCTGCTGCGAGGCGTCACAAAACTTTCGTTTACTTTCTTTTCGGAACTCGATGTTGGTTCAAAGAACAATTAGTACTTTATAACCATATAAACTGAACACTATGCATACAGCCTCTATGCATAAACAAACTCCCACCGTTAACCCTAGAACCGTCCTTATTTGAATTGTCCCAGGAATAAGTTTCAAATAAAAACTGTAGACATTGATGAGTACAAGAACTATAGCAAACTTAAAGAAAATCGTTGAAGCCGTATTCGAAAAAAATTTAAAAAGCTCAACTCCAAGTATAAAGTGGAGCTTCCGGTTAAACGATTTCAACCAAAAATTACTAGCAACTAGATGTAATATGCAAGCTAAAATCCAAGTTTGGTATAAAGCTTTCGATACGATATTGTTGTAACACAGAAATGTTTCTCTCAAAAAACTTTGTTTTTGGATTCAGGAGACCTCAATATGGGTATTTCCGGTTAAAACTCGAAATTAAAACACGATAATAAAACTTCCTTTACTATATAGTAGAAAAAGAAAGTAATAAATGTATACACTACACAGCGTTTATTATGTATTTAAGACTTCCCACCCTTAACCCTAGAACTATCCTCATTTGAATTACCCTAGAAAAAAATTTCAAATAAAAGTTGTAGACATCAATGAGCCTAAAAACTATAGAGAAAAAACCTTGGTAGCCGTTTTAAAAAAAAAATTGAAAAAGCTCAAAAATCCGAAGAATAAAGTGGAGCTTTCGGATAACCGATTTCAACTTAAAGCTTCGCGTCAAAAATAGATGTAATATGAAGGTGAAATTCAAGTAACATTATTTGAATTTTCCTAGAAAAAAATTTTAAATAAAAGTTGTGGACATCAATGAGTCTAAAAACCATAGAAAGTTTAAAGAAAACCGTTGTAGCCGTTTAAAAAAAAAATTGAAAAAGCTCAAAAATCCGAAGAATAAAATGGAGCTTTCGGATAACCGATTCCAACTTAAAGCTTCGCGGCGAAAATAGATGTAATATGAAGGCAAAACTCCAAGTTTTGAAAATTCGGATAAAGCTTTCGGTACGATACGGCTGTCATATACAGACACACACACACACAGAGACATGTATCTAAAAACCACTTTTTTGGACCCAGGGGACCTCAAAACATGTATTTCCAGCAAAAGCTCAAATACGAAAATTCGACCCGATTACAATACTTCCTTTACTTTAAGTAATAGATAATGGTACTTTGCATCGGAGCCCTTACAACTATAACTAACTTTCTAACAAATCCTTTTTATTATTAAAATAAATTTTATTTTGCGTATTAGTTGAACTGACATAAAGGACTGATGAAGACCCAAATCGATCTTTCTAGAGAAAATCATGGTCTCTAGAAAAGCGTCTCTATTATGACCTTTTTATTGAAATAAATCACTGGTTTTTTCATTGGTTAAGCTTACATATAATATTGTCACAAGTCTAAGAATGTGCCGCCATGTGTCTAAAGAAGTGCCGCCATTTTATGACTCTAGGGGTGGTATCACCTGCTTTCAGCCGTGGGTGGCCCAAATCTTATGAAATTCCAGGAATTCCAGAATATTTTCTTTCTAAGAGCTTCGTCTTCGAGACCACCTAGTACGAAGGATTAAACAAAAGAACGGAAAATTTTTACCAAGAAATAATAAAACCGAATGTTCTAGACGGATTCCAAAAGCGTATATAAGCCGCGGAAAACATAGGCAAGTCAGTGTGAAATAAATCTTTGACCCGTGTTAAAATAAATAGTAAAAGTGAACCGTGTTAAATAAATTGTGAACATTGTAAAATAAAGTGAAACAGTGCAATAGTGAGTGACAATAATTAATTAGTAAATAAGTGACTGTGAAAAATGAATAGTTAAACAGTGAATAGTTAGGGCGTCGTACTTATCCAAAAGGATCGCGCTTTCACTTAACGAGGGGGGTATTGCGTCAGGAACCATATAGCTATTTTTAATTTATTAAGATAAGTTGAAAGGGCTACATAAGAACAAAAAAACAATTTGAGGGCAACCCGTAAAAATAGGATTGCCTATGCCTTTCCAAAAGAGGGGGCAATTCCTACGTGTGAAATTGGTATAAATGAGCGACTATTCATAAGAAAGAGATCCTTCAATATAAAACCGGGACGACAACGGGAGCGAAATGTTCACAAGTCCTGATTAATTATCAAAATGTCAAAATGTGTATTTAAACTCGCCGTACCTTTGATTTCTTTAATTTTCGTTAATCAAATAAATGTATGAAATTGATAAGCATATCTCAGTCTAATTTAATCGGAACCAAGCATATGGGAAATTTCCTAGTGGAACCCCCAAATGTTAGACCCAAACCTCAAATAGGAAAATAAAAATTCCTCTTAAAGTCCGGACATCACAAATGAATTGCGCACTGAAGTGGGATGAAATGTTCTTGAATGTTCTCAATGAAAAATCAAAGTTTCTGAATGTTCTATTTTTTTTTTTTTTTTTTTGATAAGTTCCCATTTAATGAGTTCAAATCAACCTTTTTTTTCAAGCCCCAAAAAAGCATAAAAATAATCAAAACGATAAAACTTCCAAAGCAATAAACTAACGAAAAATGTCACTCTCCACTTAAAAACTTTAAATTAAAGACAATCTAAATTAGTCGCCTAATTGAACTATTATCTCCCTAATGAGGGGGGGGCTGGCAACGTTCAACTCTCCAAACACACATAGAATTGATTTGATTGAAGCCCCATTAGAATTAACGTAAAAACTTGATTATCTCTCTCTCCCATTCCAGTTCGTCGTCCAGCACAAGTTTATCTCGACAATAATAAGGCAATTAAACGGAATTTGTTTAATCAGTCCCAATTAACCCCGTGCCTAACCTCGTCATATTAATTTCTTTTCTGTCAGCCTATTGCCCGACTTTCAATCAAATGACATTTCCTCAACGTAAAAGAAAACTCCTTGAAGAGTAAATTTTTAATTCAAGACTTTTTAAATTATTGTTTGTATCTGGATGTTATAGTTAGTCTCAAGTGGGTTAATTAAATGTAATTAAAATGTTTAATATTTATCAGTTCTAATTAAACGAGGTATGCGAGCTAAATGGAGGCTCTGTATGAAGACAAACCGAGACCACATCTAACCGCAGTCGGGTTTCATTATTAACTCTGCAACAATGTTTTTCCTTGATTTTCAATTTCTATTCTTGATGTCCTACCCTTAAATAGAATATTCAATTATTTAACTTTAAGAGTTTCTTATCACGTAAATAAAAATGAGCCCATTATAAGATTGCCTCATTGTTTGTACGCCTGTCAAAAATTTTTCTAAGGGGCGAATAAAGCTGTCAAATTTAAAAACCTGTGAGACCAATTAAAATTGGTAAAGCCATTTTATTAAAGTTTTCAATCTCACTACACACACACACTCACACAGTAGGACTCTTTAGTCTTTAAATAATCCGAATGTTTAGTCAATTTTAAAGTTGCTAGGTCAAAACTTAGGATTTATTACTTGACTTGATTTTCAAGTTACTTGATTTAAGCTTGACTTTAAATCAAGTCCAACTACTTGATTTGATGAATCCCTAATTCGACAGAAAAGAAAACATCTCTATGCCAGAAACAAAAATACCGACGAAACATAAGAAGACTCACAGTCGAAGTAAAAAATTCTTAATTAATGATTGTATAAGGATTAGAAAAAATAACCAAAACACACTAGTCTCCAAACTCTATTGGACGGCGCGGCACCGAATGACAGAAATGTCAAGCGTGGGCGTTGGATAAGAAAAACAAGAAGAAGAAAAAAGCTTAAAGAAAAAGTAAGAACATAAGGAATACAATAGGTTTGTTCGCGGGTCTCATTCTGAACCGATTACGAATCAGTTCAAGCAAATTTAGGATAATCGCCAAACGCATACACACTTACGAACTGATTAAGGGTTATTTTTATCGTCAACAAGATTAAAAATGTTCCGAAGTAAGATGAGGATTAACGAGAACCCACGAAAATTGTTAAATAATTTAACGTTGACAGCGAAACTGGACTTTGAACTAGCCACGATTTATCAATCATAAATGATTCAGAGTTGGTTCTAGCGATTCTCGGGTTTTTTTTTTAAAACGTAAAATTCAATTCTCTTACTCATGCGCAGTTTGATAAATCGTGGCTAGTTCAAAATCCAGTTTCGCTGTCATGCTGCGTTCACACGAGTCAACTTTAGTTGCCCGATTTTAGTTGGTCAACAAAAGTTGAATGAAGAACCTCGTGTAAAAACCGTGATCAACTTTTTAGTGGATCAACAACAGTTTGGAAGAATCATCACACTAGGTTTTTCATTCAATTTTTGGTTGATCAACTAAAATCGGTCAACCAAAGTTGACTCGTGTAAACAAAGCATCAACGCCTGTCAACGTTAAATTCAATTAACAATTTTCGTGGGTTCTCGTTAATCCACGTCTTACTTCCGAACAACTCGTTCACGGAAAAATAACCCTTAATCAGTTCATAAGTGTGTATGCGCTTGGCAATTATCTTAAATCCGCTTGAACTGATCCGTAATCGGTTCAGAATGAGACCCGCCCCTAGTTTAGGGGTAAGAGAAAAAAAACAATGAAATTTACAAAACTTCTCAAAATCATCATATATGGATATCGAGCTACGGAAAGCTTCTCTAGAAATCATCCACTCCATATTCCCACCATCACAAATCTTGCACATCTATACAAATGGTTCATCCATTCCAGGATTCGGAAAGATTGGTGCTGGTTACTAATGCGATATATTTGAAGGATGCGCCGCATTTGGAGAACCTCTAAGGTGTTTTGATGGGGAAGTAGAGGCAATTTTATTGGCTACGTCCAAACTTCACGAAGTTAAGACGTACCATAAAGCTATTGCCTTTATTGATTCTCAAGCTACAATACCAGCACTATCAACTTACCCACCGATTGCGTCTGTACTAACAAATGTAGAGCCGCCTTGGACAATCTTGTTAAAACAGGTTGGCACTTGCCATTACAATCGGTTCTCAGTCATGTTGGTATTTTGGGAAATGAAAAAGCAGACATCCTCGCTAAGTCTGGTATCTCTCTGAAGCAACCACCAACCGTAGCGACCCTAACATGAGCTCAGAACCACATCGCAAGCACTATCTGGCATTCTTTTAACTCTCCAAAAAAATGAAGCACAAGGTAAAAACGGCAAGCCTTACTGGAATTCCCTATCCCACGACTTCTCCCCCAACAGGTGTCAGTCGCAGCTTTCCGAATTACCACGGGACACGACTAACTATGCTAGCTTTTGTACCGTATTGGTATCATACCGACTCCAATTTGCTCCCTCTGCAGTAGGGAACCCATGAACACCATGGATCTTGGCAACTGTCCTGCACTTACAGACGTCAGAGACATAAAGGAAACAACCAAAACCAACTATTCTACTAGATAGCGCGGCACCGAATGGCAGAAATATCAAGAGTGGGCGTTGGATAAAAAAAAGAGAAAGATATTTTACTGAAAAAATAGTCGTAGCGACTTATATGCCAATACGAGCTGTCAAAATGGTATGAAAGGCATGTATAAGACAAAGCGAGTTGTATTTTTTTAATATTTAGTAAATTAAAGACTAAAGATGAAACATTTTTTCGATAAACTTTGAGTAAGAACCCTAATATAAAGATTTTTTCTTTTCAAAAATTTAGCCCCATTAGTTTCAGAGATAAAGGGGGAACGACAATTTTCATTGAATTTCTTAAATTTTTTTTGAACTTTTCATTAAAAAATAAATATTATAAAAAAATGAAAAACCGACTTCAAAATATATAAAAATTCTTAAACAAAAAATGCTCTAAAAAGTAAAAAAATAATGGCGTATCCTTGCAGTATCTACAACTTACAAATTATTAGGATGATACAATGTATAACTATTGTTATTTTTGGAGTTGGTGTCAGCCAAGGAAATACGACTATATTGGTACTTAGCAAAAAACGAAAATACCTTATGAAAATTAGTTTTCAAATGAACTTTTAAACAATATACTCGAACTGTAACAATATCTAGCGACCTTTAAACTACAAAATACCAATACCAACTAAACCTTTTTAAAATTTTTACAAATTACTATTAATATTTATTTTATTGACTGACACCAACTCCAAAAATAACAATAGTTGTACATTGTATCATCCTAATAATTTGTAAGTTGTAGATACTGCAAGGATACGCCATTATTTTTTTACTTTTTAGAGCATTTTTTGTTTAAGAATTTTTATATATTTTGAAGTCGGTTTTTCATTTTTTTATAATATTTATTTATTTCTCGCGTTTTAGTGATCTGAAGTTCGATAACTGATTTTATTTTCTTAAGGTTCTCATTTTTTTAAATGGTTAACCTTCCAAACGCGCTGCTCATATGAGGCAGCGCCGTTTAATATTAAAAGTTACTACATCATCCCTTTTTGTTCTTAAGGGTTGAAATTTTTTGCTTTTAAATGTAATAACAAAACTAAGTAGATTATTCTTTCCAACAGAAAAAAATTATCAAAATTCGGTTAAATGTCACTATTTCATCCCCTATTTTCATCCTTAAGGGGTAGATTTTTTTCTTCAAATTGAAATGTGAACAATCTTTAAAGGTACGTTGTACGTAATAAAACAAAATTATCAAAATCGGGTTAGCCAGAAAAAAATTATAATATTATTTCATCTCTAATTTTTAACCCCTTATGAGTGGAGTTTTTTTTAAATGGATAGGAGATTAATTTAAGGTTGTGTTCTACAAATATAAAAAGAATTATCAAAATCGAGCTATCCAGTAAGAAGTTAATATTTCATCCCTTAGTTTTCAACCCCTTAGAAGTTGAAGATTTCCCTCAAATTAAAATGGGAACACACGAGAAGCACTAGCTTTCAAATAAAAAAAGAATTATCGAAATCGAGCTATCCAATAAGAAGTTAGTATTTCATCCCTTCGTTTTCATCCCCTTAGAAGTAAACGATTTTCTTCAAATTAAAATTGAGCCACACGAAAAGCACTGGCTTTCAAATAAAAAAAAAAATTTCAAAATCGAGCCATTCAATAAGAAGTCAGTATTTCATCCCTTAGTTTTCAACCCTTTAGAAGTGAACGATTTCCTTCAAACTAAAATGGGACCATTCGGGAAGCATCAGCTTTCAAATAAAAAAAGAATCATCAAAATCGCTTCACCCAGTCGGAAATGCTGAGGTAACAAACATAAAAAAAAAAAAAAAAAAAAAAAATACAGTCGAATTGAGAACCTCCTCCTTTTTTTGAAGTCGGTTAAAAAATATAATTGAAATCCTGGCCTATTTTTTCCCCATTTCTACCCTCAAATGTACCCCTCAAAACCAGTGTTAGCGTTTTTTTCGAATTTTTATCGTGTAGATTCGGAAAAAAATTGCTCTTGACTGACGGACGACCAAAACTTTTCGTTTCTCGATATTTGACGTACGAAATCTTTGAATCAAAACCATGAAGAAACATAAACTTTAAGCTTTCGTCAAAATTTTCACTAGTAAGTTTGTATGAGACCTTCAGCTCACGAGTCATTCTCGCACTTGTCCCGTTTTTTTTTTGATAACATTGCATTTCATCAAGTAACTTTATTTGTTTGGTGTACGCATATTAAAATCAATGACGAATCATCATCTGCTTGTCAAGGGTTAGTTTGATTTATTATAAAAATTCTTCGCCTGATGAAGATGGTTCATTCGATGGCCAATGAAACGAAAGCGTGTTGTCTGCGTTTTCGACAGTCAAAAAACGTGTCCCTAAAAGGAAGACAGGCTGCGTTTTCGACCGAAAAAAAAGCCAACAACCATCCCATATATACATACATACATAGAGAATTGATTGATTATATTCAGTGACGTCGAGGACTATGAAACGCTTTTTCGCTCTCATTAAAAAGAAAAATTGGAGATCAATCTTGGTTTGTTTAATCAAGGAATAAAAAAACTTAATGAATCATATACTGACCATAAATTTAGAGGTTTGTCTTATGAAAAAAATGTTAACCGAGACATTCTTTACGATTATTTATTTAGAGATAAATTTGAAATTTAAATTTGCCCCCTCGTCTTAGTCGTTTTTGACATATGAAGAAATATGAAGTCGTTTTTTTTTCTTGGTTTGAGTGCCCATAGTCTCGGGTCTATTGTTTTCGAAAAGAATAGCTTGATTCTGTCGACGAATAAGACACTAATACACCTGTTTGTGTTTCAACGACGACATAATAATACGATAACAGACTTGGACAAAGCATATATCATAAAGTTTTATTAGTTGGGGCCATTCAAAAGCTGTGCTAATATTGAAAAGAGAGAAATTTGTAGATTTTTTGAAATCGGAACGTTCCTTAAAATTTTAAAGTGAAACTTTTTATACATCGTCTCAAATTTTTTGTCCTGTCTTTAGCATGTCGCTAAATGTAACACATTCTCGGCAGGGAATCGGCAAGTGTTCGGCAGAGCTCGTATACACATTGTTAGCTATATACCATGTCATTTTCCCAGGTCTGTTGCGCGAGCTATTACTGAATGTAATGAGCTATTTTCCTCTCAATGACTCCATTAATTATCAATCATATTTGTATTGGCATTTGTGTTTTGAGCAGTGTATTGATATAAATGTTGTTGTTCACTTGATCGTGATAGACAAAGATACAGCTAGTGAGAATAGTGCAAAAATATCCAACGGTGATGTTACAATACTCGTAGATAACAACAGGCAGATGATCGATTTAACAATAATCAACAAATTTAATAATGAAAATAACATTCGAGTATTAACATCAATAATGGAAATTCAAAAATAGTTGCAACGGCGCGCGTCAAGCCAGACAGCGAATTCGTGCCACATCCCTTTCTTTCTATTCTATTTTCATACCCTAAATCTCACTTTCATCGTGGTTTCGTAAAACCACACAATAATTTTTTTTTTCATTATTTGAAAGGAATATAATTCCCAATGGGCATAGACTATATTTTATCCAAGAAAGACATCCTGGATTTCAATGAAAATTTGTGAGAATTTTTTTTGTTTTGGTTCTCAAATAAGAACGATATACTAAACCAGCGGTCTGGTAAAAAAATGGGTATCAGATTTTTTGATTCCCGGACAAAATATCCTCAAGTTATAGCGTTTTTTTTTTTAGCGAAATTGGACGTTGTTAGGTACTGTTGTCTGAGGATATTTTGTGGTGGAGATATTTTGTCATGGGGATATTTTGTCCGGGGATCAAAACGCATGGAACCAAAAAATGAGCTTTAGAAAACTTCAGGATAATTAAAAACAGAAAAAACTAATATTTAGCCAACATTAAAAAAATCTGGTAGCACTTAAAATGCACTCTAAAAGCAGGCTACTAAAGTATCCATAATAAAGTTAAAAATAAATTTCCAGCTATTTCTTTGCTGACTTTTTCTAGTTATTTGTACGCACAAAGACCAACTCTTCAGATTTCACAAAAAGATTAACAGATTTTCCTTTTTTTTCCTTGATATCATGAAGCTAAAAAATTTTTCTAGACTTAAAAAGGTATGTAAAAATTATAGTTTGAATTCTTTCAAAACATGGAAAGTCTGCTTTAAAGGATCAAATACATTCCTAAAACTTCTGCCATTTTTCTCAACTTTTTTCACCCAATTTGCTCAAGTCATATGAAACTTTTTGCCTAATCGGCATTATAGTTGGACAGACATAGTGCGGACGCTGACTTAGAGCCAGATTTACCTTTCACATGATCACAGGTCATCATCCTTTGATAATCCTTAAAAAGCGTTTTTAATAATTACTGTAGAAATTAATCCTCCCCTTAAATCAGCATGCCTCTTTTCCTTGGACCTTCTTTGATTCCTGGGTGGAGGCAAGTTGTTTAGGTTTTTCCTAAACAAGTGGGATGCCAATGTTTTGCTTAACTTTCGATAATTGCTTTGATTAAATTTTTAAAGTTTCTAATAAAAAAATTGAGGTTATTTACCTATTTATATGTTGTGGATACATAATACAAACATATTGCACATTGTGAGTTCCGTAAGAATATTATCATGTTTTACCCTACTTTAATTAAGCTTATTAAGCTACGAGGACTCTCTCCACCATCAAGGTAGATGTACATAGTTCAATTACTTCACAGGATCACATGAAAATCATCACTATGAAAAAATAAAGCACAAGGAAAAAAAAGTTGTTATCTATAAAACGATACGATGATCCTGGCATCTCTTACTGATGCTTCCATTGTCTCTCGGCATATTCAACATCTGGATCTGTTGAGCATGTGAGCGAACAGATGGCAAATCAGGGAGTATGCTCTCCGGTTACCCTAAATTCTGTGGAAACCCCTCATCAGACAGTATTAAGTACCTTAGGATCTATCTGGACCGAAGGCTTACTTGAAAACACCACATTACCCAAAAAAGGAAAACGATGTGCAACAGGTTTAAGAATCTACACTGGCTTTTAGGAAAACGCTCCAAACTTTCCGTTACAAAGTATTTTTATAGAAAACAATAATAGTCCCAATCTAGACGTAGAGGTTCAGCTATGGGACTCTGCTAGCAAGTCCCACATTAATATTTTTTAACGCTCCTAGTACATGGCCAATGAAGCCCTGTTAACGGACTGAACAATTTTATCAGTAATCAGTAAGATTGACACCCGTGCTACAAATTACTAAGAAAAGCTTCACCAACACCCGAACCCACTAATGTTACCAGCCCTGGAGCCTCAAAATAGTAGGTGATGAAAGAGGAAGGTGCCTCGTGACCTGGTTATGGTATAAAGCATATAACTCCATTGGGAGTATTCTCTATCAAGCCCCATCCAGATAACAGATTGGATAAAAGGGCCATTGTCCTGATGGCCAATAAAAAAAAACAAACATTTGAAAGAAACCTTAATAGTGATATAAAGCTCATTTTGGTGTAAATTTTTTTTAATAAATGTATAATATAAATTTTGGACATCATAAGAAAAAATTTTTTTGAATCATCCTAATCTATTTGTACCACTTTTCTTCTCAAAAAAAAAAAATAAATTTTCCTTTTAGTCTTTGCAAACGTATTACCAAGTTTGTTCCTCACACTTTTTAACCCCACATTAATGCTGAAGATATTTAAGTATTATTTATTTTTCTTAAGTATTACGGATAGAACGATAACAATCTTCTTCCTTGGTCTATTTACAATTTCCTGTTTTGTAAAACACTATATGTCAACAAAGACGCACTTATTAATTTTAACCAATTAAAACTCTTATAAGGAGCTTAATAATTACCATTTCTTGAAAATAAATGAGCTATCATTGGACATTTAAAATTATCCTTTATCAAAGAAGCTTTTTGGTAAGAATTTTTATTTTAAAAAGAAATTTAATTAAAAACTTTAACCAAAGCTTTTCACGGTCTCTTTATACTATCTATAAAAATATATTAAATTAGTAAGCTTTATATGAAAGAAAACTATTTTTAAAACAAAACAAATCTTAATTGTTTCATTTATGGTTTTCTTTTGTTTAAAACAAAATCGAATCAAAACTACTGTAAGTAATCTAAACATAAATTTTAAACACATTTATACTATGTATGGATAGTTACTAAAGCTATATCTTACTAGCTGATACCCGCGACGTCGTCTGTGTAGGTCATTATTTTAAGAACGTATTTAATTTACAGAGGAAAAACATTTAAAAAATTTAAAGCAAAAATTTATTTAAAATAACCGGAAAGAACTTAAAGCGTAGAACATTTTTAACTAAACACCAAAAAATTGCTACTGCAGAATCCGCTAATGTTCCAAATGTATAGTTATTAGTAAATCAATAATTAACTTTTCAAAAATTTGTAAATTCAAAAATAAAAACTACTATATAATCCAAAATAATCACTGTATTTAATTTTTTTTTTCAAAAAATTGTTCTTTAACATCTTTCCGGATCCGCAATTGTTCCAGGTGTATAGTTAATTCAACAACGGTAGTTGATGACGCCATAGCACAACAATACATGTATAAATAGTTAAAAATAATTAATTCCTAAAAATATTGCAAAAAGTTGATCAATTATTTGCGTAATAAAAAAGGGCAGATAGAGAGAGCTTTAAAAAAAATTTCAATTAAAAATTATTTTGGGTTTTACAGCGATTTTAATGCTTGAGTTTGAACATTTTTAAAAATTTAATAATAAATTAACTATTTACTATACACATGGAGCAATTGCGGATCCGGAAAGAGCATTTACGGAGCAATTAAAAAAAAAAACGTAAAAAAGTGACTTTTCTGTGTTTTACAGCAATCTTAATTTTTAGTTTGCAAATTTTTGAAAAATTGATTTATAAGTAATTAATTAATTACTGAACACTTGGAGAAATTGCGGATTCTAAAGGAGCAATTTTCTGACATATAGTTTAACTAAAGAAAAAAAAAATGTTTCTCGCTAACTTAACTCTTTTTTTGGTAAAAAAATATATGTAATAATAAATGGAGTTTTGAATTGTAATTTGATTATTGTAACGGTTGTAACTTAAAAATGTATTTTGAATCTGAATTTACAGTAAATGCTAAAATAGAATTTTATAAAAAGCTTCAAAAAATATTTTAAAAACTGTTAAGAAAAATAGAATTCAAAAATTCTTTATTAATCTAATACTCGTATATTGCAGTGGGAGGTAAAACATCCTATCTCTAGCCCATGCGCATTACACCGTTTACCCCACTCTAGCAAAGCGATGAAAAATGCACCGCTTAACATGTTTTGCTTGTAATAATCGCATTTTTTAAAACTTTAATTACTTAGTTCTTAATGAAGATATCGTGATAATTATTTTTTTAGATAAGGACCAAGTATATAAGAAGTTAAACAAAACAAAATTGATCTAAATCTATCCAGTAGTTTTTCAGTTAAAAGCGAACATTGGAAATTAGCTATCATTTTATTTATATAGATTAAAAAGGTTCTTATTTTAAAAGTTAACAATAACCAAAGCTTGAACCAGTTATGTTAGAACACTTAATAAATACTTATAGAAGGCCATGTCCGATTTGCTAATATAATAAAACATCAATAGTACTAAAAAATGACAGTCGAATTGTTACTTCTATAATCCAGACATTTTTCAAGAAAACACTATCGAATAAAAAGACTTAACAAGTGGCATGGAAACACTGAACTATAATTCTTTGCAAGTGCATAACGTTTCAGTTGTTGGTTTATATCCAATTTTTCATCACCATTAAATATAATAAACTATCAAGTAGAATTCGAGGAAAAATTTTTCATGGTTACGTTCATCTCTCTTTCTGTTTGTTTGAAGTGGGGTGTGAACAAGACAAGGATATCGCGTGCTTCCCGTATAGGGGAGAGAAGCACAACAATAAATTTCTCTTTAACCTAACTCGAGCTCAATGTCCATAAACATGTCCTCTCGTCCTCTTCCAAGCTATATCGTATATATGATTTTCCTTCTGTTTATGAACTATTTGTGTATGTATGTGTTAAGACGCCAACAACAAACAACACAGAGTGAGTCTTTAGCCATCCGCAACAATGCCAGCTGGTTATTTGTCGAGTTACTTGCCGTGTAACTACTTTATATGTGCATGCATATATGCGGGCAGACAGACGGACATTGAGATCAGGCCGTGTGCCTCTTTGTCTCGCTTGCATCGCATTGTTGTAGGATGGATGAAGAATGTTTCTATAGTACAAGACATTTTCTTGTTTGTAGCTATTTTATGTCTCAGCCAAAGACACATTACCACACGAACCAAGTGTTACACCACTCCACTCCACTCTATACAGTAAAACCTCATTCATATCCATTCAGCGACTGGCGTAAACGAGGAAAAAATTACCCCTCATAAAAAACCCACGTTTATCCACTGCTATGATACAGCACAAATGAAGAAAAATTCATGCAACATAGAGTATCGTCTTACTTAAGATTGTTACCAAAATAAATTTGATGGTAAATGATATGAAACTTGCTGTTACCCACCCGCTTTGCTGAGCGTACTTTTATTACATTTATTGATTTTTTCCTAGTTAAGTTTCTTTGTAGAATATATCCTATAAAAAGACATTATTTTCTACAAACTACCACTTCCCTCCCGCTTTGCTGAGCTGAGGTCAAGATATTTTTACTAAAATAGTTTTATATAAAAGACTAAAATCTGTTGGATTTCTCCTGCAAATGATAATAGAATGTAACATTGAGACTCGTTTTGATTGATTGAGACGAACGTGGGGTCTTTTCCAAGGATATGCGTTACCACACATTAAATTAGAACTCATTTGGAGTCTTTATGAAATATAAAACGATTTACAAGATTTGCTAAGCCATTTTATATAAACAGAAAGTGTATATATATATATATATATAGTGTGTGACTAAGGCTCTCTCAACCTGATACACTACCAACTAATAAAATGCCACACTTACAAACGAGTTCTTTTACTTGTGCATGTGTATGTGTTAATATCGAATAAATTACTATTGTAAATACAAACGATTTTCGCCCACATATTTTCGTCGTTCGTTTCCAAATGATTAACGATCGAGATGTGGAATAGCGAACGATAATTCCAAAAAAAGATCACAGGCCGAACAAAATGAAAACAAAAAACCGTTTCATCAAAAATCAATTTACAAACTCATCCGCCTCCACTCATCCACTTACTCTCGTATTCACTTTGTTTCTTTCTTTTTTTTTTTTGCTCGCTCGATTTCATTGCAAAAACCAGAAAAGCGAAACGCGCGCGTGGCATTTTTAATACGCGCGCGATCGCGTAGGTCTCTACCGACTTTCTTTTGTTGCAAAATTAATAGGTTAGGAAAATAGGGCTGAAGTAAGCTGTGCATGGAAGCCTATGTATGTTATATAGATTTCCACTGTTGGCGAAACTCTTTTGTCTTTGAGTGAGTTAATTAAATTCCACACGTCCTCTTCATCCCACACCCTCAGACCATGAGAGTACATCGCATCGCGGCGCCTTTCCTCCTCGATCGAATCGCATTTCTCTCACAGTCGCCGTTTGTTGCTCTATGTTCCGAGTATGAATGCATTATACCGCCATTAGCGGCCAATTATATGGCGTTTCCTTTCAAATTTCTCAAATCGCTCGACGCCCCACTCTTCTCTGTTTCAGTTTCGGGGGAAAATTTGGGGAAACGTTTTGTTTAACAGCGGTTTTGAATTGAACCATTTTGGTACATTTGCAAGTTGCAAAGCGAGCTTTTCTTTTACCAACTTGCCAAGTTTCTAAAGCCTCAATAGTTTATGAAGATGATTATTTATTGATAGTAATCTTGAATTGTTTAGACCTTTATTAGGTTAGAAGGCTTACTTCAAGGTTTGATCGACTAATCGATATTAACTTGTTAGTATCATATCTAAATTCATATATCTTCATCGGTTTCTATTGGTACACGGAAAAAAATGTGTTGTAGTTTTAACAAAATTCCATGTTAATTTTACTACATTAACTAGTATTATATAAAAAATGTAGTTGACACTTGCATTTATTTGTCAAAATTATTGGTTATGTTGTACGCGGCGCATGCGCACTAGTAACAGAAACGCCAAAATGTGTTAATTGTACAACACTCAGCAGTTGTAACAGCTACATATATTTACTACACTATGGTAGTAAAAAATACTATACGTTAGAGCTGAATACAACACAGTGTGTTATCTAATGTTACATTTGTGGTTATAGTGAACACAAAGTGCAGTAAAAATATTACAAGTTTCGTGTTGTAAATCTAACACCACTATTTTTTTCCGTGTACCCTCTTGATATCAAAGTTTGATACCAATTTTTTCTGTTTTTCTATATTCGTTTTTAAAAGATATACTTGATACTTTGGATTTTTAGGTGCATGGATATCTTTAAATATTTCTCAATTTGTCTCAAAAAATCCTAAAACTCTGACATTCCAAATTTAGATTATCAAAAAGTTAAGTTGGTTCATTTCTAGGATTCTTAAAAGGACATTTCCGCCATTGTAGTACGTGTATAAGGTGCATTATTTTGCAATTATATACTCCTTATGTTTCTAATATCATTTGATATAATTGCGAAAGACTTCCTTGCAGACCTTATACGAGACGACCGCTGACCCCTTAAAAAAAAGACCGCCAGGAAAACTAAAAAATATCATTCCCAAGAAAGACCCAAAGGGTATAACGAATTTGCTCCCGGAAGATATTTGATAATTGAAAATTATTTAAAATAATAAGAACCTGAAAGTATCATATCCCTAACGCAAAAAAACTTCTCAGGAATGCATGAATCGATTTATCTAAATTTTGGAAATGTTGGTGGCTGATAGAAGCTTATAGTAACTTATAGTTACTGTTTTGTTTTGATTCACTTGTCAGTTTCTTCTCTTTCGATTCGCCGTTGCTGCTTATTTAAGCTTTCAGATAATTGAAGAAGTCTACATGGAGGACCTTAATTCTGACCATTCAATCAGATAACTATTGCGTATCGGTATAATAATGGTCAGTCTACTATATTTTCTCTTAACTACAACTGTAGCAGTAACAATGGTTTATTTATCCTCTAATTCAAGTTTAGACCGCACCACCTATTGGCGCAGTGGTTAGAACAGTAGTTCTCTCCGCTTCAAGCGTCAAGTGGTACGGGTTCGATCCCCGTTGAATCC